>JARHVA010003169.1:1255000-1762500 GCA_037957365.1 Torreya grandis
AGACAAGTTCCAAGTGATTACTAAGTTTGGGTTTGATTTGTATTTATATGAGTTAATTTGGGTAATTTATCATGACACTAAAATGAAATTAAAATGAGCCAACCCATAAGAATGATTTAATTTTAAAAATTAGTCATTGTTAGGTGAGGATCAATAATTCCACCCTCAGGTCAATTTTGCTGATGATATTGCTTGAGCCTAACATTAATGTCTAGGATAAAATAATGTGTATCTAATGATATAGAGATATATGAGTAATATATTTAGTTTATTTGACATATATTAAGAGGTTTATATAGCTGACTGATAGAAAAATGGGAGTGTCAGAGTCATAGAAAACATGTGGATCTAACAGAATGGCGAATAAGAGACATATATGTGTCCATAAGCCATGTATAGTGAACGTAGGTCAAAAGTGACATTATCAAGTGTCTAATAGAAAATTTTTGTAGCTACATATGCACCCATTTCATTACTTTATTAAAATGAAATACAAATACTATAACAAAAGGATAAAGTATAATTCAGAGTGTACAACACACTTTGTCTTTAGGATATGGGTCTAAATGTACAAATTTACTCTATAAAAACCATCAATTACAATGTCGTATCCATTGTAAATATGTGAAATCTAAAATTGGAGATTGATATTCCAAAAAAAATTAAGACCAAGAAATAACTACACATTTATGTGAGTAAACTAGGTTTCCCTGTAACTTGTTGGATATTATGTTTCCTTATTGAAACATTAGATAAATGTGTTTCCTTGTTTAAATACATGGATAATTAGGGTTTTTATGCTAAAAAATTGTGTATTTATGCAATCCTTTGGGTTATAAAGATCAATTCCCCAACCCTCATGAATGTGGAGTAGTGTTGAGACCATTAAATGTCATTGAACCTCAAATTCACTAACTCAATTAGCTAATCTAGCTTTGATCTTGAACCTCAAGATGGTAAGGTTTGAGACACATAATGGGTTATCTATGATAATTCCATGGCCACTAAGAGTCATTGAACATCAACATACATTACCTCAAAAATCATGAATCAACTATTTTAGATAGACTTATAAATTCAATTTTTCTGACTACTTAGTTCCATTGAATTGTGTTTTTTTTTAATAAATAATTGTAGTAGTGCTCAATGAAAAAAATGTAAATGTCCATGAACAAGTATCAAACTTCATTTAATCTATGCCAATTGTAAATATTCATAGTATATGTGCATATAAAATCATCATGCCTCATTAGATTTATGTCAATTGATATAGAATTCCATGCATATATGATAAATATGACAACCTATATCTCAATTATATGTATGTGAAAACTTTTAATGTTTGTTTTTATAAAATATGTGCACTTACATGTCACATGCACTCAAGTGTAATTGAATATTTAATTTTAATTCATGTCTCTATAAAGTGAGTGCATATATAATTCATAAGCCTAATAAATATTTATCAATGTAATATATGTCATATATCTAAACCAATATGATGTTTGAAAAACTCTTAATCTCTGAAATGTATATTTTGTACCCAAATTTTGAGTTTTTTTGTTCATGGAGGCTTGTGTCTCTATGACATGTCCACTGATATAGCCCATTTTGAGGTGAGTTATGTAGCCTATAAGCCATTCATCTCAAAATAATAATTAATTGTATCATGTCATGTATGATTAAACCTTAAATATAGATAAGGGTAGTCTAGTGTGAAAGGGGCAAGAGATAGCCTAGGGCACAAGGATGGTATATTATTTCTAGAGCATGCTAATTATTTGAAAAACTTAGATAAACTTATATTGAATTTATTATAATGAAATGCTAAAAATATAAAGTAAAACTATGCTTGATATTACAATGAAATAATATATTTAGATGGTTTTGATGCTAATAGAGATCTGGATCTAAAATAGGTAGAAAGTGGATTGGATCTAAATTCTAGAATAGTTGCTTGATTTATTAAATTTAACTTATGTAGTTGTGTACACTTGCATTGGCCTTAGATGGTTACATAGATGATATTGTCTAACCTAGATGTAGGTGTCAAATACAAAATACCTATTGAAATAGGATGCAACCACCTAGATGATTTTGGGTTTTGCCTTTGCTCTAGTGCATTTAGATTTGGGTCATGGACTATCACTCTTTGTAAAATAACAAAACCCTAGTTCTTCATCTTCATATTAACTATGGTAAAAATGGGTTAGTTGGCACACGGTGTCAATATGACCCAAATACCCATCTATCAATGAGTTTTACCTACATATCCAATACTCCAAAGAAGAATCAGACTTATGTAGTTATCCCCTATGTGTTGGATTATGTGTAAATAATGTAATGTGTGATAAACAAGTAAAATAATGAGCTAACTTTTAACTTAGAAAATATAGATCTTGTAGACACCTAAATATGGCCACCAATAACCTTCAATTAGGCTTTCGACCAATTTCTACCAAAATGCACAATTTGGCCTAAAAATAGTAAAATGGATTAAAAGAGTTGAATTTTTTATATTCAAGTTCTAATTTTTCCCAAGGTATCATTAAATGGGGCAATTCAATTTATGGGCTAGATAACTTTGATCAAATCATTTCTAGTCAAAATGCCAATTTTGTACTTGAGTGCTTTGTATTGCTCTTTTCTATCAAATTTATTATATGAGACACATGCCTTTGTTCTTTTGCATTGACAACATCCTAAATGGGATAACGATTCCAACGTATCTAACATAAAATTCTAATTCCAATCCAATCAAATTTTGAGCCAATAATATGACATTTTGACTAATTTGATTAATTTGTGAATAAATCACTAAGTTTTTATATCAAAGTTGTCTACTCAATTTAAGGATAATTAAACCAAATCAAGAGATTAAGTTAATCACCCATGGAACTTGTTGAATGAATATTTATTATAAATTGATAGTCATTAACTACATCATAAAATGACATCATCTTATGGGGTGGCATCTATAAGCCATAAATTCCATAAATATTTGAATTAATGCACCTCATGCATCATTAAGACCCTCCATCCCTAGTTAATGCCCCTCTATCCCAAATATTGATGAGCCTATTTATGAATTTTAATTACATAATTGAACTAATCCTTAGCCACACATTTTCATCTTGGGATGGACAATACAGGTTGATTCTAAACCATTCCAAAAATCTATAAATAAGAAGCCTTACCTATTAAATTTTAAGCTCTTTTATGCCAAACTTATAATGCCCAAATGCATTCAAAAATCCATTGTAATTAGTGTTACAATGTAAAATTATTGATCCAATCCAATCCAAGCCAAATTTAAACAAGGTGCCAAGGAGATATGGAGGTAGCCACACTTCATTGATGAAGACTTCATGAGCACAAACTGAGCAAGCCACTTCAACAAACTATTTGGAGCATCCAAAGAAGGTGAAAGAAAGTTTATATTACATTTTAGTTTTGCTTTCCATTCTAGTCTTGTTAACTGAGTTCCCCCATTGAAATAGGATTAAGGTGTTATCTATTAGTGTGTTATTTTGATTTTAATTTCATATATTAACACAATACTAATCTCCCCTTATTGCAATCCTATGTTCACAAATGGCACAGACCTTGCCTCAAAAATTTGGTCAAATTGCACCTAAAAGCAACATCCTAACCATTTTCATGTAGCATCTTTGAGTGTGGAGGCAAAAAAAATAAAAATTTGAGAGAAGATCCATTTTTTTAAGACATAATTTTGTTTGTGAGACTATCAACCTAACTTGCATATGCAACCAACTCACCTATCAACCCAACTCACCTATACAACCCAACTTGTCTATGCAACCCAACTCATTTGTCAACCCAAATTGACTGTCAATCTAACTCTCCTATTTAACCCAACTTTAATATCAACCCAACTCACCTGTTAACCCAACTCACCTATCAAACCAACTCAACTGTCAACTTGAGAGATAAATTCGTAATGTCATTTGCTCAAACTCCTAAGTGCTTCAAAGTAGGTCATTGTAATCTTGTTTTTTTAGGTTTACGGGGTAGTTTCGAATAAGATTTAAATTCTTTTAACTAACCACACACCTTTCAAATTGGGTTTAAAATAACCTGATCAAAAATCATGCACACTTCAAATTTGGCTTCGAATGAACATGTCATGTTTCTCACACATTTAAATTGGTGCCTAAAATGAACTTTAAATTTAAGATAAGTCTTAGGTACTTATAATTTATAGCTTAAAACATATCATAAATCTTGAAACATTTTTAATTTGGTGTTTTAATCATGAATCTAAGCTAAGTCTTGAATTTTTAATTTGGGTTTAAAATGAACTTAGGTTTTTATTACTTTATGTGGTTATTTTGTGTAATGTTTTTCATTTTTGTACTAAATCCAAAGGGATAGTAATGAATCCAAGAAAAAAATTTCAAATTTGGTGCAACAAATCAACATCACTTCAATTGTTTATAAAACTTTCTTGTTGATTATTTTAGCAAAAAGAGACATGTGTGTATGTTCTCCCATCTATCCCCTTTAGGGAAATTTTTGGGATCAAAAGTGTTATCTCATCAAAATTTGAGCCTATTTCAAGGTATAGAAAGAATTTCATCTAAATCACCCCTCAAAAAACTTTCAATAGTTTGGGTGATCTTGAAATGACCCTAAAGTCTTTCTATCAGTCATTTATTTTATTACATCTTGGCTTATAAGGGGGACTTTATTACCTCTCACAAGTTCTATAGGGAATTTTTAACCCAGGGTTTCATCTCTTAGCACTAACTTCATCCAATCCCTCTAGGATCAAAGGTTTAAGTGGTTAAATAATCTTCTAATGTTGGAGTTTCACACGAGACATATCTAAGTTTTAGACATCATAGTACACTAAACAAGCGATGGATGTAATGGTTGAAAAAAGGACAAGACCTTTTTTGCAACAAGCCAAGTGTCACAAACACCCAATTAAAGTGTTGCTTCTCTTGTTTTCTAACTTGAAATTTGGTAGATATGGAATCCATATATAAATTATTGAAAACCAATTAGTTTTAGTCAACCCCACTTTGCCACACCCTTAATAGGAATGTGGATGATTTACTTATATTTTGTCATTTTCTTACTTGGTTTTTTGAGACTAAAACTAATATGTTTGTTTATAAACCATGTCAAAAATAATTTGTTTATACATCAATATTTTGTCTAAAGAGGCATTATGCTATCTATTTTACACCATACTTGTGCCTTTAAATGCTTGCTAAACATGTTTGTTTGTGTGTCATTTGAGTTACAGAGGGTAGTGTTATGCTACCAAAATCATATCAAACCATTTTTATTTTGAGTCTTTGAAAAAAAACTTTGATCACATCATTAGATCATGCAAACATTTGTTAAGATACTCAATTTGTTTCAAAACTTGTTTGCCATTGCACCAAAAACCATTTGTTTTAAACCATGTCACATCAACCATTTGGACCTTATTTATGCACCATCATTCTATCCAATCTTGTCTAACTTATTTGGTCAAATTCTAATTTTCAATTAACCTTGTTAAGTTTGTATTCAAACATTGATTGATTTCTATTTACGCCTCAATTCATGGGCCCAATACATATATTTTTCTCTTTTGAGTTACATAACTTTGGTTAATTGATTACCCAAATTTAAAGACTATTAATTGTTTGTTTGTTCAATGCCTATCCTCATCATTATGTGTGACTTTGTTTAGGATAACATAGCCTTTCTCCAAGAGAATTTTGCCTTATATATTATACCAACTAATCATGTTTATGTTTGATTATGTATGTCGGGTCTATGTCAAAGTTGTTTCCAAACTTGTTAGATTAAATTAAATTCACATCAATCTTTTGTTTCAACTCTAGATTTTGACAGTGTTTGGCCAAAAGTCCTAGAACAACTTGTTTGAGCCTAGATTTTGACTTTGTGTTTGGACAAAAGACCTAGAAACTCTTTTTTCTTTCCTAGTTTAGACCTTGTTTGGAATACTTTGACCTTGACCTTTGACATGCTATTTTTTATTCATACGCTTGACCTTTTATGTGTATGGCATTTCACATTAGACATTTGATGATAGCCTATTTTATGTTGAGTCTTAACACAAACCATTTTAGAGATACAAATCCACTGTCAAACCATTTTTGAGATACAACTGCATGATCAAATCATTATTTGGAGATACAACTCCACTTTTGACCAAGTTAGACCTAATTTGAACCATTTGTCCTTTGGAAATAGTATTTCAAAGTTTGTAGAGCTCTAAGCCTTTTATTTTGGATCTTTTATCATTTATGCAAATATGTCTAGCTACACTTATGGTGGAGTAATGTACAATCCAAATTATAATATAATGGCCACACAAAATCCCACTAAGAACCCCTATAGAGAAAATTTTTCTAAGGAGTTTTTTTATTCTCCCTATAATACTCCATATGGCGAACATAGTCAAAATCCAAAAAATCCAAATCAAATTACCAATTGGGATGATATAGTTTATGAGGAGGACTTTGAAGACCCAACTATAGATGATGTTGTTTGGAATATGGATCCATACCCTATTTACAATAATTATTACACAAAATGTATTCAATAACCAGCTTATGTTCCAACTCAAGATTGGGATCATATGGTTTATGACGTAGACTTAGATACTTTGGCTTGTGCAAGAAATCAAGCTCCATAATGCCCCTTCATCATTCTAGGACCTCATCCTTTGGCTTATGCAAGTAACCAAGCTCTACACCACCCTATCACTACCATTTAAGGACTTCATCCTTTGGCTCATATGAGCAATCATGATCCCCAATGCCCTATCATTATCCAAATATAGGCCATTCCTCATTTGGTACCAATCCAATCAAAACCTCAACCAATCCAATCATTCAAAGATAAAATTGTGTTCAAAAATGGTATTTTCTAACTCATTAAAAACAAAGGCCAAGAAAACCAACCAATCCAAGATATTTTTGTTGAACCAACCACTTGTGATAAGTTGACCTGTGATGAATCACCTATTGATCCTATACCAATTTTCAAGGAGTCTCACTCTGATGATCCATTATTTATTGAGTAACTTCTTAATGATTATAATTGCATTTGGGAAAATAATTACCTTGACTATATGCCTATTTTTCTTGAGCCTCCCTTTGATAAGCCAATCTCTAAGGAATTATCTTTTGACCATTTTCCAATCTTAAAATATTACCACTCTGACAAACCAATTTTTGTGGAGCCCATTATGCCATCACAGGTCATTAATTATCTGATAACAAACATTAAAAAAGACATCATTGTAATAGAGTACCCATCAAATGAAGAATCAACATTGGAGTTAGGTTATATTCTTAAATAAACATCTAATTTAACATTAGAATTAGAATCAACATTAGTATCAACATTGGATTCAAAGTCTTTTGAGTCAGAATCATATTTAGAAATAGAATACATTTGTGATCCTTTTACAATTTTTGAGGATGATTAATTTAGCTTTTATATGAGTTATCCTAGTATATCATATGAGTACTTTGAAACCTCTCCCCATTCCATTACCACTCCATAGGCCATTACCATCAATCAAAATATCCATATTATTGACATTCTATCTCCAACAAGTGTCGATTAGGACTGAAAGAGTCACACTTTGTTGAACTGCATCTATGGTGACATAGTAGTTGAAGAAGATCAAGAAGGTCAAGACCAAATTCATATAATAAAATAACACTCTCCTAGTAAAACCTTTTTAGAGGCACTAGGGGATAAACAAAATTCAAACTCAGCATCTTCTAGTGAAACTTTTTTAGAAGCGCTAGAAGATAATCAAAGTCAAAATTTAACATTCTTTAGTGAAACCTTATCAAAGGCATTATGTAACAATCAAGACAACTTAATTGGTGAAAACCTCATTAAGGCACTAATATCTGAGCACAAAATTCATTACTTTTTGATAAAGAAAATGTCAAAGATCAAATCAAAAAAGCTTCCAATCTAAAATCTAATCAGATAATAGCTACTCTAAAAATCAAATAACAAAAAAACATGGTAGTCTTATCAAGAGCATATTTAGAGATCTTCAGCCCCACCATATCCAAATTTATGTCAAATCTAACATCATCAACATTACATGTAATTGAAATTCCTAATCTTCATTTGTTTCCCTACCACTACACATTCTATTATCATCTACCATTCTATTTCATAATCAAACCTACCATCCATTATTTGTTCTTGTTTACCATCGATGACCATAATTTAATTTATAGAGGCTAAAAATATAGCTTGTCTTGATGCTTGAAGGAATCAAAATCAATGACCAATTAAGATCACAAAATCAATCTTGATAACCAAATCTTTAGGCATTTCTTGATATAGCAACTATTCAGACAATGTGTGGGATAGAAATTGACATGATTAAGTATTCTAGTTGTCTCATTTTCTAATCAAGACGTGCATCTCCACTTTATTAGGAAAAACATAATCATATGTCATTTACCATACCTAGGCCAAATACATCTAACCCAATAACTAGTCATCAACTAAAAACATGTACCATACTATTTCAGAATACCATGCTTATTTACCATTATTGCATACCCTACCATTTACCTTACCTTACAAATTAGAGACAACCTCTTGCCATTTTAATCAATATATAAAAAAGCATCATGATTCTAAATAAATGCCATTCCCTCCTATCATTCCATTTCTATCTAGACCAAAGCCTATTTTTAGTCATCCTATCCAATCTTGTTTTGATTTCGATTACTTTGGTTCTTCCTACACCTTTTGTGAGTGGATTCCAATCAAGTTTTAACAATCAATCCAATCCATGTTTATAATGACAATTTATGAAATTAGTGTGATAGTTGATCTGGCAAGATATCTTTCATTTTCCATCTTATATCAAAGTTGGTCTATGTGAGCCTAATTATAACTGCCTATGGGCAAATCAATGTTTAACTAGTCTTGATACTAATTATAACCACCTATGGGAAAATTATTATCATTGATTTATGTCATTGTATCCTAGTTATAACATCTTATGGGAAAAGTAGGGGAAACATTTATTTATCATGCATTGTCATCTCACCTTGCCATTATTATTTTCATTTGACTGGCCATTTGCTAGATATAAGAACTTGTTAGGACCTAGTTGGATTTTCCTCACCTTTTTTTGGGATGAATTAATATCACTTAAGGTCATTTTAGGACTATGTGGACCATGCTCAATTCATTTTGAGGTCACCTCAGTCCTCCTAAACCACACTCTTATCATTTTATGAGAAACCTAAGCTAAATACTCTCCCCATTTTATGAGTAGGTATATTGTCATTCTCTAATGAGTTAAGTTACCTTAAAATATAAAAAACATTCAAATATTTCAAAATCCAAAAAAAATTGTCCTATCTAAGCCTAGTCAATTATCCTCAATCTACCCTACTAGGGAAAAGTCATTATTAGGATGCTTTCTTTTGTTTTTGTTTTTCAAGCTTTATATTTGATTTTTTATTTTAGGTTAGTTGTTTGTTTGTTTTTTCACTTGCCTATTTATTTGATTTTAGCACTATTGCCTCAACTCAGTCTATATGCATTCATTGTGTGATTCCTCAAGCACATTATTCTTGAGTCCATCCATATTCATACATTGACATTATCATCATGGTTTTTATCATTGGTGCATTGTTTTTGAGTGTTTATTAGATTTAGAGTCAGTCCTTACACATATTTCAAGTTAGTCTTCATGATGTTCTATCATGATGCCTACTGTCACATGCTACAACAAAAAATAGCTTCAAGAAGGTCTACAAGCAATGGAGCCATAGAATTTTCTCCTTGGCACCTTGTCAAATCCTTCCATCCCACCCTTGATCAAATCAACCCATTGACCATTCTAGTTGTATCATTGCTACTAGGAATGAGCATCTTCACATTAACAAGTATAACTAAATATTTTCCAATGATCAAATCTTATTCTTATATCCCTTTCATCATTATATGCATCCTCATATGCTTAGTTATTTGTGGCTTATTTAATCATTAGACCATCACATCTACATTTATACCCACTTATATTTAATTTATATTCCATGTTATATCCTTGAGTTATGCTTACTGATCAGCCCTAATTGAGGCACAATCATCTTTAGCCAATCCAGGTCCTCTTAATGATTATAATTGCCTATGGGCAAATCATTATTTTAAATTTTATTCTTGATTATAACCACCTTTGGGAAAATTATTAATCCTTTTTAAATCAATGCATGCAAGCATTTTCTCATTTGGATTAATCTCAACCATAGGTTAATTATACCTTTCTTCTTGCTTCTTTTCAAGGGACCATCCATAAATAAATGTGATAGCCACTCCCTTGAGGGGACATCATCATAGGCTTCCCAAACACTCTTTGGAACTTTTTCTTCAACCATCATCTTCTTTTTGGTATATAGACCATCTACCATTATTTGAGAATACATTTCTTTGCCTACAGTTTGTAATATCTTCCCAAATAGGGAAAAACTATAGACACCTAAATCTGGCCACCAATAACCTTTAGTTAGGCTTTTGACCAATTTTAAAATGTATAATTTGGCCTAAAAGCTCTAAAATGAATTAAAAGAGTTGAAATTTTTATATTCAAGTGCCTATTTTGGCGAGGGTATCATTAAATGAGGTAATGTAATTTATGGGCTATCTAACTTTGATCAAATCATTTCAAGTCAAAATGCCAATTTTGTACCTAGGTGTTATGGATTGATCTTTTTTATCAAATTTATTGTACAAGACATGTGATTTTGTTATTTTTCATTAACAACATCCTAAATGGGATAATAGTTCCAATGCATCTAACATCAACTTTAAATTCTAATCCAGAGAAATTTTGAGCCAATAATATGATATTTTGACCAATTTAATTTATTTGTGCACAAATTGCCAAGGTTTTGCATCAAAGTTGACTAATCATGTTCAACTCTAATTAAACCAAATCAAAATATTAAGTTTATTTTCCATGGAACTTGTCGAATAAATCTTTTTTTGAAATCGATTGTCATTAACTACATCATCAAATGACATCATCCTATGGGGTGGCACCCATAAGCCATAAATGCAACAAATATCTAAATTAATGCTTCCCATAACTCATTAAGACCCTCCATGCCTAGTTAATTCTCCTCTATCCCAAATATTGATGAGCCTATTTATGAATTTTAATTACATAATTGAATTAATCCTTAACTACACATCTTCATCTTAGGATGGATGGTTTAGGTTGATTCTAAACCATTCGAAAAATCTATTAATAGGAGGCCTTGCCTATTAAATTTTAAGCTCTTTTATGCCAAAATTATAATGCCCAAATATATTCAAAAATCCATTTAAATTAGTTTTATAATGCAAAATTATTGAGCGAAGCCAAGCCAAGCCAATGCAAATCCAAACAAAGTGCTAAGGAGAGATAGAGGTAGCCACACTTTATTGATGGAGACTTCATGAGCGAAAATAGAGAAATCCGCTTCAACAAATTTTTTGGAGCATCCAAGGAAGGTGAAATAATATTTTTTTTGAATTTTAGTTGTGTTTTCTATTCTAGTCTTGTTGACTAAGATCCTCCATTGAGATAGGGTTAAGGTGTTAGTTATTTGTGTATTATTTTGATTTTGATTTCATATACTAACACAATACTAATTTCCCCTTATTACAATCCTATGTTCATAGATCTTAGGATGATCCTTCAATACTTTATACCTATACATGTGTTATCTCTATGATTTATATGTGTTTAGGATAAAATATGGAATCTTTTCTCATTTTAATTCTTGATAGATTATTTTTGGTAAGTTACCTTTGGTATTTTTTAAGTCTATAGTAGGTGAGGAATGAATGAGGGTTGATCTTATATTTATACCAATACCCTTAAATAACATATCACATTAGATTACTTAGATAAACCTTTAAGATATATTTCATTTTCCAACTAGATGACTTTAGGGCACTAGACACTTGCATTAGGGTAAGACACTTGCACTAATACAAGTGTCTGATTGGTATGTAAGTGTCTAGGTAGTTAGAAAATAGGTGTTGGTCTAGAACTTGTAGATATCGAATATAAGTATTTTTATAACATTTTTTGAAAGATAGAATGTTTGAGTCATCAGAATACAAAGGTCAGACTAAGAGATAATCAATTAGGCATATAGAGATAGCATATGCAAGCTTTTTCGCAATGGGAAATGTATACAAGTTGAAGGTACATCCATGATATGTATTTTCCAAGTGTAATATAGTAATAATGCTATGCTTAGGTCTTGATTTTTTCTTTTTTGAATATTTTCAATCTTTTTGCATTTTTGAATTATTTGATTTTTTTTAATATTTTTTAATTTATTTTGAAATTCAAAAAATTGCTAACCAATGATTCCATCAATGGGATAGTCATGGGTAGTGTTTTTATTATGTGGTACAATGGTTAATTATCATGAGTAAAATGTACCAAATGTTTGTATATTAGAACTTGGAAATGGATTGGGTGTTGTAATGTAGTTGTCATCATCATTCCTAGGCGCATGTGTATGTTGAGTATGGAATTCCTAGGACTCTATGGGGTCCATTATATAGTATGAGAATATATAATTACCCATATTCACTATTGAACGTGATTAAATGTATTTTATATATGCTATGGTAAACATGCCCCATTATTTTTAGAATAGGGACCCACATTTTAAATAATAAAATGAGTAAAACATCCAAAACTACATGAAAATAATTGTAAAAATTTGATCATTTAGGTCTAATAGTATTTTTTATTTGAAATATTATTCTAATATATGTTAAAAATTAACTTATGTATTGTTTTAGGTTTAGACATATGCAAAAACATTAGCTTTATTTAAATATTATTTGTATGAGTTTTTAAAATGTTTCAGCTTGTTTTCACACTATTTTGGGAAATACTTAGGCTAAGAAATTTACAAGGATTTATAAAACTTATTTTATTTCCTTCACTTTATCTCACTTCATTATTGGCTCCCTTTAATTTTTCAATTTTATGAAATTATTGGTTGCTAACTTTAGTAATTTTTTATGCATGCATTTATATTTAGCCATAGGTCTTTGCACTTCATCACACCACTTCACAAGTCTTTGCACTTTATCTATTTTGATAGGTTTTAGGACTTAGTCAGATTTTATTCCTTATTCATATTTAGTCAAATCCCATGTGTATTTGTTTCATTAATTTTAAACTCACCATATATTTTTGAAGGCATGCTCAACTTAACAATGTTATGCAACACATTCTAATAACTTTGTACTTTCACAAAAAATTAAAGAGTCCTAGAATTGTGAGACTATGAGCCAATAAAATCCTACCAAGTGGAAACATGATGTTAATACATAAATTTTAAATCCATCACAATCATTTGATAATGGTATAGAATGGGACTATGAATAAATTTCATCATGCCACACATTGATACTCAAGGCCACCTCATAGATTTTTCACATTTTCATGACAACAAAGGAACACACAATATGCTTAAAGGGATATGGCTTTGTAGGGATATGTCTCAATCATAGGGTGAACTTGTCATCACTAAAAGTTTTCATATAGGAAATAAGTATAATAGTCTAAAGAAAAGATCCATCTTGTAGTTTTGTAAAATGACACCTCATGACAAGGATGCAAAGGAGAGGGGACATAGTGATACTTAGTTATCAAACAAAAATAAAAATGCCAAACCATTGACTCTGATGGTATAAAGGGTCATATAAGACTAATTAAGAACCATGGTATCATCCACTACCAAGCACAGTAACCACATCACTCCAAAAACATGAAGTCAAATTTGATGGTCATCATAGCTCATCAAACTATCACATATAAAAACACAAACATATGCCATGAGCATCTACTATCATTATTAATATAATTAGAAGGTGTAAACTTATTAGGCATGGAGTAGCCATGATTTTCTTAATGTTTTTAAATAAATTGATATGGACTTGTAATGGATTTAAAGGAAAATGGATACTTTTGAAGTGGTAAATGGCATGTGGTGGTCCTAATGGAATAGCCCATTATGTTGATTGTATAGCTCTTCCCACTTAATTTTACCTTATTATGTGTTTACCTTTTATATTTTAATAAATTTGGACATCATAACCATAATTTGATTATGTCTCATGCTCTACAAAAAAAACATTTATAAACTTTGTAAGGGTAGGTCAATCTATTTTCTTGGCTTACTTGTTAACTTACGTACATGTTACCCAAGAGGTTGGTTCTCTATCTTATTGGATGAACTACATTTCTAGTTGGTATAATATTTTGGTTAATTTTCCAAGAGAAGGGATATTTTATAGAATGCAAAGAGATAACTTTATAATTATGATAGAATGTTCATGGGTTGTTCTTTGTTTGTTTTTTTTTCTTATTTCTCAATTTTAAACTGATGTTGCATGTTTTTGGGCTTTAAGTAATTGTTTTAGAGATTTACATGCATTATTTTGGGTAGATTATAATGTGGGATCTAATTATTCCAATCATCTCAGTAGTCAATCTCTAATCCATTTTTTGTATTTAGATGTGTTTTTACTATTTTATACAATGGATTTGGTCTTTATAAAAACATTGTTATAGGATGTGATTAATATATTTACTATAATTTATTTATATTACAAGGATATTGTAGACACTATAAAACCTTACATGATGGTTCTAAACATTGAAATTCCTTATGAATCCTTTAGGACCACCTAACTCTTATGTATCCATTAACCAACCTATCAGACCTTGGGTCTAGTTAGCTACTTAGCTAGCTAAACTCACTAACTTACTAACTTGAAAATTAACCCAATCCTTTTAAACTCATATTAAATAATTTTCCTCTAAACACTCGACCAATGGCAGTTAACCTAACTATCAATGGTTATCCTGACCATCAATGATTAGGGCCTCACCCTCCTAACACATCACTAGCTGCATACAAGATAGAGAGTCATAATTTAATATGTTTGCCTTATGCAATGCTAATAAACTCCTAAGAATCAAAATCATCAAGGAAACCTACTAAGGAACCTTATATCCTCCATCTCTCTTTTCCTATAAAAGAATGGGAGTAGGAGGTGAGATCAATCATCATAAACATTCTTACATATACGTATTCAAGCTTCTAGCCATCTAGTAAGTCTTCTTCCAAAAATTCATCAACAAAAATAGAGACCTAAACCTCTACCCAAATTATTCTTGAGGTAAATTACCTTTACTCTATCAAAATTATTCTAACCATCAACCATTAGCCTTTTAGCAAGCAATAGGTATATTTGTACTTCAGTCTTGTTATGATGGTTTCTAACCTCTCTTCCCTATTGGACCTTTCTACACTTATTCCAACCTCTTGTTTCTACCTAGACCCTTAAAAAGACCCCTACTTGATCTATTACTTAGTTTCAACTCTCTTTTTGAATGCTTCTATAAATCCACAGACAACTATTCATGATTAGCATAATTACCAATGGTCACCCCCAATCGTCGATGGTTACCCAACTAATGATGATCAAATTAGCTACCAAAGATCACCCTAACCATCGGTGGTCACTTTGGCATGAAATAATAACAATTTATTTCCACCCCTTTACCCCCAAATAAAGATAACTTTATGTGTCCTTGCTTGTTTATAGACCCCTACCTAATTTTCTAGACTTGACTTGATCTATTTTAGCACTAGTATTAATTCACTATTGTTATATTTAGATATGTTATTTATCAATCATACATCTTATTTTTGTATTTCATTTAATTTAATTTCTTTTATTTGATACAAGTAGTTTACTTTTATCTCTTTACACTTAATTTTTATTAAAGAGTGGATTGACAACCTCCTAGCAAGCTCACGCTTCTTAGATCTAGCTCATGATAGGCAGTCTACCTATCTTTCTAACAACCCCTTTTGTTAGTGTTTTGTTATCTATAGGCAATCCTTCCAAAATAAAAAGGATCTATCTACATTCATCTATATCATGCATGCATAACAATTGGGTATTTCTACCACACCCTTACTACTAAATTTTTATCTTCTTCCAAAATTAGGAAATGAGAAAAAATTAAGAGAAACATTTTGACATGCCTAGTGGGACCCTAACATCATCTAGGTGCCATTTTCTTCCTTTATTCTATGCTCATACAATGATATTCTCATATAATGAATCTTACTTGGAGGTCATTACCAAGGGGAGAACCAACTCAGCTCTTTGGTTGAGTATAAACTCTAAAATTTAGTATATCTTGGATAATCACTCGATACCCTTATCATTGTGGTGTGTGAAGTGAGGGGTTAGGGACCAATATCAAGCCATGTAATGATGTTTAATACAAATTAATTTTTGAGATCATTTAATACCTAAAACCAACCTTAGATTTCCTATTTAGTACTTAATCTACAAATCAAATTTCTTCTTCACACTTTCTAAGGCATAAGCCAAAAGCAATATAAAAATAATCCTAAGTTGTTAAATGCACTTTAGTGTATGTTTTAATTGCCTTGATATATTTTTATTTTACTTGATTGTGTTTGAATTATTAGTTTTTCATCATTTCTTTTCTATTCCTCACATGGTCTTTACTAGATAGTAGTTGAGGAATTAAACCATCTTCCTCTTCCTCCTCTCCATGGAGTATATTTTTAATGTTTAGGGTTATCCTCATCATTCTCCCCCTCCTATCATGCCTCTAATAGTTTTTAAGGGTATTGTGTATTTCACTACCTTCCTTGATAACAACCATGTGTCCTAACATTACCTCGACACCTTATCTCACTGCACCCCTATTGTTTTAGTTCCTCCTACAGATCCACCTTATGGTATGCCTCCCCCTCTTATGCTTGGTGTTACCTCCACCCAACTTATCATCACCTAAGCATCTTCTTCCTCTAATAGCCCATCCACTACCACAATCCAAACCCAATCCAACATCCCAACCAATAGCCAAACAACCCTTCCACAAACCAACACCTCTAACATATGGGAAACCTCACCTCTTATTACCCACACTTCATCCACCATGGGGGTATCCTCTACCCCTATTTCTACCATTCCCCTTATCACTAACAACCCACCAATTTATACCCCACTCCAGAGTTTGGTATTTTCCATACCTAATACCCTTCCACCTATTAGCACAAGGGTTACCACTCAACCCCAACTAAATACTAACCCATTCATACCTCCAAACCAACCCATATAAATCCCTTAACAAGTACTTATGACATCCTACCAATATGTTCCTAATCCACAAGGATACATAACACCTTCTACCCAAACTTTTGTGCCCAATAACCTTTATGTGGCATCATCCCCACCTAAAATGACAACATACCAATATGTGGTATCTTTTCAACCTTTTATCACTTATCCATACATTATTTCCACCCAACCTCAACAAAACTTATTACCCAATTATGGATCTTCCTGACCTCAAACAAATTTGGTCAAAATGTTAATGGACAAAGTGACCACCCTAGAGTCATCCATCTTTTGGGCTCATAATTTATTATCCTATGATCAAATCTATAATGAACCTATCCACCCATCTATTCCTCTCTAAAATTATCCTCCTTAATGGGAACTACCCAAGTTTTTGAAGTTCCAAGGCAATGAGGATCCCAAAAAACATTTAAAACCATTTCACCATTCCTGTTATTTGACTACATATGATGATGCTCTTCTCCTTCATACTTTCCCCATGTCTTTATCTAGACTAGCTTTAGATTGGTATAGTGATCTCACCAATAACTCCATCTTTTCCTTTTCCTAAATTTCCCAAATATTTTTAGATTGTTTCTCAGTCAATATATCTAAAAAGGTTCCTATCACTAGCCTCTACTCCATTAGGCAATTTGATGATGAATCAATTACCAATTTTACTACACGATGGAGAGGTATTATCAACCAACTCTCTTTCTCTTTACCCTAACCCAAGTTGATTAAAATTTTATCTTATGGTTGTGCTAAACATATTGCCCCCACTCTTTAAGTTCAAACTTTCAGGACTTTTGATAAGGCTTTCACCATGGCATATAAACTATAAATCTGAGCCATTGATGAGGGAAAATTAAAACTTAGAAAAAAGAATTATATCTTTAAATCCAACAACCATTCCTTAGCTAAAATCACAAACAAATCTAACCATCCCAACATCAAACCAAAAGCATCCACAAATGCAATTGTCCTTAAAACTACTCCACCAACTATCAACCAACCCAACCAAACCAACTCCTCTAACTCCTCCAACTAACCAAATTAAAATCAAAACTAAGCTGCTCCAAAATAATAGACTCTGATATAGGATTTTTATACTTCAATTGATGATAAATTTATCAAATCAAACATCGTACAACTTATACCTATCAAACCTCCCCAATAATTTTATGGTTCTCATCCTACCCTAGTTGGTATAATGAGAATGATCTATGTGCTTTTCACCATGTCATTAGACACAATGTTAGTAGGTGAAACACCTTTAAAACCATTATCCAAAACATGATTTATAAGGGATAACTTGTATTTGATAACCCCAATGCACACCCAAATCATCCCCTTGACATCTTTTGGAAACCTTTCCCCAATCATGCCCCTTCTACCAACTATGATGAAAATAAACCAAAATCATCTCACACATGTGAGGTTCATATGGTTAATGTCATTATTAGTAAATCTATTTTTTATGATACCATTACCTCAAATACATCTTCCTCCATTCCACTTATTAAAGTGATGGACTTACCCAACATTCCTTTGAACACCCAAATAGAGAAACCAACCACCTCATCTTATTTACTTGATGAGACCATAGACTTGACCACCCCTCCTTTGTTAGAAATACCAAAGGAGGCAACCATTGCTTCAACCATCTCTTTACCCACTCTACTTATTGAAGTGGTGGAATTACCTATCATTCATTTAGAAACCCAAACAAAAGAAACAACTACCTATGTTCCTTCACTTGAAGACATCACACCTTCCTCCCCTATCCTAGAACCACCCACTCTCTCTTTGAGAACCATCCCAAAACAATAGAACACTTTACCTATTCCTTCCATGAGGTAACCATCATCCTAAATCTTAAAACCTTCCATTAAGGGAAAAGGTGAGGAAACCATTCCCTCACATCAAAATATGGGCTTAACCTTTGAAACCAATGACCAACGAATCATACCCATTTACAAGACTTTTTATAGATTGATCCAAAGTCTATGATTCACTTCTCAACCCAACCTAGATATATCCACCTTTTGGCATCATCTTGGGCTCCCTTACCAAAACAAATTTGAACATTAAACCTCAATTGCATCCACCATCAAACCTATCATTACCTCGATACATTTTTCAAAACTTTCTCCCTCCAAAACCATAGGAGAACCATCCAACCAACCTCCATCTAAATTTTCCAAATCACCTTATGCCTCTCTAACCAAAACTATCAAGAATATAGGAATACTTTATACACCTAGTCTTTCTCACCCATATTTGAAATTGGACTTAACCCCATCTAGTCCACTAAATAAAACCCCAACCAAACTAACTAAAAAGGTGGAACCAACTTAACCCCCACCTTGAACTAGATTTATACCACCTCCTTCACACTTACCTTCTATATTAGGACCCCATCCTTCTACCATACCAACTACCTATTCCTCATTTACTAAACGTTCTCTTTTTATTCTACCTTTACCTACACCCATGAAATCATCAAGCACTCCATCATTATTAACTAACCTATCCACCTCTACCTTCCCACCTATATCCAAACCTTCATTGTCCAAACCCTCCACTTATAAATCATCCACCTCAAAACCAACCATAACCAAGCAATCCCAACCAAAACCACATAATAAAAACATTTCACCACCCACAACTTCTATGGTGAAGCCTCCTTCTAAGAAGGCTCCCATCCCTAAAACCAAAAACCCATCACCTTCAAGACCTTTGCTCAAATTTTATTTAACCATTATACAAATGTTGTTCCAAACCTATTCCTTGAGCATACCACCTATTAGACCCTTTGAACCCTCAACCCCCACACCTTCCTAGTTTAATGACAATTTGATCTATTCACACTATAGGACACCTAGACATGAAACAAAAAATTGTAAAGCTTCCAAACATTTATCTATAACTTATGGGATGAGGATGATCTATCATCAAATGAACCTCCCTTAAGCTCACTACCAACCCAACCGCCAACTCAACCCATCCAACACTTACCTACTCCTACACTCTCATATAAAAGTGAGTAAGAACTAAAACAACCATCTATCCCAACATCTCCCTTAATCTAAATTATCCATATGGTTACCTGATCTTAGTCCTAATAAAAGGATAATTGAAAATCCAAAGTATCCATACCATGGACATATCCCTCTACCCCTAAACCTTTTAACTAAACCTAAACACCTTCACCTTCACCAAATCCCAAAATATCCATTTTGGGTGCCTCTCCCTCCAACCCTTTTGAATCCATCCAATGATTAGTTCTAAAACAACTTCAACAAATACTAGTGAAGATGAGCCTTTATGAACTAATCAACACCTCACCCCATCATTTCCAAGCATTGATAGAGGCCTTGTAATTGATAGAGGTTCAAATGAAATACCCTCAACCTCTTACATCCTTTTTGAGAGCCATTCAACTTACCAATTTCATCACCTTCTAGGATTTAAAAATACCTTATGTCCATTCTGAGGATCCTGATCCTCCCCTCTTCATTACTATATACATCAATCAAACCTGCATCAAAGGGGTGATGATTGATGGAGGATATAGTATCAACATTATCTCCTCTCATGCTTATGACCAATTTCAATTTCCTAAGAACATCATGTCAAAAATTGCAATGGTCATCCACTCCTTTAATGACACTATGGGCACTACTTTAGGGATATTTATCCTCCACATCCACTTGGGACCTCATGTAATTCCTAAACTTTTTCACATTGTAAAAGGTGACTTCCAATACAAAATATTACTTATATTCCCTTGGATCCATGCCATGATTTATTTCCCTTCCACCTTACACTAATGTGTCAAGTTCAAACATGAAGGTCAAGTTGTTACCATAAATATTGACCCTAGTCCTTTCGTATCTTGCAACATGACATATCAACCCAATGATGTTATTATTCCTCCCTAATCCACCTCACAACCAACTAAAAACAATACCACCTCACCAATAACCCACAACAAATCCACCCCTACCATTGATGAAGCTTCAACTAGCTCATTTATCCCTTCTTTTCAAATCCCCATAGAGGACCCTTTAGAACCCACATTCCAACATCTCTCATTAGGGGAGTATCATATTTTAACCTTGGATGTTTTTCTTACTCCTTAAAAACATGGGAACCTTGACCATGATCCTAATTATGACCCCAACATTATAACCATCATCCCTTTTAGTATCCCTAACAAACAAACCAACTTCATTTATGGGGGACTTGATCATCTGCTTCTCACTTCTGCCACCACCTCTTCTATCCAACTATTTACCTTCAATTTATCCTACTAGGACAAACCTAAATTTTCCAATCTATACCTTCACAGGTGTGCCTAGAAAGGATTTGGCTTTGGCCTTCATAAACATGGACCTCAAGAATTAATCATTATCAAAACCTAAAAACCTTGTAAACTATTTGGGCATGGGTTTGTACCATCAAATAACCCATCGATTCACTAAAAACCATTGCTACCATTGAGGAAGACATCCCATCCTCACCAACCCCATCTCCTTTGAAGTTTGAGGATTTTGAGATCATTCCTCTAAACTTTTTTTTAGTTAATACTATTATTTTAGGCCCTCTAACCTATCAAAAGGGTGGCCAAAATAAAACTCTTCCTCTCATCCATCTTAAAATCATAGAAAATGATTCTTCTATCATCAATACCATCCAACATTAAAATGATGACTCCATTCTCACCTATCTTGATGTAGGGGATTCTTCTATCCACAATTCACTTTATTTTTGAGAACCAAACTATGTTGAATGAATCCACTATCGATGTCAACTTGGGTCCTCAAGATAACCCTCATATTGTAAAGATCAATTAATCATTAGATTCCATGGAACAATAGGAGTACATTTATTTCCTTCATGATTGAAGCATAGAAGTTTCTTGGTCTTATCAGGATATTCCTATAATCAACCCTTCCATATCCCTCCACAACATTGTCACCCATCCTAACACTAAGTTGGTTCAATAAAAGCTTCATAGGATGTACCCTTGCATCACCTTCTAGTCAAAAAAGAGATTTAGCATCTCTTGTATGTCGACTTCATCCAACCCATTGATTATCCTCAATGGGTTTCCAACATTGTTCCCATCACTAATCCCATGGGGGGACTTCACCTCTACATTGAATTTCATGACCTCAACCTCATTTCTCTAAAGGATGACTTTCCTTTGCCTAGCATCAACCAAATTATTGATCTTACAACTGGCCACAAGATGTTATCTCTCATGGATGGTTTCTTGGGATATAATCAAATCTTGATTTCCCCTAAGGATTAGCATAAAACTTCTTTCATCACCCCTTGCAGAACCTTCTATTATAGGGTCATGTTATTTGGTCTAAATAATGTTGGAGTAACCTATTAGCATGTAATGACCTACATCTTCCATGATCTCATCCATAAAATCATTGAGGACTATGTGGATGATCTCTTTGGGAAATCTAAATATCGTAAGGGTCACCTAGCCATACTCACAATTATCTTTAACTACCTAATCCATTTCAACATCTAACTCAACCCTAAAAAATGTAATTTTGGGGTCCTATCTAAAAAGCTTTTTGGCTTTATCATCTCTCTTTGAGGAATCAAAGTGGACCTTGTCAAAGTTAAAAAACTTAGATATGCCTCCTATAACCCACCTTAAGTAACTCCATAGCCTACAGGGGAAGCTATAATCCATCTATTGTATCATCTTTTAGTTATCAGATAGATGTCAACCTTTTCACCATCTTCTCAAGAAAGACACTTCTTTTAATTGGACTAAAAACTATTAAAAGCCTTTTATTTACTCAAAGAATACCTTATTTCTCCACCTATTCTTACCCTGCCTAAATAGGACCAACTGTTGTACCTATAACATTGATCATTCCTTAGGGATAATGTCATTCACTATGATGAACAAAATAAAGAGCAATTTGTCTACGACATAAGTTGAATGCTTATAGAGTACAAAACTTGGTACACCCATTTCCAAAAACTTTACCTTACCATGGTCTTTATAGCTTTTAAACTTCATCATTACCTTCTCAATCATAAAAACTATGTCATTACCAACACTCACCCACTCTAAACCATACCAAAACTAGCGTATGGCTAAGTGGTTCATGCTCCTAGCTGAGTTTAACCTTGAGTTTATCTAATAAAATTTGATTAAAGGGCAAGTTATTTCTAATTAATTAGTTGAGGCCCCTCTACCATATAACTAAAATATTCCTCTTGCGTTTCCCCACTATTCTATCATGACTCTTTCTCAAGAGGACCCCACCTAATAAATGACCATGTTCTTCAATGGTTCTTAATGTTAATGTGGTGGGGGTGTCAGCATTATTCTCATTCCCCTCGATGGTGAACCTCTTCCCCTTTCTTTAAAACTTGATTTTGAGTTTATCAATAATGTGGATGAGTGTGAATCCCCACTAATAGGTCTCCAAATTTCTCTAGCCTTGGGAATTAAGACCATTAGTGTCTCTGGTGATTCCCAACTTGTGGTTAACTAGGTCAATGGATCCTACTAATGTAAGAATGATGTCTTACAAAAGTACAAACAACTAGTAGATGTACTCTTAAATTCATTTGATCATTACATTATCCATTTTATTCCATGATCTACCAATAAGGTCATGGATATAATAGATTCCCTTACTTCCCAAATCCCATCTTAATCTACTGAGTCTAAACTATTTGTCACCATTCACCATTTCATCACACCCTCTTATATCCATTCTGATCTTCCTACCATTTGTAGTGTAGAGTAATCTCCATTAGACATTTGGTATGAGCAAACCTTTAACTATCTCAAACTCAGTATTGATTCTCCTAACCTCTCTAAGAATGCCCAAAGAGCATTTATTCATAGTACCTCTTGTTATACCATACTAAGGGGAATCCTTTACAAATGTGGTTTTGATAGCCTCATTCTCTATTATCTACATATTCATGAAGCTTCCCATGCTATCAAGGAAATGTATAATTAAATCTATGGGAGATAATTTAATGGTTTAAATATCACTAAATGTATCCTTAACCTTGGTTATTATTGGCTTACACTCAACAAAAGTTGTGATTATGTAAAAATGTGTGTTAAATTTCAACAACATGCTAATTTACATCATGCACCTACCCATAGCCTTCAATCATCCAAATAGTATTGGCCCTTCTCATAATGGGGACTTGATCTCATTAGGTAAATCAATCCTCATTATTCAAAACAACACCAATCTATTATCACCACTACTGAGTATCTCATCAAGTGGGTAGAAGTTATTCCTCTTATCTTGATCAAATCCAAAAATATAGTCAACTTCATCAATCATCATATCATCTATCACTTTGGTGTTCCCCATAATATCATCATCAATAATTGAAAATATTTCAAAAGCAAGCACATCTAATGCCTTCATGATGCATTTGGCATCAAGTTAAGCTTTTCTTCACATTATTGTCTACAAACAAATGAATAGGGGAAAGCCTCTAACAAAACCCTCAACAAAATGTTAACCAAATTAGTTAATGCTTTAGGTTAGGATTGGTATTTTCACATCCCCTTCACTTTATGGGACTATCATACTAGAATTAAAACCTCTATGGGTGCTACCCCTTTCTCTTTGGTCTTCAAGGTAAAGATAGTCTTGCCTCGTGAAGTCTAAATTCCCTCTTTTTGTATATCCTTATAAGACATCATTTTTTAGAGTGATTATCATTAAGAACATATAACATGACTTAAACTAATTGATGATCATCACCTTATAACACTTAACCATCTTCATATCTATCAGGAATGAATCAAGCACATCTATAATAAATACTTGAAAGAATGATAATTAAATATCAGAGACCTCATCTTAAAGGAAAACCAACATGTAACCAATATAGAAAAAATAAAAAAAGTTGAGTTTGCTTTCAATTTCCTTGGACCCTACATCATTGCCCAAAAGTATGGATTAGGAGCTTATTGTTTATCCTCTCTTAAGGGTAAAATAGAACCTGATCCTCTCAATACTTTGCATCTACGTCATTTATTTTATTGAACAAGGATCAAACTCACCTTTTGTCTAACTTAAGATCGTTTATTGATTTACATGATTTTCACCTTCATTTACCTATCACTATCCCTTTGAGGATAACCAATTACAATATAGAAACATGTGATTAACTATCATAGTCATAGCCTATTCATATTTATGGGTACCATGGATCTAACCATATCATGGTTCTTATGGATACTTTTCATCCATAATTAGATGAAATACCATGATCATTTGTATCTCAAACAACCCCTTTTACCTTAATTGAACCTCTTGTGCTAAACATTTTTCAATCATAAAGGTAAAACCTCTGAGCCTAATTAGAATTGTCTATGTCTCAACCTCACATCAAAATAATTTAGGATACCAAAATATCACTTGGGATAAAATATTTAGCATTACAAATTACTCCCTTGAAGAACAACTGCCCAAAACCAAATAGCTTAAATGATAGACTACTCCCTTAAAGGATAGCTACGAAGATATAAAAAATCCAAATTTAGACCACTCCCTTAAAGGATAGCTACGAAGATATAAAAAATCCAAATTTAGACCACTCCCTTAAAGGATGGCTAAGTGAAATTTATCAAAGCAATCATTTTAATCTTCCTGCATTGATCAAATTCATACCCTATCAAAATAAAAGCAATAAAATCCCTTATATCAAAATCAAAACAAGTTATCCTAAGAAAGTTGTAATCAACTTTCATATATAACATTAGTAGACTTCTTGAATCAATCATTATACACCTAGAATTAAGACATGGACTTTTATAATGTGGTTCTTAGGTTACCTATAGAAGGGGAAAACTAACCCACATAAGGTTATGTTACCCATCAACCCATTTACCATTCACGTTCCACCTATCTCCCCTTTATACCATCTATAAATCATGGGATTGTGAGCTTAATGTTGTCATCAAATTGGAATGACGCAAATAGTTTCAAAGGATTCCTATAAGCTAAGATGTAAAATAATGATAAATCCAATGTCTTAAACCCTAATTCATACTCCTTTGTCTATACACAGGACTGTGAGGAATCACCTATAGGTAGAAAGGTTAAGGTTTGTTAAATAGGTGTGGTCATGAATAAGTTGATGTGAATTCATGGTTTGTAAGCAAAAAAATACTTATATGCCATTATATGAACTATTCTCAAGTCCATATTTACCTTTAAGACAACTACAAGCCTAAAATTAATGAAAAAATAACCACCTACAGTTGAGCAAATAGTGTAATGAGGATTATGAAATTTGGAGAAGTGTTAAAGCACTTTAGGGTTGAGAAGGTTAAAATGTTAAAACCTAATGACTTTGGGGATATAAATGAGTTTATAAATCATAAATATAGATCAATTTCATCTGATTCTCACCCTAAAACAACCTACATGTAGGGTCTTGGGACTGTCTCAGTCCATAAAGGATAGAAAGCAATTGGAAGGCCTAAAAGTGTCAAGATACTAGATAAGAAGAATGGTTCAAATTAGAATAATGATATGGGTAAAATAGGTTATAAACTATATATAAACCTTCATTATAACCTCCAAATAAATGTGTCTAAAATAAAATCACTATGTTCACTATCACAGATAGGCAAGGTCCTAATTGAAAGTAACATGTTGAGAGTTTGATACCTAAGGAAGGGGAGTTTAAAAAATTATACTATGTATTTATCATGATAAAATAAAGTAAATTATATTTATAAAACATCCTCAAGCCACCCAAGGCATTTTTCTCATATAAAAAATGGACTCGGTCCATATAGGCAGGGTAAGGAAAGCCTTGTTTCAAAAAGTGAGTCTAGGGATTCCACTTAGGAGAGAGGTTTTGATTATATACCTAGGTTAAAAAATAATTTAATAAGGGTTAGGAACATGCATGAATAAATTTTATGCATCAAATAAGTGTGGAAGGAGCATTCATAAGGAGGTTTTAATAAAACATGCAAAAAACAAGGTTTTTTGCACCTTTTTTGAGAAGATTGAGATGATTAGACCCCCTAATCATGGATTAAAAATAAACCCTTTGGTAAAAATGGTAATTAGGAAAATTTTAATCTCATAAAATAATAAATTTACATAAACAAATAATCCTAATACTCTCTATTTTATCTCATAGCAGGGCCAGTCCCTTCATGCACAAGAATGGTAGTTTTAGGGAAAAGTGAAGAATGGTGAACCAAAGAACAATTGGATTAGTCCATAAGGTATGAATATATTGGGTTAAAATTTAATAACCTAATAAAACCTTCTATAAGTCTTGAAATAAAATGGGACACCCTAAACAACAAGGGTTACAGTCAAGTGTGAAGGAAAGACTTAGGGCTAGAAGCCAATTTGGAGGTCATATGAATTTTAAACCTAATATATGATTTAATTGTGATAAATTAATGTTTAAATAGGTATTTTGGGTGTGTTAAATCCATAAAATTGAAAATATAACCATTGGAGGGTCGAGAGGAGCTCAAAGATGTAGGCAGACCTATTGGCAAGGTCTAGGCCTAAAACCAAATAGGGGTCAATTTTCATTTAAATATTTTGAAAATCCATTATAATGGTTGTAGTAAGTTTTAAGGTTATATACAAATATGATACAGCCATTTATTTTCAAATTCTCCAAGAATCCATTTTTCACTTTGGAAGCATTTAGACCCCACCAAGAAGCAAAAAATGAGCTTAAATGCCAACTTCAAGTGCTTAGAACTTCAACCAACCTTTTCATGGGACCTTGAGCCATTAAATAAAGTTTAAATAGGTAATTTAGGATTCATAAGTGTCATTTTATCAGAATTATAATGTGTCATGGCTATGAATGAATGTTAAGGATGAAAATCACTTCAAAACCCTTACAAGCCCTCCATAGTGACCTGATTGTAAAGATGAGGCAATTTGAGAATCCAAAACGTATGGAGGTGACATAAAAACACTTTTATGATGTATATTAATCTCCATATATTATTAAAATGTGACTTAGGTGTATGGACCTGTATGGAATAGGGTAAAATAAAGCTTATTTTGACCATTTTTTGTGGTTTACAGGCATGGTGAACTTCCAAGAGACCAAATAACTTTTGGAGGAAATTTTAGGACTTTTTGTAATTCATCCTAGTCATTTTATCAATTTTATAATATCCTAAGTGTGCCTACTAGTTCTCCCATTTCAGCCAGTCCAATGAACTAGCTAGGAAAGACTTAGAGAAAATGGTGAATCTTCATTTAGAAAGCCTTTTAAGTTTTTTTATTGTAACTGATGCATAAAAACTTGGGACACATGTCATCCCTCTTATTTTATGGATATATTTCAGGTTTTAGGACTTTTTAGGTTCCAATTCTGAGTGGTGTAAGTAAAAGGGCTATTTTAGCATTGTTAAAGATGATTATACATGGCCAAATGATCATGATTAGCTTAGGACCTCATCAATGCATGTGAGTAATTTTTTGTAACCCCTCTTACTAAAATCCATCATCATCATCATTAATTATTTGTATCTATAAGGTAGTTTTATAAGGCTAATCATAGAAGGTAGTTTTTCTATGCAAAAGGAGTTTCTTGACATTTTACAAGTCCTAAATGACTAGAAATGAAAATTATTGCTCTTTATGTTGTAGTATCACCCCATATCCTCATCCACATGATTTTTAACTAATTTTATATTTTATAAACTTTTCCTTGTGCCTCTTGGATTCCCTTTCTCTCTCTCCTCATCAAAGTTTTATAAATTGAGCCATTTTGGCCACTGTAAAAGAGACTACAGTTGGTATGGTGAAATCCTACTAAAATTGCATTACACTTTATTTTTTAAAATTGAATACAAGTCTAACTCTAAGTTGTGAACAATTTTTCTAAGTGTGTGAGTGATGTATAGTGGATCTAAGTGATAGTATCATCTTTACTCCCTTTATCCTTCATGTTTAAGCAAGAGTTATGATGCTAAAAAGTCATGTGAAATTTTTTGAATGTACTAAGATATCTTTTAAGTATTAAATTGTCTCTATGGTGTGAAAACTACCCCTAGGTCAAGTATCTTGTTTATTGTCCCAAGCATGCTACCTTCACATTGAAACACTATGTTATGATCCTTCAATGCATGGAATTGGTCTTGGAAAGCATTATTACTTACTAGAAGTATGATAGTCTATGATATATATCTTGGTGGATCACCTCTATAGTATAGTTTTAATTTTATGTAAACCCTTAACTCTTTTCATTAATAAGTATTATATTAGGTGACAAGCACTTAGAGAACAATTTAGGGAGCTATCCCTTTCAATCCTAGAGATTCATCTCTCTTACAAGTTCCCACAAACTTGAGAGATGATTCAATGTTGCATCAAATTTAAGGAGTTTCATATAGTTTCCTAGGGTTCACAATTTTATGACAACAATTATAGTACACCTGATGGAACAGTTAGGCTTAATTGTTTACATGTCAAGTTGAATGCTAGTCTTGAAGGCCCAAAGTTGAAGAAGTATTTCTAATCCAGCATTTGGTGACTCCAGAAGGTAAGAATCTTTGGTTTTAGATCAAGTTTTCAACATCATACTTCATGGTCCTCACTAAATCATCTTGTATTAGAGTTTTCAATCAAGTCCCTCTACCTAAAACTCCTCTTGAAGAACAACACCCTCAACCATTCTTAAATTTTAGAGAACCCAAACAAGAAGGTTTTGAAGAAGAAGAAGAAGAATAGGTTGAATAAATAGTAGATCAAGAAGAGGAAGAAGATATTGATAGGAAACATCCTTTCCCAACCTTCAACACCTAAAATCTAATTAACCTTCTTGTATATGACCTCATTCTTCCCAATGCTACCAAAAATATTGCTAACTTCAATAAAGAGGGTCCTATTACCCAATATGAGCACATTATAGACATTTTAAAATTTTGTAACTTCCATAATGTAACTCAAGCCAACATAGCCATTAGATTTATTTCCATGTCTCTAAAAGGTAAGGCACTTGATTTGTATATAAATTTTAGAGGTGGTTGCATTACAAAGTGGGATGCCTTTGGGGAATTGTTGGTAAGTAGGTTTGAGAACAAGAGCAATCATTATTCATTAATCCACCATCTTAATATGATAAAAAGAGTAGCTAATGAATCCATGAGAGATTTCAATGAAAGATTTAAAATAATATGGCATAGGCTGCCACCTATCATGAAGCCTCCTCTAAGCTTTGTATTCCCCACTTATCTCAAGGATATTGTCACTAATTTGGTAGTCATGTTGTAATAAATGGGAGGATTTACTCTAGTTGATGCATATGAGGCAGCTATTAAAGATAATAATAGTTTGATATAACTGGGAAATTACCCCTAGATTTATTATACCCTTGTTATCTCATGGTTTAGTTGAAAATCTAAGTATAGCATAAGTTCCTAATGCCAATGTCAAGCTTAGAAACATCCCTAAGGTGGATAACACTATTGACAAAGATGAATTCATTAGATCATTACAAGCCCAGTTCAAACAAGCCCAATTGCGTGCAAGTGCTCCACCCAATCCTCAATACTATCCCCAAAAAGGATATACACCTCCACCCCAGTACAACTACCAAGGAAGAGGACAAGGTCAACAAGCTTTCAATAGGTATCCCAATGCCTATAATCCTAATTATATTCCATCTACAAGGGTTGTTCATCTATTCCATACTAATTTAGTTCAAGGAGAAGAACATATGGATCAATGGGGACAATCTCAAGGTCAATTTAGATATGATTATGGAGAAGGTTTTCATTCTTTGGTAGCACAAGAAAGAGCCACTCATTGCCTTACATCAAAAAAATAAAATCTCATGTAAGTGAACACTCATTGAAAAGGTAGTAGCCAAATTACTATTCTCATGAATTTTCAAAAGGAGGATGACTATGTGTTGAATCAAAATACATCAATTGCAGTCAACATAAGATCTAGAAAGAGAGCTATGAGATATGATACCAAAGCACATGTGACTCCAAGTGATGCATTTTCAAGGCCACAAGGTGTGAATCCTAATGTATCACCCCCTACTAGTCACATTCCTCATCAAATTTAGAATGCAAGCAAGGTTGTCAAGCTTAAAATGCATCAAGTTCAAGTTTCCTTATTACCCCCAAGGATGAAATAAAAGGTAAATACTTCCCCTATAAACAATATTTACTCCTTCAATAATACGAAGACTAGCATATCCCTTTGGTAAGTCTTGCAAATGCTTGGTCAAAAGGAACTCCTATAAGAATAGCTTGCCAATATAAACCTAGCCCCTCAATCTCCAAGGTACCATGGTGTGTCCCTTGCCAACACCCCAAGTCATGTCCTAGATCCCTCTACCAAATTTTAAAAGCCTCCAAATTTCTACCTCACACTCATTATAGGAGACAAATTGGTTCAAAATTGCAATGTGGATAGTGGGGCTAGTACCATGGTTATACCTAAGGTGGTTGCAGATAAGTTGGGATTAAATTGTGAACCACATATCAAGGGTGTGTTACAACTTGATGGAACTCTAACCAAGATAGTGGGATTAGTTAAAGATTTGAAATTTTTTCTATATGATTTCCCAACCTTCCCCATTATGTAAGGCATTATGGTGGTAGACCTCCCATCTCACTTTACTATTTGTTTGTCAAGGGACTTCATGACTAAAATAGGAGGATATCTTTCTACTAATTGGACTTTTATAACTTTTATAACAAGGTATGGAACCAAGGTGACCATAAGATTATAGCCCTTGGCAAGGTTTCATATTGAGCCATATGTCGAGTCAAGTTTAAATCAAAATTGTGTGATTAGTGAAGAATAAGAAGGTGTCATGGATAGGGAATCATCCTCTTCTCTTGAAGGTATTTCTAACCTTTTCTTATATGAGTATGGTACTAAAACATATGAGCATGATCCTTATGCATACATGGAAGACATTTATTTGGGGGCTTATTGAGTGCATGAAGAAGATAATCCTATACCCCCACTTAAAAATGAAGATCATAATGTAGAAGAGGTATATCCTACTTTGCCTATTCCTCCTCAAGATGAGCAAGTACTTTTCCAAGCTTGAAATGAGTCCCATGTGGCCAATAATTAGTCCTCTCCATCTTTTTCTCCACCTAGTCCAACTTTTTCTCCTATAATTCATTCCATTTATAGTTTTAAATAATCTCTTATTGGATACCAAGAATACATGATAGAGCTTGATACTAGATATAGTGGTGATCAAGCCTTTCCTAGTGTTTGTATTAGGAATATAAGGAATGAGTTGGAACAAATCAAAAAGGAGTGGATACCTATAAAGATGGCTAATTGGTCAAATTCTACCTATGAAGTACTAGAGGATTGTAGCCTAATTTTCTATATTAAAGATAAATTGAGAGCCCATGAAACCAATCTATCTTGTCAGTCTTAAGATTCCCCAAACTCTTTGTCTATTTCCAAATTTTATTTTCTTGGGAGTCTATTTAAGAGAACAACCAAAACAAGGAAGACATCATGGTGGAATAAGTCAACTTGTGTGGAGAATATTGTGAAGAAGGAAAAGAGGTTTTATATTGGATAAATGATGAAAAATATCTAACTCCTTGTCAAAATGATGATCTTTGTGTTTCAAAGGATGCCTTAGAAGGACTTCTCTTGAATCCTGAAGAAGAAATGTTTTCTCTCATTATTCCTTTCCATGATGCAGATCAATCAAAGGATGATGGCTTATGGCAGATGTTTGAAGACATATGCAACGAATTTGAAAGCCAAAAGGGGCCTATAAGTCCTATATAAATGACCATAAGCAATGAAAATATAGAAGTTGGAAAGTAGGTATGTGTCGAGGAGTATTATCAACAAGAGAGTTTGGATCAGGATGGAACAATATATGATGATCTTGGGCCTATTGAAGGTGATTTGAATATTTATCCTATAAAACTCATGAAGATACCTCCACCATAATCAAAGAGGAATTTAAGAAAGAGATACTTCCAAATTTCCATAATACAATACTTCTTGGAGAGTTTGAGGAAGGTGTGACAATTGAGAAAAAGATGATATCTATCAAGAAGATATGAACTTGCAACAAGCTATCATATATATGGACATGTAAATTTTATATGAGGATACAAGAGGGAATCAATGTGAGACATATTTCCAAAACCAAGATAACTTCAGCTACTTAGGAGACCTGTTTGAGATGACTTCATCAACTAACATGACAAGTCAAAGAACAAAGAGAAAACATGAGTCATCTATCATCACATCCAAAAGGAAGCATACATGGAATCCTATTTCATCTAATGAGGAGGGAGAATCAAGATACTCCCCTTTTGACCTAGGAAGGGAGTATGATCAAGATGGATGTACATACTAGTTTATTTTTAGTTGTGCTTTGTGTTCCCTAAGTGCTTAGTATCACAAGTGTGTCTTTATTTTGTGTTTTTCTTTTGTCTTTTATGTGGTGTTCTTTATTTCTATGTTTTTTTTAATGTCAATTGTCTTGTGGTAAATCCAAGGTCTATTCATGTCAATTTGAGGGCTCATATGCATGACTTCATTCCCAATAGAATGATTAGGCAACTAGTCTTAGGCATGGCTGGCATACCACCCCTAGGAATTGCCAAGAATGTTACCAAAATTTAACCCAAGTAAAATTTGGGTCAACCCCTACTATTTAAAACTTTTAATAAGGTTATCATGTGTCTTTTAGGGTGTCATGTTGGTCTAATAATCTCAATTGCTTTGAAAATGTTTCCTTCACATTGCATGTGATGTTTTGATGTTTTTTTGGAAATGATACTATTGTATGCTGGTAATTAAAAATTTGAAATTTTCTCTTTAGGTTTTTTGAAAGAATTCCTTGCATATTTCTTATCATTTCATGATTTCCTTATATATCACAGTAAAAAAACTCCACCTATAGGAGCATGCTGACATCACAAATGTAAGTTCAAAGGTTTGGCATGGTCCTTAACCTCTTAGGACTATTAATGTGCACTAAATAGTTGATGGAGACATTTAGGTGCTACAAAATTGCAAACTTGGAAAATGGTCTCATTTTTACCTGTATAGAGATGATCATCTATAGTTGATGCCATAGATATGCCTTTTAAATATGTTCCAATAATTGATCAATCTAATTTGAGGCTACTTTATATGGAAAGGGATAGACAAACCTATTTATAATTCTAGTTTGAAAAATGATAGTATCAAAACATCAAATGGAATGTTCGACTGTATTTAGGCCCTTTTGCTCTAAAAACACCAAATAGAGGCCTGAGTGGTTTTTATAGGCCTCTCAAAGTACACCTATAAAAGGATTTGAATCCTAGTATTAGGTGGAGGTATAGTCTCTATACCAAAAAAATATTTCCTAAATTTTTAAGGAGAAATTAATATTTGAAGGTGGTCATTTAGACCCTTAAATATGGCGTTAAAATAACTGAAGCAAGGCAGTGTTATCTACAAGATATTAATCAAAAGTTGGCATTGCATCCCATTTTGATGATCTTGGACTATGACATCAAAGTAAAATGATGAAAATAGTTTCAAAGGATTCCTATAAGATAATAGGGAATTAAATAAGGAGGAAAATAATGTCTTAAACACCAATTCATACTCCTCTATCTATACACAGGACTATGAGGAATCACCTATACGCAGAAAGGTTAATTTTTGTGACATAGGTGTGGTCATGAACAAGTTGATATTATTTCATGATTTTTAAGAAAAAAAATACTTAAATTACACTATATAAATCATTATAAATTCCATCTTGACCTAGAAGACACATACATGCCTAAAATGAATGAAAAAATAGCCACATGTAGTTGAACAGATAGTGGAATGAGGATTATGGCATTTAGAGAAGTGTTAAAGTTACAGTGTTATAAAATAATGACTTGGGGGATATAAATTAGTTTATAAATAATAAATAAAGATCAATTTCATGTCATTATCACCCTAAAACAACCTACAAGTGGGGTCTTGGGACTGTCTCAATCCATAAAGGATAGCAAGCAATTCGAAGGCCTAAAAGTGTCAAGATACTAGATGAGAAGAATTTTTAAAATTATAATAATTAAATGGGTAAAATGGGATATAAAATTTATTTACACCTTCATTATAACCTCAAATGAAAGTTTTATAAAATAAAATCACCCTGTTCACCGTCATAGATAGGCAAGGTCCTAATTGAGAGTAACATGTTGAGAGTTTGATACCTAAAGAAGGGAAGGAGAGAATAAAATAGTATAATGTGGATTAATAATGATAAAATTAAGTAAATTATATGTATATAAAATCATCAATCCACCCAAGGCCCTTTTCTCATAGAAAAATAGAATCAATCCATACAGGTAGGTTAGGGAAAGCCTTGTTTCAAGAGGTGAGTTTGGGGATTCCACTCAGGAGAGAGGTTTTGAGTGGACCCATAGGTTAAAAATAATTAAATAAGGGTGATTAAAATTAATTAAAAACTTGTATACATTAAATAAGTGTGAAAGGATCATTCATAATGAGGTTTGAACAAAACATGCAAAAAATAAGGTTTCTTCCACCTTTTTTGAGAAGATTGAGATATTTAGACCCCCTAATCATGGAGTCAAATAAAACCATTTTGTAAATCTGGTCATTATAACCCTATGCATATCATAAAATACTCACTTTAAATAAAAAATAGGCCTAATACTATCTATTTTGTCTTAGAGCAGGGGCAATCCCTTCATGCACAAGAATGGTAGTTTTGGGGAAAAGTGAAGAATAATGAACCAGAGACCAATTGGATTAGTCCATAACATTTTAATATATAGGGGACACATGTATTAACCTAATAAACTTTATATAAGTATTTAAATCAAATATGTAACCCTACACAACAAGGGTTATAGTCAAGTGTGAAGGAAAGCTGTAGGGCTAAAAGCTAATTTGGAGGTCATATGCATTTTCAACCTAATATATGATTTCCATGTGATAAATTCATGTTTAAATATGTATTTTTTGTGTTTTAAATCCATCACATTTCAAATATAACCATTTGAGGGTCAAGAGGAGCTCAAATATATAGGTAGATCTATTGGCAAGGTCTAGGCCTAAAACCAAATAGGGGTCAATTTCCATTTCAATCTCTTGTAAATAAATTATAATGGTTGGAATAATTTTTTAGGGTATATAAAAAGATGATACAACCATTGGTTTACAAATAAATTCTCAAAGAAGCAATTTTTGGCTTAGGAAGCATTCAAACCCCACCAGGAAGCAAAAAATGAGCTCAAATGTCAACTTCAAGTTCTTAGAACTTCCACCAAGATTTAAATGGGATATTAATAAATTAATGTAAGTTGAAGGAGGTCCCTAAGGATCCATAAGTTTCATTTTATTATAATTATAATGTTCCATGGCTATGAATGAATGATAAGAATGAAAATCACTTCAAACCCCTTACAAACCCTCCATAGTGACCCAATTAGGAAGATGAAGCAATTTGAGCATCCAAAATGTATGGACATTCCTTGAAAACACTTAGATGATTTATAGTAATCTCCATATATTCTTCACATGTGACTTAGGTGTATAGACCTATATAGAATAGGAAAAATAGGGATTATATTGACCATTTTTTGTGTTTTGTAGGCATGGTGAACTTACAGGAGACCAAATAATTTTTGGAGGAAATTCTATGACTTTTTATAATTCATAAATTTTATAATATCCTAAGTGTGGCTACTAGTTCTCCCATTTCATCCAGTCTAGTGAACCAACTAGGAAAGACTTAGATAAAATGGTGAATATTCATTTGAAAAGCCTTTTAAGGTTGTTTATTGTAACTATACCATATAAACTTGGGACACATGTCATCCCTCTTATTTTATGAATCATATTTTAGGTTTGAAGAGTTTTCAGGTGCTAAGTGTGAGAGGTGTAGGGAAAAAGGCTATTTTTGGACTACCAAAGATGATTATGCATGGCCAGACGATCATGATTTTTTTAGGACCTCACCAATGCATGTTAGGAATTTTTTTTAACCCCTCTTACTCAAATCCATCATAATACTTAATCATTTGTAGTTATAAGATATCTTAGAAGGCTAATCATAGAAGGTAGTTTTCTCTATAAAAGGAGTTTCTTGACATTTTGTAGGTCCTAAATGATTGGAAATGATAATTATTGCTCTTGATGTTACATGACTTACCCCATATTCTCATCCACATGTATTTTAACTTATTTTCTCTTTTGGATACTTGTCCTTCTGCCTCTAGGACTCCCCTTCTCTCTCTCCTCCTCAAAGTTTTATAAATTGAGCCATTTTGGCCATTGTAAAAGAGACCATAGTTTGTATGGTGAAGCCCTACTTAAATGACATTAAATTTTGATTTTTATATTTGAATACAAGTATAATTTTGAGTTGTGAACATTTTTTATAAGTGTGTGAGTGATGTATAGTGGAGCTAAGTGATAGTATCATCCTTACTCCCTTTATCCTTCATGTTTAAGCAAGATTTTTGATGTTAATAGGTCACGTGAAGTGTGTTGAATGTATTAAGATATATTTCAAGTATGAAATTTTCTCTATGGTGTATAATCTACCCCTAGGTCATGTATCTTTTTTATTATCCCAAGCATGCTACCTTCACATTGAAACACTATGTTAAGATTCTTCAATGCATGGAATTGGTCTTGAAAAGCATTTATGCTTAGTAGAAGTATGATAGTCTATGGGATATATATTGGTGTATCACCTCTATAGTATAGTTTTCATTTTATGTAAACCCTTAACTCTTTTCATGAATAAGAATTAGATTAGGTGATAGGCACTTAGAGAATAATTTAGGGAGCTAGCCCTTTCAATCCTAAAGATTCATATCTCTTTCAAGTTCCCACAAACTTGAGAGATGATTCAATGTTGCATAAAATTTAAGTAGTTTCATATAGTGTCCTAGGTTTCACAATTTGATGACAACACTTACTTGACATAATGTGATCAATACACCTTTGTTATCAACCAAAAAAGATAATGCGAAGCATTCAAAGGGCTTATGTTCATTAAGTCAATCCAACTTTGGTTTTTGTTAAGTATTTACCAAAAAAATCATCATGATTTTTTTCTTATCCTCTCATCATTGGTTCATGTATACATATGTCTAATGATTCTTATCTTTTACCTACATCTAGTTTGTTATCTAACTTACTTTATGTGTTTTCATTACATCCATAACCATAATCACATCACATCTCAATCATCAAAAATAAAAACATCAATAATAAACATAAAATTATGAATCATATCCATGAACCAAATCCTATCTATAATCAAAACATCATGAACCACATCATATATCTATTTATAATCATGAGCATCATCTTATCCATTTACCATAAACATCATATCATAAAACACATCAATAACCATAATCAAACCATCCATAAACATCATATCCATAAACAAATCAAAACATCATCCATAATTATCACATGCCTAAGCTAAATAGTCAAAATCTCATAATAAAAAATTATAAAACATGTCACCCATAAACCATGATCACAACTAGAACCATAATCCATAAACATCTAAACATTATAAACAACATCATCACATACATCATGTCATCAAAATAAATAATACATGTAAATATATATATACATATATATATATATATAAACATATATATCTCACTACATCGACACATAAGCTGGTATCAAAATCATGTAAATCTATATCTATACATCAAAACATATCATATCATGCCCCTAGGGTACCACTATCATTGGCCCCTCTTAAACCTACACTATTACTTCCATCTAGTACCGATCCTCTTGCAATGCCTACCTATCTTCCTAGTACCACTAAAGTGTCCCACTAACCTGGAGTCACCACTACTACCCCACTTACTAAACAAGATCTATACTCACCCCATCAAGGAATTAATTAACACTGTTCTAGCACTATATTTCCATAATACCTCAACTCCTCCACTATGGCCAAGTACCATGTCATAAGGATAGTACTTATTGGTCTTATTATTTTTACCACTACTATTAACTATCTATGGTTGACCTTGGGACCCCTAACCATCAATGGTTAGGAAAGCCCACATTTAAAAAACAATTATGCACCTAACCTAAGTGCCCAATTGTTGAAAATAACCCTTCTCCAACCAACCACCTACAAATTTTGGAGATTACCATTCTCCAACCCACCCTTAACTCATGTCTACCTTGATATTAGCCATTTTTGGCCCAAAATATTTCATATTTTATGATGACCTTGCTTTGGCCTTTTTGACTGCATTGACCAACCTTGCCATGTTAAACATTTGAATTTTCACCACCTCGTGCACATAACTAGACCATTTTTTTTCAAGGGAACACTTCTTACCTTGAATACCTATGAAAATACCAACCCAATCTATGATACTTTATAGGAATAACCTAATAAACTATGATAAATGTTATGGCTAGATTACCCTATCACCAATCCTTTTAGAACTGACCTTATTTTTACCAATATTGGAAACCTTAGTCTTTGTGCAATCTTGACTATCACACTTATTAATATTTTATGCACATTTTTTTTGTTTAAAATTATCAATTACCCTTGTTACCAACCTTGTGACTCACCATAAAATACTTATCAAACCCTGACTTGATTTTAGTTTCACCTCATCAACTCTTGGTTTGAGGGGGAACACCTCCTCCCATACTCAAGGCAACCAAACCTTTGACCAAGCAATCCATTTTTATTTTACATCTTGTTGATTCAAAGATACATTAAAAAAGGGACAAATTTAGACACTATAAAACCACACACAATGGTTCTAAATTTCAAAATTCCTTGGGATACCTTTGGGACCACCTAACCCTTCTTTACCCACTAACCAACCTATCAGACATTGGATTTAGTTAGCTACTTATATATCTAAACTCACTTACTTATTAACTTTAAAATCAACCCAATATTTTAAACTCATCTTAACTAATTTTCTTCTAGACACTCAACCATTAATGGTCAACCTAACCATTGATGGTTAGTTTGACCATCAACAGTCAGGTCTTCACCCTCTTAACACCACCAACTATGTATGAGCTAGCAAGGCACAATTTAATATGTTCACTTTATGCATCACTAATTAACTCCCAAGCATAAAAATTTGTAATCCAACCTATTAAGGAACCTTTTATCCTCCATATCTATTTTTCTATAAAAGGAGGGTAGCAGGAGGTGAGATCGATCATCACAAGCATTCTTGCACATAGGTAAGTCTTCTTCTAGCAATCCAAAAATAATAACAAAGACCTAAACCTCTACCCAAATTGATCTTGAGTAAAATTATCGTTACTATACCTAAATTTCTATAGCCATCAACCATCAACCATTTATTAATTAATAGGTATATTTATAATTTAATCTTGTTATGTTGGGTTTTTACCTCTTTTCCCTATCAAACCATTCTACACCTATTTCAACCTACTATTTTTGCCCAAACCCCTAAATAAACCCCTACCTAATCTATTACCTAGTCTACAACTCTTTTTTATAAATGCTTCTCAAAATCCATAAATAACCATAGATAATTAGTACAACCACCAATAGTCATCCCTAACCATAGATGGTTACCCAACCATTAATGGTCAACCTAACCACTGATGGTTACGCTGATCATCAACAGTCACTATGGAAATAAATAACATGCTATTTATACCCCTTTACCCCCAAACAAACCTAAATTTCTATGTCCCTATCTATTCATAGACCCCTAATTGATTTTCTAGACTTGACATGATCTATTTTAGCACTAGTATTGACCGGTTATTATTATATTTAGTTATTTTCTTTATCAAGCATTCATCTTCTTCTTGTATTTAATTTTAGTCACATTCTATTATTTGATACAAGTAGTTTAATTTTATCACTTTCAACTTAATTGTTATCAAAGAGTGGATTAACATCCTCCTAGTAAGCTCACGCTTCTTGGATCTAGCTCATGTTAGGCAGTTCACCTAACTTTATTTATAACAACCCCTTTTATTATTGATTTCTTATTTAGAGGTAATATTTATAAGATGAAAAGGAGCTCTCTACATTCATCTATAGCACACTTACATAACAACCAGGTATTTATACCATACCCTTATTATTAGTTTCTTATCTTCTTCCAAAATTAAGAAATGGGCAAAAATTAAGAGAAATAGATAAACTTATGATATTGACTCACAATCATTATCCCTTAGAATATTTCTCTACTTTACTCAAATTGGAGTGCTTAACTATATTTGAAAAATGTTGATTGTCATTGCATTAAATCTTGAAAGGTGTTGCCTAATAAAAATAGCTAAGTTGAAGTCTAAAATCCTTTTTTATACTTTACCTTTCCCTTTTCCTTTTTACCTTTTAAATGAGATTTGGTTGTTTTAATATATCACAACTATAAATATGCATCCTAGTGTGTGATATTGATCATTCAAGTGGATCTCCATTATGGGTTTATAGGTCATACAATGCCATTCCATGTAGACTAAGTAAGAGATTCAAAACCTACATCTCATGCCCTAGATAAATCCTAGTAGTCCTAAAATTAGAGGGTGTAAATCCATGAGTTCTTTGGTGTACATGAAACCCACATAAAATATTCTAAAACTCTCTACCTATGAAATTCACTTACTCTCCTTTTATCTGGGTGCATAAAAATATCCTCCATGGGTATAATAATTAACTCTACACACTATTATTTAATAGGTGTAAAATTAACTCTACACACTATTCCTAATTAGGTGTAATAATGAATTATAGTGGTGGTGGGGGTGGATGAGATGATACCATTAGTTGAAGAGGGTACTCATATCAAATGCCTAAAACCATAAATACTTTATTTTAGTGTATATATTTGATACATTGATGCACTATATATGGTATTACACAAAGTTTCTATATCCAAGGGAATCCTAACAATATTTTCAAGACCTATTTTCTTGGTAAGACTATAAATTACATAGAAAGTATAATAGAGCCATCCTGAAGAGGTAACACAATGTGACCAAGAGTGTTTTGTGTCTTTCCATTGATTACTTTAATCAATCATGTAGTATTTTTGAAGCCATATTTTTTGTATCCAAGTGCATTGAGAAGCATGATTGTTCACATGTTCTCACTTGACCCAATATCAACCATGACATTGTGTATGGGTTTCTCATTGATGCAAGATCGTATAAATATTGCATGGAGATATAAATTATCATCAATAATATCACTATCACCAAATTAAATCATAGGGCATTGTGGTAATATGCCTCTAATTATACCACTAATATCATCTATTATATTTCCATATTTCATTGGTACAGGATGCACATGACATGCATGATGTACTTTTGAAATATCCTTAGTATTTATTGCTTTATATTTGGTAAATGGATCAATGAATACTTTCAATACATAATTTCCATTTTGTTTTCTATAATCCTTTGTAGATGTGCTTAAATTGATAGTATTATCATAAAAAATATCTTGCATCTTATGCCTTAACTTGAAACGTCTATTTTTAGAATGTCCATGAGCTTTATGGTAATAGTGTTATGCATTATTACCATAATTATTAGTTGTAAGTCTTCTTGTATAAAACTATTGTAATGGAGGAAGAAAGATGACATTGCACTCAACTAAATTTTTTTATAGTGTATGAAGAGGTGTGGTAATTGTGAGAATTGCCTCTTATGTTGAGAAAATAATCAAAGATTATTTTTAGGCTATGATATTTAATTAACCATTCTATTTTCCTCATTAATGTTATCATTTAGATTTAACCTTATAGCTTGTAATTTTTTTCAAAAAATAGTTGTTGAAGTATGTGGAGTATTAGTTGCATACTTGATTTTTTAAAAATGTATGATTTTGACTTCTCACTCTTACACTATATGGCATAACTCATAAAAATACTATAATATATTAAATACTACTAACTCATGTTGTGATGAAAGTAAAATTTCTATATTTGGATGGACATCAAGTATGTGACTAAAGGTGTAGATAGAATAATAATACCAATAATATAAGTCTAAACACATGTGTTTGGGTTGGTCAATTAGAAGGGTTGGTTGATATCATAGAAGGGTTCATATTATTCCCTATATTTACTAACTTGAGCATTTTTTTTGTTCATATCTCGCTACCTATAACAGTGCATCAAGCATTTATGGATTTATGTATAGATACTCGGTTAATTATTTTTCATCAAAATCATTGAATTTATTCATAGTAGTTGATTATTGTTCATGATTATTTAGAGATTCAACATTCATGATAACTCTATCAATAGTATGTGCAGTGATAAAAGGGAGTAATGTAGATTGGATATACCAATAATATGCATTAAACAAGGCTAAAGATTGTTCATTATTAATTTAAACCTTACTTATGTGCAAATATTGTTTCCATTTTATATGAAATTGTTATAAATTTTTCTTATCAAAGGAAAAAACATATAATGATAATGGTGGATGGCTATGGAGATGATAGAAAAAAAATCCTAGGTTGATCTTGTCTCAAGTATAAACAATTTAGAGAAAATTTCTAGCCAAAACCTCAGACCCGTAATGGAGAAAAATGAGGTGATATTGGACATCCCTGATGCCATTATGGAAATCACTAGAGCATCTTTTATGAGTTCACTACTATCAAAATTTTATGGGTTCAGACCTCAAATCGATGATTTCAAAGACTAGGTTGCAAAAAATGGAAAGTTATGGTCCACGTGGATGTGGTGGCCATGACAAAAAAACTATTTTATAATCTCCTTTTATTATTTGGAGAACTTTAAGAAATATTTGGAAGGAGGACCGTGGTATTTTATAAAATATTTATTATCTCTTAGAAAATGGAAACATAGACTAAATATTCAATGTGACACCCTAATGGAGCTTCCCATATGGGTTTCCCTTCTTGAAATACCCCTAGAGTTCTGTCAGGAAGAGGTTTTCCTTAGAATTGGTCAAGCCTTTGGGAAACCAATGTCTATTGACCCAATCACCAAATTAAAAAGAAGACTTATTAAAGAAAGGATAAATATGTATGTTTAGACAAATAAACTCATCCTTAGGAGTATATAACTTAAGTCTAAATTTGGAAATTGGACCTAGAAGATTGTTTATAAAAGGGCCAACATCATTTGTAAAGGATGTGATTTCATTGTTCATGAAATAATTCATTATCTATTTATACAAAAGATGGATGAAAAAGTGATACTAATTAAGTAGGATGGAGTAGCAAAAGAATATAATGGGATCTATTTGCACAACTCCTCATCTATCTCAAATATCAAGATTGAAGTTATAGACCTGGGCATTGGGAAAACACATACCAATCCTCTTGTATTTAATAGGGCTTCATGTTCAATAATGAATGAGTGTCTCATTATGGAAATTTTGGTACCAAATCTAAATTTCAAGAACCCATAATCCATGAGGTTAATGAAATACTATTTTCTCCTATGATGTTGGTATCTCCCATTAAATATCTAGACTTTAAGACTCCTCTTCCTCTAGTGAAGAATAATCTATTAGGATATTTTATGACTTCCTCTCTAGGGTAAAGGGATGAGGAACATCAAGAACATAGTCCTCAATTAGGATTTCCCCTTGGTTAGATTTTCTAAAGTAACATTTTATCTCCCCAAAAGGTTTAATGAAACCTAGATACCTTAAAGGTAACCCCCACTTTGGGGGAAAAGAATTGGATAGCAGTCAAAAATTTTAAAAATGAGAAAAAGAAAGTTGCCCCTAGCACCACTACAAGAGGGAGAAAGTCCTAGAATGGAAAATAAATAGTCTCTAAAAATATAAAAGGAAGTTAATAGGAATTGATCAAAATCCTAATATTGTCCAAGCTTATATAATTATAATGAATCTTAAATTAATGTTTTGGGACCTTTCTGGATTTTCTAGTCTGGAAGGGACATTTTGGGAATACAAATTCTAGAGCCTTGTCAAATATAAACTAATTATTTTATGCCTTTCTATATTTTGAAATTTATTAAATGTGGTTGGTATTGTGATTTTAGTAAATATCTATCATATCCTTTCATCAATCTAAATAATTTCATTTAGTTCATTAATTGTTAGGTTTTTCCATTAAAATTTTGAATCTTTGGGTCATCACTCCTCCCAAAAAAGTAGGTGGGATGTTCATTTATTGGCTTTCCTAAATGGAGGGACTCCAAATTAAATTTTCTTGGGAACATTTTTAGGATGTTTAAGTTTGGACGTCACATTTAAAATTGGGATAGTTTATTCTCTTTTGTTATAAGAAAGAAAATTTTTGGAGCTTTTGACTCAAGTACCAAAAATCTACAAAGGAGTTCTTGTATGCACCCAAGTGAAGATCAAAATAATAAGAGTCTAACACTATACATCCTTAACAATATCCTTGATGAAGTGGAAGATAAATATAGTAATTTTATCATTAGAAAATTTGTTGGTAAAAGACATGACAATGATGTTGTCAGGAACTAGGTCATGAGGAAATGGACTGAGGTTGGAGACATTAAAATTGTGGCCTTGGCCAATGGTTGCTTGTTATTCTCTTTTGAAGGATGGTATAATTATATAAAAATTATCAATGAAGGCCCTTGGGTCCTAGGAAAGTATACCACATGCTTCAACATTGGAAGCTCAATTGATCTTCTTTGAATTTCAAAGTAGATAGGATCCCTCTATAGATGGAACTTCTAGGTCTCCCTTATTCCTTCTGGGATGATATAATCCAAGGAAGCATTACTCAAATTATTGGTATGCTAAAAATTATTGACCTAGTCACTAGCTCCCATAAAAGAATGACTTTAACAAGAATGTGTGTATTAGTCAATTCAAATAGTATGTTTCCCACTTCAATCCATCTCAAGTCTTATCTTAGATCTTGGAATCAATTATTCAATTTTATAAGGAAAAAGATATTTGTCCTAGTTGTAGGTTTTTGGGACACTCTAAAGACTCTTACCTTAAGTCATAAGGAACTAAAGACAGGGTCTATAAATTGAAAGAACTAGGTGGTGATCAGGTTTCTTGGAATAATGAGAGGGAATCCTTGACCCTCTCTACCACTGATCACTTAGAAATAATTCATGGTCAAGATGACAACATGTTGTGTTATGATAATCTATGGTTCATTTCATAAACTATTCTCTTGTTTTGAAGGAAATTTAATTAATTTTTTGGTTGTTTATTTATTGGATCATGTTTCCTTGGTTACTATTCTATGGCTAGTTCTCTGTAGGTCATGTGTTAGTGCTTCTATCTTTTGGTATTTGTTAGTTTTTCTCCATTGTTATTTTTTTGGGAGATCTAGGCCTCTTGATGTTCTAGACTAGTTTCCACACTAGTCAAAGGTTGGATTAGCTTTATATAAACATGTAATAATTAAAACCATGGCTTGTATCAAATAATTAAAATAATTTTCATCCATTTTATCCATATGTAATGTGAAATATTAAATAAAATCATAAATTGTTATTAGATGTTCTTGGAAAACCCTTCAAAACATGTTAATATAGGGATAACTTGCATAAGAAGTAATAAAAGTAAACATTTGAAAGTAATTTAGACTAAGTGTATTCATTAACAAATAAACACAAACTTATTAAAATATAAACTGTTGGTTGAAAATTATATGATTAATAGATTAAATCAGATTGAGTACTCATTATGCACAAAATAATGATAAAAATATAGAAGAAAACCATTTCAAAATAACATGTATTAATATCTATCACATTGAAACCATATCCAATTATAGTTGAGCATTATATATAAATTTTCACAAAGCGTTTTCTGTTCATATTATTTTTTTTATATGCCCAAAAGGAAGGACTCTTCACATTTTGAAGCCTGTTTATATGCTTACAAAGGTCAAAAACAAAAAAATATATATATAAAATATAAAATAGTGTAAGTTGCACATATGTCTATCATATATACTATGTGGTTTTGGTAGCCCTATTCTACACTCAACACTTTTCCAAACTTAAAAAATTGTCTTGTCTTGAGACAAAGCATAGCAAAGGATCCTAATCTAAAGCTCAAACTAAGGAATTAAACCAAAAAATAAGAGTCACAATTATCACTTCAAGTGTTATTTACCAGTTTTCACCCTTTTCTTACTAAGTAATAACCATTTCATGTTTTAAACTAAGTAGTGTACTAGTCTACCACCCTTTCAATTTTTCAATTAACTATCATAACTAGGTGGTCTCCATTTACATGTTTTCAACCAACTTGGCCCTACTTCTAATGATTAAGTTCATTCTATAAAATTATGCCATTTTTTGAGAAAATTAGAAAATTGGAAATGTGTAGTACTTATTGGGTATGTGATGACATGCTCTGGGTTGGTTGTGCAATAGGTTGTTATGATGATGGATCTATTAGAGTAGTGGATAAAGAACTTGGTTCATTAGATTTTATTGGTAGAAGATATTATGGATGTTAGATGGTTGGTTGCATACTTGTGGCATTATTCTTTTTTTGAAGTATTTATTATAGTTGTTGAGGTAGAATGAATTCTGGATCATCAATACGTTATGTAATGTATGGATCAAGCTGAGATATATCTTGATTTAGCATTTTCTATTTAGTAATTACTTCTTACACCATAGTGAGCAATGTGTGCAATAGGGAATTATATAACTTCGTCACTAACACATGTTATCCAAGATACAACATCACATCTTGGGGTACTTAGGGTATGAATTAATCATGGTTTGGATCTACATACACCACAAATTGAATCTCCCCAATTACTCATAGTATTAAACTATTTTAGTCTATGTAATTAGTGAGCACATGAACAAGACAAAAATATTTAACAGGGTTGATTGAACCTTCTGATTATTTCCATTTTGTGAATTATAGTAAGACTAAAAATTGGTACTAGAATGCCTATAAAGTGACAAAGAGTATTTTCAACTATTGTTTTGAGATTAAAAGCTAGAAACTCAGGCTAATTATAATCCTCATGCATTCATATCATGTAATACATATTTTTTATAGCTCCTTTATTTTCCCACTTTACTTGCTTCATTATTTATCAAAACTATTTAGTTATGTATTCAACTAATATGTGCACTAAAGCATATTTGATTGTTTCAATTGGAATTACTATACCTACAATTATGTACCTTTTTAAGGTTTTAGAATGAATAGGTGGAGTTGTGTATTTTTAAGGTATAAGATATTTTTTTATGGTGAAAGCCTTATTGCTCTTTCCATAGTCATAGTGTTGATGAATATGGTCACATCTTGAGATAAATGAATGGCACCTTCATTATATTGATTGAGAAAAGTAAGCATTACCTTATCTAATTACCTAACCTTAGGAAATTTGATTATTCACTCAATATTAAATCCTCACAGTAGATGTTGAAGTGATAATGTTCGTCTTTTTGTTGCTTCTTATGGGTCACAGGAAATATAGTATTTTTGGATGCATCAATTAAATTAAAGGGGTTTGGGTCATGATATATAATCTATTTGAGTCATATACCAATCCCCATTTCCACTTACTCTACATTAGTGAGTGGTATCAACATTTATTCTCTATCCATGGTTATTATTATGGACTACATTAAATACTTTCTTCGATTGGTCTAGCAATAGTGTAGATTTTGTGCACAAGAAATTGTTTTGGATGTAGATCGTAAAGTTATCTTGGTTGCATAAGTATGTAATGTTTTTTTATTATTTTTTCCCTCTATTATATAGAATTAACTACCTGTATCCACAAGCCATTGAGTTTAAATACACTAAACTATTGCACAAAAGTGTATCTCCAAAATTTATGTCAATTGGTTATTGTTTGACATGACCATTACTAATTTACATCTAAACTATTTTATCCACCCATTGGTAGGTAGTTCATGTGACCTACCATCCTTTTATCTATTCAATTTATTTTGTGGTCCATCTTATCATTTTTCCATGTGAGATTCTTCGAGAAATATTTAATATCTCAAGTGCATTATCATAAAATTACTCTAAATGACCACTCTCCATCCTTTCCTCATACCTATCTTGTCAACACCTAGTTCCTAGACTTAATTTTATGAACTTCATGTTCTAGATATTATCTATCTTTCCTTCAAGATAACTTCACATATCGATTACACTTTAAGATCTTGAATATACAACTTAATTCTAATGTGTAGAGATATAAATATCATACTAAACAAACACACTACCCTAAATAATAAATAAAAAACAAAATAGCATTAAATAAAAATTCTAACTACATGGTACTACTTAACAATCATTCTCAATTACAATGATGCATGATAGAGATTAATTATGGTAATACTTAAGCCTATAACCTTTGATACACTTTGGTAAAATGGTTCCATGCAGATGTTTTAAAAAAATTGTACCATACTATGAAACATCATGTAATATAGGGTCCCTTCCATCTTATGCATATCTTTCTCAGGAATACTTCAAACTTTATATCATAGAGTAATACAACATACTCAAGATAAAATTCATTAAATCACAAGTTATGATCATGCCAATTTTTTGACTTAATTTATTAATCTCCTATGTCTACTATGTTCTTTATCTATATTCCTCCATCTTAAAAAAAACAATAATCTATGTTTCAACAAGTCCTGATCACCCAAACTCATAATCATTATAATGCATAGACTAAGAATAATGTATTCCATAGACATAACTACCTTAAGACCATAAAGACCACTCTTTAATATCTTCCTTATAATGGGTTATCCTATGAAATGACCTCATGTGACTCCTTGATGTGATTCCTAAAGAAACAATGGTCACTCATGTTCTAAGGCTATTCTATGAATCACATCATCTATTTTAATATTATAAATAAATATATTAATAAGGCTATAAATAATTACTCATGTAACCATTTTTATTTATATCCCTTTCAACATAGTGAGTATGAAACATTAATTATTCTATTAATTTTGTGATGTTCTCCATGTTGTCAGGAATCACAAAGGCTATAAAAAGTGTGCATTCAAAGATTCATCTTGTATTTATTTTAGTTCTTCTCCATTCTAGAGCTTACTCAAATGATCTGGTCCTATATTCTCTCAACCTAGATTCACATTTAGTATGAATTGGAATTCATCAAACAACATTAGCCACATGGAGATCTATCCATCTAACATAGGCTTGTTAACCAGGTATCACAATGCCTAGTGATATGTGAAAATATCAAATGGTAGGGCCGAAATATAATGTCCAAAATTTTGTAAAGCAAACAACATAGATAAGGATTCTATCTATAGTTTTATAGTTTTTATTTTTTGTTAATAGTTTCCTATTAGAAAAGAGTATAAGATGATCCAACCCACCATCCCCTAGTTGTAATAAAACAACTCTTCTTATGATACCAGAAGCATCCACATGTACATGATAAGGCTTATTACAATAAATAAAAACCAATATAGGTGATGTTACTAACCTTTATGTGAGATTAATATAATTTGTTTGACATTATGATGTCTATTCAAATTTTGTATCTTTACGTAATATTATTTCTAGTGATGTAGAGATGGTTGTGTATCCCTTGATGAATTTTATATAATATATATCGGATACCCTAGAAAGGTTTGCACCTCTATGGAACTATTTGGAGGTGGAATCCCCACTATTACTATAATTTTAGCATGGTCAACTAGGATTCCATCACTGCATATGATGTGACCTAGAAGAACACCAAAATATGATATAAAAAAATTACTTCTTCACATTCAATGAAAAACATAGGGTTCAACACCATTCTATTATTAAACATAGCTTCAACAGATGCTCTTTAAACAAAGATAAGACAATTTAATCATCCAAATAAACTTTCAAAAAATCATGAATTAAAACTTTACATGTAGTTACTAAAGCCCTAAAAAAAATTATAGAGAATTTTTAATACCAAAGGGCATTACCTTATATGTGAATGACCCCGATTATATTGAAAAGGTTATTTTAATTTGATATTATTCTTCAATAGGAATTTGATGGCATCCAATGAATTTATTTGTGTACAAGGACACCTTATGTCCTATACCTGATTTTAGAACTTCATCTACAAATGGTTTTAGAAATGGATCATTAGTGTAGGCATAATTAATGTGTGGTAATATATATAGACCCAAATCTCATCAAACTTATTTAACTACACAACCATGGGACTAACCCAATCTACCTTTTCAATTGGATAGATGATCCCTACTTCTTACATGCAATCCATCTCAACCTTTATTTTTATCTTCATGTTGGGATTTAATATTTATGAGTGATTTTTAATGGGTCTAGCACATTCTTTCAATTCAATGTGTATCTCCTCCAACAATGGATCTACACCTTCAACTTCTATAAAATTGGTCAAAAAGACATCCTAATAATCTCTTAGCATCTACAATGCCTTTGAAATCTCATTTTATTCCTAGTATTCTCCTATAGTTTCAAGTTTATGCATGGATTCTATTCTAATATTTTGTTCAATCTTCTTTAATGGTTCTTAATATACTTTTTTAGATCTACTAGGTAGATCCTCTCATAGATTTTGTTCCCATTCTCATTCTATAATGTTTTACACTATCCAATCTTTCTTCTTGAGTTTGTTCTACACTTTGGAATTTTATTGGCTCAGCTTCTTTCTTAGGTTCGAATAAGACTTCTAAATCTAGATCCCCATCACTATCAGTGGATTCTATTATCTCATATTTAATTCTATTATAGGGTTTAATAAGAGATTACTCTTGTTCATTTGCCTTGTAATTATGAATCACTAGATTTAAATCTTGAGTTGCTTCTTGATATGATTATGAATCTTTACAGCTCTTACATCTTGTATTCATTTGTAAAATATAAAAGTTTTCAATTTTTGTAATGCATCATTAGTGGATTATCATATTAAAATATAAAGGTTTGATTAGAGTCTTATTGTATCTTTGGCCAATGTTTAGTCTCCCTTTTGCATTCTTGATGCATATACCATGTAGTTAAAAGTGGCACTAACATGTGCATGAACTTATGCATCCAATATCTTGTCTCCACACCTTATGCAAACCATATATCTACACATTTATGAATGTTTTTCTTGGTACATTTATCTTATTTAAATAATGGCCACTCTATTCTCATAGTGGATGGTAAATTAAATCATGCTCATAAAATTTAACATGCTTCATCCCATTGTAAATCTTACTATCTATGCAGTACCAACTAAGTTGCATCATTTACTTCAAAGCATAGCTAATTGCACTAAATCTTTGATGTCCATTTGATACATGGTGTTCTAACCTCAATATAAATGGATTGAGATCCTTTGTTACAAAATATTGTGGTAATTAACATTCTATGGTGAAAAACATACACATAGGTCGTATCTCATAATCTCCCCTAGTCTAATTAAACATATGTGGTTCTGAGTCACCACTTATTAAAGATGTTATTTCCCAAAGTAAGAAACCTTCTAGAATATGATATGTATAATATATTTCTTTTTTCACTTGTGTTATATAGTAAATATACCTCTAACTTATTAAGAGATTACACAAGTGGAGAGGTACATCCCTTAATTTAAAATTTAAGAGCTAGATATTTTGATATTAGTGGCTTTTAAAATAGCTACTTTATTATCTACATTTGTATGTTTTGCTCAAGATATGGTTTAAATAACTGACATTTCATATCTCACATATTATTTTCATTTATATCTATGATGACTTTGAAAAAACTATTATCACCATAGGAATAAGGTGATTTTGGTTCATTTATAATAACATAGGGCATCTACTCTAATTTATTCAATGTTATAATTACTATCTTATACCCTTGATGAGCCTCTAATTGATTTTACATTGTATTGAAGTCATTTGGCCATCATAATCCCATTTCTTACCAATCAAGGCAAGATAATCAGTCTCATATTTTTTCATGTCAATGACCTCAAAATATCCTGACAGACTCAACTCATCAACTATAATCTCTACATCTTCAAGGTGATTAATTGGTTCTACCCTCCCATATTCTAAAAGACTGAGAGTGATAAGATCGTATTTAAAGTGTAGCCTTCTAAGTAGATCTAGGAATCATATTAACAATACTTACACAATCAAATATTGCATTAGTAAATTCATAGCCTATGAGCTCAAGGGATAATTATGAGTCAACATCCCATGGCTTCTTAGTTTTAATATACCAGACCACCTTATCGATATGTTGTTATCCTCACTATGCAAACTCTAGAATATTATGCAAGGAATTTGTAATATTATATGAAATATATTAATTGCACATAGTGATAAGTAGTTTCAATAAATTTATCAATGTGTTCATAACACCTTCCTATCTTATAATCCATATAATTTTCCCATACATTTGTGTGTCAATGGTTGTGCAATATTCATCTAACACACTCTACTATGGTATGTCCTGAAGGACCTGCTCAACTTGATACATCAAGGTCTTCTCCATCATAGGATCAAGATATTTATCCTATTTTAATTTCTTGATTCTATGATCCTTTAACATTTCTAATGGACACAACCCTTATTTTTATGTATTGTTATCTAGTAATTTCTTACATGAATTCATTTTCATTTGGTTGCACATCATATTCACATTATGCACTATCTTTTATTTCTTTTGCCTCTCTAATATTGGGCAATTTTTAGATTGATGTTGTCCTTAAAATATACAATACATGTAATATGTCTATCTCTGAGGATTAGTGGGGAAGTTCATTTAAAATGAGTATATCACCACATAAATAACATAGAATGGGATGGTGAGATTTGTGGTTATCATTATTGTGACCTCCTTGATATCCTCCTTGGTGTCCTCCTCTATTATATTGAAATCCCCAATCATGTAATGGTAGCCCAATGAATCCTCTTTGTTGTGTTTGTTACACATTGTATCCACCATACTAATGTTAAGGTGATGTTGGAGCCCAATTAATTTTTTGATGTTGAGGATTTACATTATTCCATGAGGATTGATACATATATTATAATGATGATGGTTTCAAACCAACCAAATCCTAGAGTTCATATTGAGGTGACAAAGTCACCCACCATGACCATCTTGTGTCACATTAGTCATCTCCATGTTAGGGCCTAGAATTCTATGCTTCACATTAGGTAACTATCATTATATGATTGTGAATATATTTTTGGTGATATATTCCTTTAGTTCTTATAAAGATTGATAGTTATTTTCATCATGATTAGTCAATTTTAAAAAATTAGAGTACAAACTATATGATTTTTGAATGTATTATTGTAATAAATGACACTTTGAGCTTGTATGACCTACTACTCTACATACTTCATAGAAATTTATCTTTAGTTTAGGAAAATCATTCATATTATGACCTTATCAACCACACTCTATACACCATAGACCAAATTTAGGTCTATCACTTTCATACATCTCATCCATCCTTTTGAGGAAAGCATTTATTTTGACATTAACTTTGGAGCCAGCTACTAGAGCATCTCCATAGTCCTCAATTTGATCCACTCATAGGGCAATTGCTTGAGCATTAGCATTATTCAATAATTTATACTACACAATGGCAAATATAATTATATATTACAGTACTTATACAAACTAGGTACCTCTTTCCTTATCCTCCATGATGAAATAAATCTTATTTATCATATCTATAAATATACAATAATAGTCCCATATGGATTATCCACTCTATTATTGAATCTCCTTCAGATCTTGAATAGTCTAAGTCAAACACTTTATCATTTTAAATTACATAATTAGCTATTGTTTAACCTATTGAATATCTATGGCATAAACATCCATTTTAAAAATGAATTCCAATGCTTGACTTGCTAAACCTCTTATGAGCTTGCACTTATTTATATAATCAAGGTTATTCCCTTAACTTGTCATTTCATGTCATAGGTTAGCAAATATTATTCAAGTTCCATAGACCCATCATATTGTATCAAATCAATAAACATGTATGGATTTAATGCCATAATTATCACACTTTCAATAGATAATATTGACTTATACACACTATTAATTATGAATATAGGTTTCTATGCACTTCATTTTATATTTGTTTTAGAACTAGGTTCAAAAATGAATCTAAACTATTCTAATCTCTTATTATATATTGATTTATTAATCTCTAAATTGAGTTTATCAATTTTATCTATAAATGAATTAGACTAGCTTCTACCCATCCCTTATTTTGCACTTGGTATTTTTACTAATGACAAATTGGGTTGGGAAGATGCATAGTCTTAAACTAAATGATCTCTTTTTTCAACTTCATTTTCTATGATCTTGAACTTGTGATACTTTTATGCAATTGCATAACTTCTTCACAAGAATATTCCTTCCTCAATTCAAATAATTACTTCCCTCTTAACTATGATTTACTCCCATATTTTAGCTAATCTACCTCTACCTTATTTTCCTCTTCTTCTTACTCTTTACTCTGCTTCATATCATCACTACCCTTAACTCTTTATTCTTCCATATTAATCCCTTCTCTTTCTTAATCTCCATATTATATACCTTCTCTGCTTATAGAATCTTATGAAACCTCTCTCTGTGCTCCTTTTTATTCAACATCCTCTACTATATTCTTACTTCTACTTGTAGATAAATATATATTATTCAATTTATTCCATCTTCTTTGTTGGCATAGTTCTCTTTCCAATATTATAATTTTCTTCTCACTTTGGCTATTTTCATCATCCATATTTTGGGTTCAGGTTTAAGTTTCTTTAATCAGCCCTACATAATTCACTCCTACATCACACACATCCCCATAACACCCAAAATAACCACTCCATGTTAGTAGGAGTATGTGTCATGGCCTTTCCCACAACCAAGATTTTAATAGGTAGTCATTGAAGATATTTTCTATAGATTCCTCTAACAAAAAGGTCCTTCATAGATTTAAAATCTAAATAGCCTTGTATATAAAATTTGATGATACATCCATCAATGGTAGTCTTGGTCCAATAGTCTACTACATAGGTCTAATAAATATCTAGATTCTAGAGGATTTCTAGCTTCTATTTTGAAGAAGCTATGAATTTAGTCTTTCTTGGATGAAAATAATAGTACTTCAATCTAGATAATCATGTAGCTAATAGCTCAAGTAATTTTCACCAGAAGATTTCATAAGTTTCTCTGTAGATATGCCCCTGAATAATTTATTTTGTTGTTTTCCCTATTCTTCTTTCTTAATCTTATATAAAATTTAAAATTATTTCATCAAGACATATTTTTATATCTCTTTACCTTAGCAACCATATCAATGTGTTTCAAAAAAAAATCCATGTTCACCGCATTGTTGTTAGCATAGGTTCCTAGAAAAATTATTAGAACATGGTAATATATGGATAGATTGCATAGGAAGTAAAAAAAAGTAAACATTTAAAATCAATTCATATTGATTATATTTATTAAAAAATAAAACATATATATGTATAAATAAACATATACTTATTAGAATCTAAATAGTCAATATAAACTCATATTATTAATATATTAAAACAAACATAGCTCTCACTATGCACAAAATAATTATAAAAGATATATAAGAAAACCATTTGAAAATAATATGTATTAATCTTTATCACATTGGAACCATATCCAAATACAATTGAGAGATATATATAGAGTCTTTAAAAATGTTATCTCTTTATATTCCAACCTTTCGATATTCTTGAGAGGAAGGACTCTTCTCATTTTGAAATCTCTAGTTATGCTTATAAAAGTTAAATACATACAAAAATATTATACAAAAGACAAAATAGTATAAGTTGCACATGTGTCTATCAAATATACTTTATGATTTTGGTAGTCTTGTTCTATACTCAACATATTCTAGTCTAAAAATGAAATCTTTCACTAAAATTCTAAAAACCTTAAAAGGATGAAACACTAAAGAATGCCTATGATTTGGCATGGTTAAATAAATATTATAGTTCACCAATATTTTCTACCATAATTTTTATTTTATAACTCTAACTAATATATAAATTTCAGTGTAATCTAAATTGTAAAATATGATAGCTAAACATGGATTTGAATGTAAAATACTAAAACTAATTTGACAAGTAGCATGTGCTAAATAGATCAAGTACTAAAGAGCTCAAGACACTTAGCTTTCCTAATTTAGTGATTGACTTTGACTAAATTTTGATAGTGGGAAGGGGTTTTAAATAGGCATGAGAGTTTTTTAGATTTGGAATTGACTATCTATGTGCACAGGGTCACTAACTTTATCCTAGAGCAAAATCATCAATGTTACTAACTAAGGTGCATTTTATTGTATAATATTGTTATGGTTATCTATGACTACATAGTTAATTGTGGCTACTTTAAATAATTTTTTGTCTACAATCTTGATACCTGACTATGTGTGAAACTCTTGAAATCAGACTCCTTAAAACTCTAGGTCCACTTGTGAAGGGTAGAAACATGTAAAACCTTGGGGAAGTGTAATGAGCTGAATTGACCCAAATCACCCTCATTGATGATTGACTAATGCCTAAATATCTAATAATTTAAAGATGTAATTAAATCCATATGTTTTTCTTCCACTTAATTCTAATCTAAAATTTTGATCCTATTCTATATGAATGCACCTATAATCTAGCTTTTGATACTTGAAAATACTTACTCTTGACTTGGATTAGTGTGTCTCAAACTCTTTTGATGACTGATCCTAGTGACTAATTTATAGTTTGGGTAGAATAGAGTAGATTTATCAATGTTCAGTAGTGTATAGATGCTTGATAGACAAGTTCCAAGTACTTACTAAGTGTGTGTTTTATTTGTATTTATAAAAGTCCAATTGAGTAATTTTTCATGCCACCAACATGTTATGAAAATGGGTTGAACTTTAGGAATGATTTAATTTTGAAAAATAATATTTGTGCGATGAGCTTCAATAATCTCACCCTCAGGTTAGTTCCATTGACAAAACTATCTGAGACTAACATTAGTGTTAGGGACAAAAGAATGTGGATCTAATGATTTGGATATCTTTGATTAAGATATTTATATTGTTGACATAGACTAAGAAGTTCATGTAGGTTATTGACATCAAAACATGAGGGTTAGACTCATAACAAGCATGAGGATCTGAGATAATGGATAATAAAGGATATAAATGTCTGAACAAGTAATATATGGTGAAGGTACATCAAAAGTGACATTGTCAAGTGTTTAACACTATATTTTAGTATCTAAAGTTGTTGCATTTCATTACTACCATAAACAAAACTCATTTTACATTAGCTAAATTACTATTGTGCAATTTTTAATTGATGGCTAAATAAATTTTTAGTTTCATCAAAAAGCTGAAATTTTCTTCAAATAAAACCATAGTTGAGTTGGTCAATGGTGTTTTTGAAATCATAAAAAAATAATATTTTATAATTTAAATTCTCACTTATCTTATTTTGCATGAAAAGAAAACATGAACATACAAAGTTGATTTATCTACTTGTTTTAGACTTTATATGTCAAGTGTTTGCATAAAAGAATTGGAATTTTTCAAATGCTAAGTAAATGCTCAACTAAGGTCCTATTTTACCTTATTTTATATTATTGTGATCTAATAAGATCAAACATTGAACTAATTTAAATTATATAAAATATATCAATAAACATGAATATGATTGTAAAAGGAAGAGTTTGATTTGAACAATTACACTTTATATAAATATAAAATACTTAAAAGAATAATATACTTAAGATTTTAAAATATTGTGCAAGTCTGAGATTGAATGTAGGTGGTAGGAATGGTGGGAAACTAGATCAAGCGTTACTCAGATCAGGAATTCAGTCTCTATATAGACCTAAAAAACATGGTCAACCTCTAGATGATATTGACTAATGTTAACATTTGTAGGTTGATGATTTTTTTGAGTGGATTTTGATTCTTTTTTTCATAAAATTCATTATACATACTTGTAATATGTTTCTATGTGTAATCTTAGGGATTTGTTGTGCATGTAATTCTAGAAACTTGTCTACTTCTATTTGAAATCCTAGGTCCACTTTTCAACACTAGGTTTGGGTTTGTAAAAAGGGAATAATAGTGGGTCGTGATGACCCCAACCACTCTCCAAATAATGGTTGAGTGTTTCCTACATAACCAATCATTAAAAAATGGATGCCAAACCACATGTAGTTCTCTCAAATATATGTATATTATAATAATGTTCCTTTAATGAATGCATCATGTGATTAATATTTTGAAAATTGGAAAATGACAACTTTAAGTTGGCTTTTAGGTTATTTATACTTGGATAGGACATTCTTATTATGACTAATTTTAAAGTTAAAATTAATATGGAAATCCATCTCAATGAGTAAGTGATTTCTTGTGAGTGATAAGTGCTTTTTATATAGTTCTAGATAGTGAATAGGTTTGACTTATAGTGTATTTAAATGGGACACTTTGGGTACTTTCCATTGTGACCAACATGAAAAAATAATGGCTTAACCCATAAATATGTGTTTTAATTTAAAAAATGATCATTACTTAGCATAATATGAGTATGTCAAGTTTGGATCCTTATGAAATTTAACAATCATCTAAATTTGGTGAATGTGTCTAGGAAACAAAAATACTGACTTCCTAATCTAGAGATAGTTTGAGTATGATTTTGAGCAAGTTAGACATAATATAGATAATTCTTATAGGTGATTGATAGCAAATTGGGAAGGTCAGACCCATCAAAAGAAGGGTAGGTAAGAGATATGTGTATACACATGTCATGTTAGGTGAATTTAGGTCAAGATATACTTTTCCAACTATTTAATACCATATTTTAGTGTCTATAGGTATTTTCTCATTAAATTTAAAACCATTTTTAAATTCCCATAATTTTCACTATATGTCTTATGAGTATGTTATTTTCAACATTTTTTATTTTTCACATGAAGGTTTTATAGGTTTTGACACATTCCAAGTCCATTAGAAGGGTTAGTTTTTTGTTTGGATTCTCCCTTTCTAATATTTTTTGAAAAATGTATTAAAAAAAAGAAATAAAATGTATAACACATGCAATTTTGGTAGTACTTGACACCCTAGTATTACTCTAAATTTGAAAAGAGTAATTTTATTTATCAATAACATAAATTTAATGTTTTAATTTCCTAACATTATTACCATTTAATACAAGCATGTTGCATATTATGGATTTTAGGTCCCTTAGGATCTCCCTATATGATAGAGATAAAAGAGCCACTAGTCTTGGGTTTGCTACTAGATTTGAGATTAAATTATGTTGTAGTGACTTTTGTGAATAGATGACATAATTTTGATGTTATTTATGTCTAAATTTTATTTTATTTTGTTTCTTATAAATGATAATCTTTTTTATAATTTTCATTAATAAGGAGTGAAAATTTTATTTGGTGGCATTTTACTACATAAAATTCATCCTCTCATTTTATAAGGGGGAGAAACTATTTTGGTTTTTGATTGATGGGGGTTGTAAGCACTACAGTGTTTTAAAAGAGGTTAGATTTTTTTGGAATTAGGTAATATGTGTCATAACCAAGGTAAAAAATTATCATTAAGATATATATCAATGTGATTGATTAGTTCCATGATGATACTCATACTATGGAACAAATAAAGATGATCATAGGAAAGGTTATTTCCAAGATGATACTCATTTTTCTTAAGGTAGTGTCACATGGCATAGGGCACTGGAAGGTAAATCTAAAGTTATAGTAGACATGTTGACATAGGTTGATCAATGTCAGATGTATAAGTGGATACTTTACAAGTTACACTAGGCATTATTGGATAGATTCATGTTTATATTGCTCTAGATCATCTTTTATCCCCTTTGGGATCAAGGGTTTTTTCTAGGTATATTTATCTAAATGTTGTTTGAAATAGATTTTAGTTTTTAATGTTAATATGGGGCACGTATTTCCTAATGAGACATCCTCTTTAATGAGCTGTAAATATATTAATGTTATGTTATTAAAATAATAGGATAAGTTTATATAATAAGGAATTGAGACCATAATGTGTTTGAATTTGGTATTATAAATATAATAATTCACATTTATTATGAATTATAACTCTTGAAACAACATTAGCCACCTCAAGATCCATCCACATAACATAGACTTGTTAACTAGGTATCACAATGCCTAGTGATCTATGAAAAGCTTAAATGGTATGGCCAAAAGATAATGTCTAAACTTTTGTAAATCAAACATCATAGCTAAGTCTTATCTTTTTAGTTTTATAGTTTTTCTTTATTGTTTATATTTTCATAATGGTGAAGTGTATAGGATGATCCAACCCACCATCTCTTAGTTGCACTAAGACAACTCCTATTGTGATACCAAAAACATCCACATGTACACGGAATTGATTCTTCCAATCAATAAAGTATAAGATAGGCAATGTTACTAACCTTTATTTGATATCAATAACATTTATTTGGAATTTTAATGTCCACTCAAACTTTTTATATTTACATAATAGCATTTCAATTTATGTAGAGATGGTTTCGTATCCCTTGATGAATTTTATATGATATATATTGTATGCCCTAAAAATGTTTGTGCCTCTATAGGACTAGTTGGAGGTAACATACCCACTATTACTATAATTTTATACTATTCAACTAGGATTCCATCATTGCATACATTATGACCTCGAAGAAAACCAAAAGGTGTGAAAAACAAGTAATTCTTTAGATTCAATAAATTGCACAGGGCTCAACACCATTTTAGCATTAAAAACAAATTTGGCAAATGTTATTTAAATAAAGAGAAGACAACCCAATTATCTAAATAGGCTTTCATAAAATCATGAATTAAATATTTATATGCAATTACTAGAGCCCTAAAATAAATACTATAGAATTTTTAAGACCAAAAGGCATTACCTTATATGCAAACAACCCCAATTCTATTGCAAAGGTTACTTTAGGTTGATCTTCTTCTATAATAGGAATTTTATGGAATCCACTGAATCTATCTATGTACAAGTACACCTCATGGCTTACACCTAATTTGAAAACTATTATCACCAAATCTTGTACCCTGGAGATGTTTATTTATGTTAGGTGTAGAGCCTAATTCTATTCTAGGATCAGAGGTTAAAATTCTAATGTTATTTTAGCCATGTTTTGGATCCCATTCTTTGTATCATTGATGGTGTGGGGGGTTGCAAGGGGGGAACCCCTATTGTGGGGTCCGGGGGCCATGCACCCTAGTGGGGGTTTAGGGGAAACACCCCTAAAGTGAAAATTTTATTAAAATTGCCTTGGAAAATTGTAATTTCATAATCAATCTAGGCTACTGATTAAAGGTTTTCAGATCTGATTGTAGAAGTTGTGTTTAGGTGTTTTTTAACCTATAATGTATTGTCACATGGTTGAGATGAGAGGAAAAATATTGTACATAAAAAGTAGCTAGAAAGAGGTAGAGAGGTGTAATATGGTTTGTTGTAGGATTTGTTTCTCCCTTGTATTTTTAGAAATAATATACTGGACAAGTTTGGTGGATGTAACCCATTGTAGACACCAAAATTGTGTCAACTCCCCTGGTCATCCCCCGTTTTATTCTTCCACGCCTATTTCACCCTTGTCAACCATTTTCTTACTAGCCTTGACCTTGGCAGCATGTAACAATGAGCAAAGAGTTAAAAGCTAGACTCTGTCTTCATTATGCATATGCCGACAACGATCGTTACCTGGTCGATGTCGCCGATGTCCGTCACTTATCGGCCGACGTCGACAATCCTACCGACGTTGGTCACCTTACCGTTATTCGTTATCAATTATCATTCGGTTCCCAATCAGTTTCCCAGACGGTTATCAAACCGTCTCTCGAACTGTCCCCTGGCCTTCATCAGCGTCCGCTGATCAATCTCGCACACACAAAGAACAGAACCAATCAATCAAAATTCTAGAACTCTGACATCCATAGACCCTTGCAATCAACACTCTCACGATCAACTGACTCCAGCATCCACCAACTCCAGCATTCACTTCAATCTGGCACTGCACAGACGCTTCAACTACTTTGACTATGGCTTTCATCACGTCTTCTGACAGGTAAGTATTTTCTTTGTTTATTTTCATTTCCTTCTGATTATTAGTTGTTCATTATTTTTGTCATCCCGAATCTTCAAACCACAGACCCAAGCCCTGAGTCCCTTCTTTACATCCCTGCCCATTACCCCAATCTATAATTCTGTTTGGACTCGACCAAAACCCCCAGACTCTGTCTAAACCTGACCTTACCTTGCCCAGACCCTATCCTAACCTTGTCCCGATTCCATCAGACCCTATCCTGAACTTGTCAAGACCCTGTCTCGACTCTCCCAGAGCTTCTGCAACTCGCCCAAACTCTATCCAGAACCTGCCCTGACCGACGCCGGTCACTTCCCCGACCGACGACAGTACCTCAACCGACGTCGGCACCTTTCCAGACCGACACCGGCACCACAGAGACCGACGCCAGCGACTGTGCAGAACAGTGCCGCTTATCAGGTACGCATTTTATTTTCTATCATTTATTTTTCTCATTTTCTCTTTCATTATCTACTTTCGTCAAATATTTTGCTTTTTTTTATCAGTGGGTTGATATCCTTCTAGGGAGTCTTTGTACTTCCAGGATCGGGCGTTCGCCTGATAGCCCACCATATCCTTTGACTAACGTTTTTTCGTGTTTCAGTCTTTTCTTCTTCGCAGGTGTCATTCCTCCACAGCCAAAGAGGAGAATCTTCCAACGTCTGATTTCGGTGCGCATAAGTTTATTAGGTACTTCTAGCCTTAACCATTTCTTTTAGTTTCTTATTTCTTCTTTGAATGTAGAAAGCGAATTAGCGATAGAAACATTCTGGCATGCCCGGTGGGACCCTAGGTCCTCCTTGGGTTCTTTCTCTCTTTCTTTCATTCATTTAGGCGCATTAGGTTCCTTTCTTTTTGCCTCTTCTCGTCTCTTCTTAATGACATCATAAGCAGGACTAAAATGAACATTTCTTTCTTTCTTGCACTTCTAGACTAGCTAAAACTCATATTCTTCGACTCTTTCTCCATTCGTCTTCATATGAACAAACATTTCGACTTGGACATTACAACTCTTTGCATTCATTTCTGTTTGCCTGCATCTTTTAGACCACACAGTAATTAAACCGCATATTGAATTAATCTAGATCACTTGATGTTACATGACCAAACCACCTGCACAAAACAAACATTTTAACTTACCTTAGAAAAGGCCCGACTGGGATTTCATCCCCCAGCGGATACCTTACCCGTCCTGGCAATCTCACTTGGATTTCATCACCAAGGGGAAAGCCCACTCCGTTCTCTGGTGGAGGATAATCTCTATTGGAAGTATATTTTGGCTAAGCAAAACCAGCTAACCACTGGAATCGTGAAGTGAGGGGAGCTTGCTCCTTAGCACCAGCCTGTACGGAAGCTAACACAGACTTCTTGAGCACCATAACAAAACCCGAAACCATCCATAGACTGCTTCTTCTAGGACCTGACTCAAAAGCCAATCTTCCTCTACACATATTCTAAGGCATAAGCCACTATAATCCTAATAATTTACTTCTAGGGTTTTAGGATTTGCTTGTGTCTTCATCTTTTTAGTTCTTATCTGCTTGTTTGAGCTTGTGAGGACGTTCTTCCTTGCCTTGAATGGTTCTGACTCGTAGCCAAGCCAAGGCTCTAGTCGATCACGCGAGGCATCATCCTCTTCCGTCTACCCCACCTACAACCAACCCTATAATGGAGTTCAACTCGAAAACTGAAAGAACTCCTACCAGACCATCTCCGACCCAAATGCCTATTATCCCAGAAGGGGACCAAGATTTCGCACAATTCTTGGACCTCAATACCGCAGCCTTGCAACACTATCTCGCGAATAGCCGAACGCGAGACTCCTCGGGTAATCCAATCTATGGAATGCTGACTTCTCTCTTCGAAACTGCGGCCGTATCAACGGCATCCGTAGTCCAACCCTTAGATACCCAGGCTGTTGCCTCAACCAATGACCAACCATTTACCAACCATCCAAGCATGGCCTCTCCTTCTATTGTTGGGCCCACTTTCACCAGGATTTCGGCCCCCTATCAATCTCAGCCCACTCAACCACTTTCTACCCCCTTTCAAAACTTGGTCATCTCCATTCCGCCTACCCTTACTCCTATCAACACTAGAGTGGCTACCTATCCATTAGCCCATGTTACCTCTAGCCAACCTCCCATGACAACATCAAACCTAGCCATGCCTTCTATCCAACCATCCTTAGTCACTTCTTCTATCCCTACGACTAGTCATCCATACGTTGCGCCCTTAGTGGTACAACTAACTACGTCGTACACCTCTTCCAGCCTCTTTCAAGTGCCTTACAATTTAGGAGGCGTTCCACCCGCCAATCTGTCAGTAGATATTATCAAGATGCTGATGGATAAAATGTCCAACCTAGAGACTTCTGTTACCGACTCACGCAATACTCTCTCGTACGAACAAATCTGCAACGAGCCCATCCATCCTTCTGTCCCCATCAGACCATATCCCAGCCAGTGGGAACTTCCTAAGTTTTCTCATTTCCAAAGAAAGGAAGATCCACAACAACATTTACGGGCATTCAGACACGCCTGTTACCTTATCGCCCACGACGATGCGTTACTCTTACGCACGTTTCCCATGTCTCTCTCGGGTGCTGCACTTGACTGGTATAGCTCTCTTCCTAGCCATTCCATCTTCACGTTCACTCAGTTGGCCCAGCTCTTCCTCGATCATTTCTCCATCAATATCACCAAGAAGGTTTCCATCATAGACCTCTATTCTATCCGCCAGTTTGAGGATGAATCCATTGCTGATTTCATCGCTCGGTGGAGGGGCCTTATCAATCAACTTTCATTTTCCTTACCCCAGCCTGAGCTTATTGAACTTTTCTCTCAAGCCTGCGCTAAACGTATTTCTTCTACCTTGAGGGTTCAGACCTTCCGCACTTTTGATGAAGCCTTTACGATGGCTCGTAAACTTAAATTACGTGCCGTCGAGGAGAATAAAGTGAAGTTGTGGAGTAAGAATCCTAACTCCAAAACCAATGACCCCTCTTCTAAGCCTTCCTCGTCCAATCCTAAATCTAAAGCTTCAGCAAATGCTGTGGTTATTAGATCTTCTTCCTCTTCACCTTCAACTAATCAATCTGAACCATCCACATCTATGAGTGCCACTCACCAATTTCAGTAGAGATACATACAGTGACAGTTTACTCCACTTGGAGAATCATACGCGTCTATGCTGGAAAAACTCGTCAAACAAGGGGCCATCAATCTCCCTCAGATCCGACCACCACCACAATTTGATCCCTCACGCGCTATCCCTGCGTGGTATAGGGAAGATGACTTCTGTAACTACCACCGTGTTAAAGGTCATGACACGGGCAACTGTAAAACCCTTAAAAACAAAATCCAAGACATGTTAGAAAAGGGTGACCTCATCCTCGACAATCCTAATGCCCCTCCTAATCAGGGTATCGATATTTTCAAACAACCGTTCCCTAATCATCCACCAACCCAAAACAACGTCCAGACCTTGACTGACAATACCCATGAACATAATATTCAAACAGTCAATACAGTCTCACCCCTCATTTCTAACCAACCCCAAGAGGTGAGTTCATCCATCAGTCCATCACATGTGGATGAACCTCTTTCACCAGCTAGTTCTCCCTCAACTTCTCTCATTTTGGAGGATGCCTCGACCTTACCAGCACCGCCAGTTTCACCATCTTCCTTCTTGCTGCCCATGGAGGACCCAACTTTTCCTACTCCTCGACCACAAGTGGAGGGCACTATCATCCCTGCCCTTTACCCGCTTGAGGAGCTTCATTCTCCAGTTTCTTCTCCACCCAGGGAAGAACCCATCTCTCCTTCGTCTTCAACCAAACATGAACCTATCATGACTTCCCCATGCTTTGGGCCCGAGACTACTACACCCGTCTCACCTTCAGTCCCACAACCGTCGGCATCTTCTCAAGAACCCAAACTTCATCCCGCATCTTCTCAGCCATTTTCCCAACTAGTAGAGAGACTCAAACTTCTCCCTTCTAGGAAAGTGGAACATCAGGGATTGTGGGACCGTCTCATAGCTCTTCAACAAGCCCGGGCCCTCTCATCTCATGCTGCTAATCCTCCCATGGTAGAACCTCCTAAGACTATCAAAAAAAATCATATTTCTGCCTCTAGACCATCTACATCTCCATCAACCTCATCAAAACCAAAACCCTCATCTACTCTGCCTAAACCTATCAAATCGCTTGGCGTTCGCCCCGTCTCCAACCTCACTCATCCACAAGTGAAGGTAGACTTAAACCAGACTTTAACTAATAGTAATCTTCAACCCAAATCACAAAAGACTGCCAAACCACCGAGGTAAACGCCTCCTCTTCTGTCCCCATTGCCCTCCATTTTAGGCCCGCATCCTTCAACCTTAACCAGAGTTCTTCCCACTTCAACCTCTAATCAAAATCGGTTGCCTCCTTTGCTTCCTTTACCGACCACCAGCCTACCCTCTCCCAAAAGGGTGGTACCTCTCACGAAGAGTGTACTGTCTCTGTCTATCATCGCACCATCAACCCAGAAGGTGGTACGAAAGCCTCCTCCAACTTCGCCCAAGCAAAAGTCACCAACATCGCATACATCGATGAGCACGGATCCTTTAGTGGGTTCATACTCTTTAATCTTGCAATGAATTTTGCAAACTTCTAGCATAACTCTTCCACCCATCAGGCCTTTCCAACCTCTCAGGTCTAAACCCTCCTGGTTCGACGACACGAAGATTTGTTTATATCATCGTACACCAGGACACGACACTGAGGCTTGCTGTGCCCTCAAGGCTATCATTCGCCGTTATCTGGAGAAAGACACTCTTCTCTTTGAGGACACTTTCAACCGCCCCCTGACTCCTTCTCATAACCCTTCTACCTCTTCAAACCCATCTACATCTCATCAATCGGTTACAACTCCCTCATCACTTTCACCTCCCATCTTTGAAATCAATGCCATTCACATCACTACTAAGTCACAAAAGGACAAGGCGAAAGAAAAAGCCACCATTCCTTGGACCTACCCTTTTGTCAATCCACCTCAACCACCTAAGCCTAAGATTTCTATCCTTGGCGCGCCTCAACCCTCCTCTTCTTCTTCATCTTTCGGACCAATCCACGACTCCATGTTGAAATAGCTTCACCAGACGCCTGTGAAGATGTCCCTCTACAATCTCATCCAAACCTCACCCCAACATCATCAGGCCCTCATCCAAGCCCTACAGGCAGCGGAGGTCCAACCCGAGGACCCCCAACCACTTGCTGCCCTTGTCCACTCCTTAGCCCCTATCGCCTCCATTACATTCAATGATTCTGAGATTCCTACATCCAACACGAAAGATCAAGATGCTGCCCTCTTCATCACTACCTATATCGATCGAACACGCATTAAACGTGTTATGATTGATGGAGGCGCTAGCATCAACATCATCTCTACCCATGCCTTTGATCAGTTGGCTCTTCCCAAGAATTGCATCTCCAAAACTGATGCAATCTTGCGCTCTTTCAATGACACTACTGCCACGACCATTAGCACAGTCATTCTTCATATTTGTGTTGGTCCACGCACAGTCCCAGAGCTCTTCTACATCATCGAAGGAGAGTTTCAATACAACATCTTGCTGGGCTGACCCTGGATCTGCGCCATGTCCTGTGTCCCCTCCACCCTGCACCATTGTGTGAAATTTGAGCATGACGGACAAGTCCACACCATTCATGCTGACCCTTTGCCCTTTAAAACATGTAACACCACCTACCATCCAAACGATGTCCTCATCCCTATCAAGCCGTTAACCCCGGCCCTGCCTCTATCTGTGGAAGCTTCGACCAATTCACAATAGGCAGTCGCCCTTACACCTCCCCTTCAAGCGACGACCATAGATCCCATGGAAGATGTCTTCCAAAGACTTTCATTGGGAGAGTATCGCTTGCTGGCTTTATATATGTTCCAAACTCCACAAGAGTATGGACGTCTTCATCACAGTCCCAGCTACGACCATCGGATAGGGATGATCATACCTTATGGTCCCCCTCACCTTCGCACTAACCTCGTCTATGGGGGGCTTAATCAAGCTCCTATTGACGGCAATCCTCTTTCTTCACCTCAACCTTTCACATCAAACTTTTCATTTCTTAGCAACCCCGCTTTTGCACACACTTACCTTTACAGGTGTGCATGGAAGGGTTTTGGTTTCAGACACTATGAGCAAGGCTCCCATCAGCCTATCCAATCGCTCAATGATGATGACGCCAAGAAACGACATGGTCTGGGATATCATGACCCTACTCAAGACCCTTTAGACCTTTGTCCTGCACCAATCATTGACCAATCACCTCCACACTCGCCTGTTTTGCCCCCTTCACCTACGGAGTCAGTGGTTTCCATTCCTACTAGTTTTTTTTTCCATAAACACCATCCGCCTGGACCCCTTGACTTATCAGCTTAATGGGGTGTCCAATTCTCTCCCTCTCATTTTTCCCAGCATGATCGAAGATGAGTCGGCAACCATTCACACTATTCATTGCGTTGACGATGATGCCATTCTTTCTTACATGGGCGCTGACGATTCTTTCATCCAGCGCTCCCTCCCTTCTGAGACCCAGGTTATGTTAAATGAATCAACCATTGACATCACCCTTCCTTCTTCTGATGTTCCTTATGTCTTAAAGATTGGCCAATCTTTAGATGCTCAGGAGCAGCTTGACTATACCCATTTCCTCTCCAACCATAGCAAGGCCTTTGCCTGGACTTACAGTGATATGCCTGGCATCAACCCCACCATCATTACCCATAACATTGTCACCAAACCAGAGGCTAAGCCTGTTAGGCAAAAGCTTCGAAAGATGCATCCTCGCGTTGCCCTCCTTGTTAAAGAGGAACTTCAGTGCCTCCTTTCTGTCTCCTTCATCCAGCCTATTGACTATCCACAGTGGGTCTCTAACATCGTCCCAGTCACCAAGGCAACTAGGGGGATTCGGATCTGAACAGACTATCGTGACCTTAACTTAGCCTGTCCTAAAGATGACTTTCCTCTTCCTAACATTGACCAGCTTGTTGATCTTATGGCCGGCCATGAGATGTTATCTCTTATGGATGGGTTTTCAGGATACAATCAAATCTTGATTGCTCTGGAAGATCAGCACAAGACTACTTTCATCACCCCATGGGGGAATTTCTGCTATCGAGTCATGCCTTTTGGCTTGAAAAATGCTGGTGCCACTTATCAGCGCGCCATGACCTACATTTTCCACGATCTCCTCCACAAAATCATGGAGGACTATGTGGATGACCTTCTCAGCAAGTCCAAGCTTCGCTGCGACCATCTAACCATTCTCAAAATCATCTTTTCTCGTCTTCTTCAATACAATGTTCATCTTAACCCCAAGAAATGTGTCTTTGGGGTCCTCTCTGGCAAGCTTCTCGACTTCATCGTTTCCTTCCGTGGCATCGAGATAGATCCCGCCAAGATTCACGCTATCCTCAAAATGCCTCCACCGACCAATCTCAAGCAGCTTCACAGTTTGCAAGGGAAGCTCCAGTCCATTCACTGTTTCATCTCACAGCTCTCTGACCGCTGTCAACCTTTTCATCATCTCCTTAAGAAAGACATCTCTTTTACATGGGATAAGGACTGTCAAGAGGCTTTTGAAGCCCTCAAAACCTATCTGGTCTCTCCACCAGTCCTCATTCCACCTAAAGACGACCAACCTTTCTACCTTTATATCTCTGCCACCAACCATTCATTAGGTGCCATGATCGCGCACCGAGACGAGCATCACCATGAGCAAGCAGTCTATTAAATCAGCTGAACACTGGTCGACTATGAAACTCAGTATACCCATATCGAAAAACTCTATTTGGCATTAGTCTTTGCTGCTACTAAGCTTCGCCACTATCTTCTCAGTCACAAAACCTTTGTCATCACCCACACCGACCCTCTCAAGTATATGCACTCCAAGCCATATCAGAATCAACGTATGGCTCGGTGGCTCATGCTGCTTGCTGAGTTCGATCTCGAATTCATCCAACAGAAATCTATCAAGGGGCAAACCATCACTGATCAACTAGCAGATGCCCCTCTTCCTGACAATTAACCTTCGCAGTGTGAATTCCCTGATGAGTCTATCACTGCGCTTTCCTCCGATGACACCACCTATCAGATGACTATGTTCTTTGATGGTTCCAAATGTCAATTAGGTGGGGGTGCTGGGGTTATTCTCATCCCACTCGAAGGGGAGCTTATGCCTTTGTCTTTTAAACTCGACTTTGATTGTACCAATAATATGGCCGAATACGAGGCCTTAATTTTGGGACTCCAGACTGCCCTCTCTCTCAGCATCAAGTCCATCAACATCTTCAGCGACTCACAGCTCATCGTCAATCAGGTCAATGGTTCATACCTCTGTAAAAATGAAATTTTGCAAAGGTACAAAAACCGTGCTGACTTTCTCCTTGCATCTTTCGACCATTTCCTCCTACAGACTATTCTTCGATCCACGAATAAGTTTGCTGACACCATGGCTTCTCTCGCTTCACATATCCCATCTTCCTCATCTACATCCAGACTTTTTGTCACGGTGCGTCGTGTGTCATTGCCTTCATATATCTCTTCTCACATTCATCATGTCAACACTATAGACCCTAGTCCACAAGATGCTTGGTATAAGCAACTTGTAGACTTCTTATCTTTCTCTGTCATTCCTCCCAACCTCTCTAGTAATGCACGATGAGCTTTTATCAAGCGTACGGCTCGCTATACCATGCTAGGAGGTCTTCTCTATAAGCGAGGCTTCGACGGCCTCTTTCTTCGCTGTCTCACCTCCACTGAAGCATCCCAAGCCGTTCAGCAAGTCCACAACGGAATTTGTGGCAGACATTTCAGTGGGAATTTGGTTGCCAAGTGCATCCTTCGTTTGGGCTATTATTGGCCTACCCTTCATCAAGACTGTAACGACTATGTTCGGCGTTGCATCAAGTGTCAGCAGCACTCTAACTTACTTCATCTTCCTAGTCATGCCTTACAAATCGCTCAGGATTTTTGGCCTTTTTCTTAGTGGGGTTTAGATCTCATCGGTGAGATTAACCCTCATTCGTCTCTTCGTCATCAATCCATCATCACAGCCACTGAATATTTCACCAAGTGGGTGGAAGCTATTCCTCTTGTCTCCACAAAAGCTGACAAGATCGTCGACTTCATCACCACCCATATTATCTGTCGTTTCGGTGTCCCTCATAAAATCATCACCGATAATGGCAAGTCCTTTAAAAACAAAACTGTCCAAACATTATGCGACTCATTCGGCATCAAACTCAGTTTTTCTTCGCCTTACTACCCACAAGCAAATGGGCAGGCCAAGGCTTTCAACAAAATTCTCACCAAAATTCTCATGAAAGTGGTCAGTGACACAGGCAAGGATTGGCACATTCACATTCCCTTCGCTTTGTGGGCTTACCGCACTAGCATCTTTACCTCTACGGGTGCTACCCCTTTTTCTCTCATGTACGGAACAGAGGCTGTCTTACCTCTTGAAGTACAAATCCCGTCTCTCCACATTTATCTACATGATATTCTTTCCAACGATGACTTTCATCAAGATTGCTTAGCTCAACTTGAGTTACTTGACGAACGTCGTCTTGCTGCCCTTAATCATCTCCATGTCTATCAACATCGCATCAAACGCACTTATGACAAAAATCTGCAAGAATGAGATTTCAACATCGGAGACCTCGTCCTCAAAGAGAATCAACACGTGACCAATATGGAGCAAAGTAAATGAGGCAAGTTTGCTCCTAATTGGCTCGGACCTTTTATTATCACGCACAAGTATGGATCAGGGACTTATCGTCTGTCTTCTCTTGATGGACGCCCAGAACCTGAGCCTCTTAATGCGTTGCATCTGTGACCATTCTACTGTTAGTCGAGTATTCATCCACTTGACACTTAACTTGAGCTCATCCCTTGAGCAATCCCCATCCTCTTAATACTACTTCCTTTCAACCCTATTCCTCTTAACAATTCCTATAACCCTTTTATGCTGTATGAATGCTTTGTCCTCATAAAAAGGATCCCTTGACCTTCTATAATCTTGTCCACGACTCACATTTCTATCAAAACAAATCAAGATGTCATAATATCCATGGTCACTATATCAATATCAAAATCAAAAAGCAGACTGCTCCCTCGAAGGACAGCTGTACTATCATTGCTATAATTAATAGACTACTCCCTCGAAGGACAGCTATTCAAAAGCCTTTATATTAAACAAAAATCTAGACCACTCCCTTGAAGGATGGCTATGACTAAATCTGGCAATAAACAGCACTATTTTAGAAGCTTCCCGCATTGATCAGTCTGCGCCAAAAAAAAAAAAAACAAAAAAAAAATTAAAAATTAAAAATTAAAAAAAAAATGAATGAGTCATGGACTTGACTTATAGTTGTCTTTGGGTCTCCTATAAAAAGGGGCATAGTTATTTCTACTCTTAAAATGGGTTACCCTCTTTTTCTCCTCCTATCACCTACTCAAGGGACTTTGAGCTCACTTTAATGTCGAAGTGATTCGATTACCGCTCTAACATAACCATGGTCAATGACGTCACGCATGAATGGGGCTCTTGGTTCTCATAACCCCTATCTATGCTATCTTTTTGGTCCTTGTCAATGAAAGAGCAATAAGCCTTTCACATATCTTTCACTTTGGTCACCTTTAACCAAACCTTTTTCAACTAAAACATTCTCAGATCAACAACTCGACAACATGACATTATCATCATCCTTGTCCTTTTCACATAGTTTCTATGGACACCAATACACATGGAAACCATCGACCAGACTCAATTTATGTTAAGCATAAACCAATACTTGCTGAAGCATAAATCAACCTTCATTCATTTTTAGCATACATCCATCACGACTATGGAAACTTGCTAGGGATGAAAGCCTTTTGATCAATTCTACAGAATACACCATCTGTAGCATCATCTTATCTTCATCTTCCCCTCATCATGTCGATACTTGACCACATCCAATCATCAACCAATCTCTTTCATTTGTCCGAACTACATTGGTCTAAGGCCCTATGACCAGGGCTATGTAGGCAGCACTCAGATAACACATCCTCTGAGGTTAATTCGACCACCCCCATTTGTTCGTCTCCTTGATGGACAAACCTTCTCTTCTGCGACCTTGACCTTGACCACGACCAATCTATCGACAACTTTGATCAAGACCAATCATTTTATTTGACCATTCCTCCCTTTTAAGGAGAACTACATTGGCCTGAGGCCCTTCACACAAGGGCTATGTAGGCAGCACTCAGATCACATGATGTTTTCTGAGGTTAGCTCGGCCACATCCTTTCGTCCATCCATCCACCTTGACCCATGACCATTGGAGATCATGCCTATCTCCTCCGACCTCGATCACTTCCAAGACATTGTTGCCTTGGTTGTTTTTGCATGTATGCTACCTCACGGCTGGTTAGCAGAATTATCTGCAGACCCTTTTTTTACCCTTCGCAAGTATAGGATCGCGAGCCAGTTGATCCCTACTACTTGTGACTTTTTCGTGTTTCTGGGAGCACTTCCTGAGCCCAGGATACCTGGAACACGACGACCATTTGGAGCTTTAACTTAGATTGAGTGACCCGATAAGCAGATGACTAAATGCTGGGGCCTGGTTATTTCAATTTTAGCACTCCTCGACCCTTGACCTGCGACACTTTTGACCTGACCATCTCGTGTAGTGATATGCATGTAATCATAACTTTTACAGCGTTCACCCTCGCCCCTTTTTCATCCACTCTTTGTCAAATCAGCACCCGATTCTCGGTTCCCTTCCTTCGACTCCTGCTTTGAGGGGGAATACCTCATCCATAATCGGGGCAACCTATCTTTTTCCTATTTTGTCTTGTAGTTCATTCGAACAACCAACAAGACGAAATCAACCTTATCTCACACCTGGGGCAATCACTCTTATTTTTGTCTTGCAGTTCGTCTAGAATAACCAACAAGACAAAAAGGGGCAAATGTAGACACCAAAATCGTGTCAACTCCCCTGGTCATCCCCCGTTTTATTCTTCCACGCCTATTTTGCCCTTGTCAACCATTTTCTTACTAGCCTTGACCTTGGCAGCATGTAACAATGAGCAAAGAGTTAAAAGCTAGACTCTGTCTTCATTATGCATCTGCCGACGACAGTCGTTACCTGGTCGATGTCACCGACGTCGATCACTTATCGATCGACGTCGGCAATCCTATCGACGTCGGTCACCTTACCATTATTCGTTATTAGTTATCATTCGGTTCCCAATCAGTTTCCTGGATGGTTATCGAACTGTCTCTCGAATCGTCCCCTGGCCTTCATCAGCATCCACTAATCAATCCCGCACACACGAAGAACAGAACCAATCAATCAGAATTCCAGAACTCTGACATCCACAGACCCTTGCAATCAACACTCTCACGATCAACTGACTCTAGCATCCACCAACTCCAGCATTCGCTTCAATTCGGCACTGCACAGATGCTTCAACAACTTCGACTATGGCTTTCATCACGTCTTCTGACAGGTAAGTATTTTCTTTGTTTATTTTCATTTCCTTCTGATTATTAGTTGTTCATTATTTCTGTCATCCCAAATCTTCAAACCACAGACCCAAGCCCTGAGTCCCTTCTTTACATCCCTGCCCATTACCCCAATCTATAATTCTGTCTGGACTCGACCAAAACCCCCAGACTCTGTCCAAACCCGACCTTACTTTGCCCAGACCCTATCCTGACCTTGTCTCGATTCCATCAGACCCTATCTCGAACTTGTCAAGACCCTGTCTCGACTCTCCCAGAGCTTCTGCAACTCGCCCAAACTCTATCCAGAACCTGCCCCGACTGATGCCGGTCACTTCCCCAATCGACGACGGTACCTCAACCGACATCGGCACCTTTCCAGACTGACACCGGCACCACAGAGACTGACGCTGGCGACTGTGCAGAACAGTGCCGCTTATCAGGTATGCATTTTATTTTCTGTCATTTATTTTTCTCATTTTCTCTTTCATTATCTACTTTCATCAAATATTCCACTTTTTTTTATCAGTGGGTTGATATCCTTCTAGGGAGTCTTTGTACTTTCGGGATCGGGCATTTGCCTGATAGCCCACCATATCCTTTGACTAACGTTTTTCCGTGTTTCAATCTTTTCTTCTTCGCAGGTGTCATTCCTCCATAGCCAAAGAGGAGAATCTTCCAACGTCTGATTTCGGTGTGCATAACTTTATCAGGTACTTCTAGCCTTAACCATTTCTTTTAGTTTCTTATTTCTTCTTTGAATGTAGAAAGTGAATTAGCGATAGAAACACCCATCTTGAGTGAACCACATTAAATTTAGTGTCTCCTATTTTGTGCATGTTTATGATTATTTTTATATTTTTGATTGATTCATTTCATAGTTTCTCTTATTTGTGATTTGGCGATAAATATGCATTTTATTTTATCCTAACAATTCAAGCCTACTCTAAGATTTGGGTAACATTTTAATAACTCTAGGCCTATGGGTTACCTATAGTAGAGGTAAACCTCTAGGTTTAAGGGCTAGCTCCCTAGATTTCTCTTTGGCTGATTATCACCTACACTACTTACTTTCTTGGATGAAAAGTGATATAAGTAAAATGGAAATAAAATACTCTAATGAGGTGATGCACCAAAAATATATTCACTAGACTACCATACAAGTGCACTATGAAACATGACTCACAACACTAGTCTTAAAATCTTGAATTTTTCTAACATTAGTATTTCAAACATAGAAGTGATATGCATTGAACTAATCAAGGTGAGTGAACTAGAGGTCATATTATAGATACTAAGGATACTCATTTCACTTAAATATATACAAATTCACTAGACTATACTTCATGTGACCTATTAGAGAGGGAACTACTTGCATTAAACATGAAATAGTTTAAAGAGAGTAAGGATAGATACTAATCACTTGACCTTTCACTATACACCACTTAAAATACTTAAATAAGATATATTATGAACTAAAAAACTATATTTTAAATTGTATTGCAAAGGAAAAATATATTATCAAACTAGCAGGGCTTTGCCATACCATATGTGGACTTCTTTTACAAAGCTAAAATGGCTTGCATTTATAGAGCATGTGAGGAGAGAGAGAGAGGGAGTGAAGCTCAAAGCTCATAAGAATAAGTGTCAAGTTATGAGGACCAATTACATTATAGGATAATGGAGTGGATAAATAGACCATAAAGGTATTCTTGGACAAGTGTCCATCTGAAGCATGAAAAACTCCTTAAACTAGCATAGGGTCTTCAAATGGCCTTCTTAAAACTACCTTAATTATGAGGCATCTCTTGAGCACCTAAAACTAGACTAGGGAGAGTTGACACATATGAATTATCTTAGGTAGGTTGGAAACATGCTAGGATAGTCATCAAATGCTTCCCTAATTGCTAATCTTCTTTTAGACACTTATTTTCACCATCCTCAGTCATTCATTAGTCTTCTAGGCCCCATTATTCACATTTGTCATCCAAGTCACCTTCATTTTCTCAACCAAATCCATAAAATATATGTTAAGACACATGTATAGAGTCTCTTTACCTTCCATTCTATCAAGAAGAGCTCAAAAGGATCTATGATTGGACTTCTCATATTCTCATTAGGCAGTCACTCATCATCTTCACTCTCTATCCAAGACTACCTAGAATGTACTAAGTAGCAAATAATTTTTATGATTTTATATGGAGAGATATGGACATAGGGGGTTAGAATAAGTCTTTATAGACCTCCCCAAATTATTCTCATTCTTTAAATGTATTTTGTACCTATAGAACAAGTAAAATCTATATAAAAAAACCCTATTTTTACCTTATCCATATAATTAGGGTATAGATCAATAAGTTAAAAATATTTTTCAAGCCATATTACTCCCTCTAAGTACATCTCCATTTGTATTTATTGCATCAAGTTTTAGATAAGGGTTTAGGAGGTTTTTAGCATGTTCGGATTGTTAAGGATTGTTCATAAAATCTGTATGTCCAACCTCTAAAAAAATGCCACTAAATCTAATTTTAGGAACATACTCAACCACTCTTATCTCTTTGGGGCACCATGCAATGTGTCTGTGTAGGTGTGAGAAAAATAAGCTGGCCTATCAAGATCATTGAGTGTATTTTAGACACCCCTATCATGGATTTAGGCCAAAAGTGACCCCTCTGAGTGGTTTACAAAAAAATAATGGATCCAAATAGTTTTATGATTTCCCTTAAATTTCATGAAATTTATTGGATATTTCATATGGTCATAGAAATAGAACTAGGTACCTATAGGGTTTAACCCTAGTTTTAGGCCTAATAGACCTAACTATGTTCTTATTTGTTTATGACAACCACTAAGTACTCATGCTAACTATAGAGTTTCCCAACATTTTTTCATGCTCAAATAAATTCTAAACAAAATTTCATAGTTTCCTAAAACTCCTCATGTCATGCTCCTAATGTCTTCACACCAAAACTATAGTTTGCATATTGACTAGGAGTGCCCTCTATCTGAGACAAAATAGAGGGTATCTCCCCTATTTTAAAAACTAAACTAAGGATATGAGATGTTTTATTTGTTCATAATTACCTCATAAACAAAATTTAAAATCTAGATCATCTTGTCATGTCTCTCAATAATCCAAAAACCTAAGACTAGATATTCAATCTATATATTATCTACAGGGTTTGTGTGTAGAGTTAGGTTTTACTATTTGAAACTTTCCTTAATTTATATCTTTGGTATGGTAAAACCATTAAGTTGATGAAAACACTATTAATGTGGTTTTAAACATTTTCAACATCCCACATCTCTTCTACCCTTCTCAATCCACATATTTCCTTTGCTAAAATTGGTTTGTTTATTATAGTAAAGTATAGGTGCTTATCTCAGTAGATATTAGAGGTTTCCTATACATGAAGGTATATGTTTAGACATTGTGTTTCATGTATAGGTTATCCTTTAATTCATAAATATAATATCACACTTTTTATATTTACTATGCCTATATGCTCTTAACTTCTTAGCTCTCACCATCAATTTTGTGTGGGTCTACAATCAAGTTGTAGGTGATAATTTAGGAAAATAAAGTCCCCTATAGGTGATGATGTGTGTATTGACACTATATTTCACCTTCTTTGATTCTTATTGAGGTTATTAAGAACATTCCATACCTACATGATTTCATTTCATGTCATTAGAACCATAGTTTCAATCCATACTATAGGTCACTACAGTCTTGGTTAATTTTAGTCATTCCAATGCAATATTCATTGAGTGTTTTAGGTTAAAGCCTATCTAAGTTAGAAGCCACCCAAACACCACTCTCACTTATTCAAGAAACCACTTTATTTTTTTATGGTATTTACCCTATGCTTGGGATACATGAATGAAAACATAAGACTTGTCCATTCCTTAAAACACTTTACTATGGAAGGACCAAGTATATGGGCAAACCATGATTTAAAGAAACTAAGGTGAAGTTATCCCCAAATGCAACTTTCCAAAATTGTAGACATGGTTCTAGGTTTGTATGTATATGATAATCTCACCATTATCACCTTGATTCTTTATATGTTCTCAGACCTGGTTAAATATCTCAAATACTTTCAAACACTTTCATACAACACTATTTAGACCTCTATGGGATTTCATTTAGACCACTATAGACTATATGTATGTGAAGACGTGGTATATGACTATGTGTGCTAATTTAGTTATCAAAACCAAATTCTAACCTTTAAAATATCTCAATCTTATTTTCTTTGCCTTTAGATACTTATCAAAACGTTGAAACATCCTCTTTTCTTCAACATGACTGGTCAAAGACTTCTATCTCACCTGACTATAGGTGACTGTTGTAGTAAATTTGACTATGGAATGTTTCTATACCTTACACTTTATCAAGTTTTAGTCTTTTAAACTAAAACTCAAAAATAATATATTGGTCGTTATTCTTAGAGAGGTTTAAAAAACATACTGCCTTTGTCTTGAAGCTACTTACATGAGAATAATTCTACAAGTAAATACTAGCCTACAACTTCAATGGTATTCTGAAATAACAAACTGAGATAGCCTTGCTCATCAGTTTAGCTTCACATTTGAAATCAAGAATAAAAAACTTGATTAGGTAGTTAATGATTCTCAAGATCATGTATACAACTTAAATTTAATGAAACAATGCAAATAAAGAAGAAACTTGAAGGTCATAGAGATGTGCAGGTAGAAAAGTGGATTAGACCTTCTTATCAATGGCTCATAGAGCACAAATAACCAAACCTACAACTATTTCAATGAAATTTTAGTGGATAAAGATCCCTCAAGTGCACTTTTCCTTACTCACCTTCTCCTAGCCATACCAAACCAAAACCAGATAACCATTTAACCTTATAAATGAGGGTAATAAGAAAGATATGATAGTTTTGATCAATTTCAAGTCTGTCAAAGATTCTTGAGCATGAAAGTGAGTTGAGGTAACCTGAAGAGACACTATTAGATTAGTTACATGTGGCAAAACTATTTTACAAGTCATACAACTACCTAAAACCACATGAAACTACCACTTTTCCCATTGATCTTTTTATTCTAACATTTCACCTCCATTTTGTCAATTTTACAATAGTTATTCTAACATATAGGACATTAAATTACACTTGGACACACTGTTCTTCCTATGGAAACCATAAAAGTCTATTAACTGACTCAAAATGTGACCTTAGAATGACTTATGACAAACTAAAGACAAATATGGCATAGATAAACATATGTTTGACCTTATTAAAGACCATAAGACACATTTTACACCCTAGGGGACCCATATAACAAGCTTTACTATATAGGAGGTTGACCTAATTTGACTTGTGGTAAAATTAATCAATATTTTAGTGATTTCCTAGGGGTGGCAAGCTAGCTATGCCAAAGACTAGTAGCCTTATCCTATCCATTGGGCTATGGAGTCACCTATACATTTTATGGACACTAAATTTCTTCTAAAATAACACCAAAATATACCAAACAATAGGAAAAAACATATAAAACAAGATGCCTAAGCAAATACATTTGTGTTATCAGGAACACTTAGGGAAAACACATAAAACATAAGCAAAAACACACACCTATCCTAGTATGTACAAGACTTGAAACACTTTATGTGAATAAAAATCATCCTCACTTCAACCAAGATTAAAGATAATACCTCTTGCATCATTATTTTTCCAAGGAAGTAATTCATCATGTGAAGCATGCTTGTATACAAACACTTGCTTATGTTTATAGTCAAAGGACTCACCATCTTTAGCTCTTCTACTGATTACAAATATATTACTTAGTGATCTCAAGAATGATCCATATTATCCTCCAAGATTCTTAGTTGGCTTGCATCTGATAGGAATTCTATCATATCTAGTTGACACTTCGTAAATTATAACTTAAGAGTCACCAAAGTTATTTCAACATTACCTTCTTATTTAACATGATATACTTGATGTATAGGGCCATCAAGTTTATTCTCTTTCTTCTCCAACACATCTAAAATTGATTCAAATTAGGTTGAGGTTTGGACTTATCCTCAAACATAAACACTTCCACCTTAGTCTCATTTGATTCCTTTATTATTACAACCTCTTTGGTAGTATCTTGGCATACACTTTCATTGTAAAGAAGACATTATCCTTCATGCTTGATAAGACACTAAAAAACCTTATTTTTAGGTTCATCAACAACACTATTATTGGATTCACACTTATTAGTAAGGGAGTTGGTATGCTCAACTATTCAAAATCTTGACTTATGGTATGGATCCTTTGCCATAGGTCATCTTCTTATTCATAGATATCATGTTCATGGACTCATCCATCTTATGTAGGTAAAATGAAATTGTTTTCCTCATCATATTGATCTACCAAACTATTAAGACTATCATCATCATGCACATGAATAAGGTAATTACCTTCAACAGCTTATGGAAAAAAAATATCAATGCTTACCTCAGATTGTTCATATCTTCCCTCATGGATAATGTAGGTGCCAAGGTTAGTCTACTCAAAGAAAGTGTATGGATCATATTTACAAGTATCAGCACCATACTAATCTAAGAAAAGGTTAGAGATACCTTCAATCTTAGAGTATGCTCCATCATCCATAACAAGATCCTCTTGATCATTGATAACATAATTGAGATTAGAGCTTACTTCTACATAGGGCTCAATATGAAACTTAGCCAATGGTTGATTTATAATGGTTACCTTTGTTCCATACCTTATCTTGAAGGCCAAGAAGGACTAATTAGCTAAGAGGTAGCCTCCTATCTTGGCTATGAAATATGTTGAGAAGAAAATATCAAAGTGAGCAAGCAAATCAACAACCATAATATCTTAAAGGATAGGGAAGCTAAAACTATCATGCAAGAAAACTCTCAAACCCTTGACAATTCCCACTAACTTAGATCATGTCCCATCAAGTTAAATCACCCCTTTACTATATGTTTCATATTTCAAACCCAATTTATTAGCTACAATCTTGGGCATCACTAAGGTACTAGCCCCACTATCCATTATGTAGTTGTGAACAAGTTTATCTCTAATAATGAGAGGTAGAAGGGTGGAGGATTTTCAATTTGGGAAGAGGATTCCACAATATGATTGGGATCATTAGTGAGGGAAACATTACATGACTTGATGGTTGAGGGCTAACATGAATTTGGGATAACTACTCTTGAAAGAGCTCATATGAAGGACTTCCCAAAGAGAGATAGATTTTTTATCATTCGTCAAAAAATCAACAATGTTTAAATTATGATTACTCACCTTTTCTTCTATCCTTGAAGGAAAAGAGGTTATTTTAGCTTGAGGTATTGAAACACTTTGATTCACCCTTCCAACATTTTGATTTGAAGTAGGAGTTGAAGTTTTAGTGTCTATCATAATTGAACTCACACTTTGTTGCCTTTCAAGAGGATTACATAAACTTATATCAACACCATGATCATATCCTAAATCTCTCCTCTTAGATTTGGTATTAGATGCAACTAAACTATTTTGATTGAGGACATATGTGTTTTCAACTAGAAATTTTGCAAGGTTCACCTTTTAGGGCTGTAATCCTTCATCTATTTACATGTAATTCTCATATTCTACTAATAATTGAGGATTATTTCCTCCTTTAACAGCCAAATCTTTCTCCACACCTTCATTTACATCAATTAACTATCCTTGTTTCCACTATTCTCCTTGGACTAGATTAGTATGCACTAGTACCATGACTCTTGTGTTAGAGGTGGAAGTTGGGTTTTATGCATTAGATGGCCTATTGAAGTTAAGTTGTCTTTTCCTTCTACCTTAACCATATTTCTGAGGTTAGAACCTATTTACTTTTTGAGGATAAGGATAGTGTTTTTGGTTAACTCCATATTGTAGATGTAGTTGCTTAATCTCAGTTTCTAAGGCCTTCACTCTTACGTCTAAATCAATAATATCTTTTTCCTTCTTAGGGTTAGTTCTAGACTTGGTGTTTGCAATTTGGACTTGAGAAACACTTGGAGTAGTAGAAGATATATTAGGTATCGAAGGCATAAAAAAATTGAAGGCAATTTTCCATCTTGTATTAGGCCATTCTCAACTCTAATGGCAAGGTCATAAGCTTTAGGTAAGGTGTAACCACTCACAGACTATAACATGATGGATATGTCAGTATCAATATGCCTTATATATATATATATATATATATATATATATATATATATATATATATATATATTAAACATAAATATTGTAGGTGGTCTCATGAGAGGATGCAACCTATGCTAATTTCTTTGAAATCTCTCATTGAAGTCATGCATTGTCTCTGTAAGGGCTCTTTGTATCACATTTAGCTTATGAAAGAGTGATGTGTGCTCACTTTTTTCCATAAACCTTGAATTTATAATCTCTCCAAAATCATACCAAGTGGTGATACACCCTTTTGTTAATGTCTTACACCAGTCAAGTGATTTTCCTCTAAATGACATTGTAAGAAGTCTAATGGCAATGTTGATTTTAGTGACATTATGAGAACTAAAAAAGTTTGAGGATGTCCCTAATATGATTACTAGGTGTGACATGACCTTCACTATTGAAAGTGGGAACACTTTTGGCAGCATTAGGGTGTATATCATCATATGCATTGAGTTGGATGTGATTTTTAGTGTTAAAGGTTGGGAAGGCATGTTGTCTAGCCATATTGTCCTCAAGTTCCTCTTCACTTTCTTGATCTTCTTGGATTGCAAAGTCCTCTTTTTCTTCAAAGGTCAAGATAGGATGATGATGTTAAAATTCAAGAGGAATTCTAGGTTGGAGTGGGTTTATGGGATTGATACCTCTACTAGTGGTTGAGCTAGTAAAGACCATGAAGTATGAACACAAGAATGATAAAACTTAGTCTACAACCAAAAATTAACTTGAACGGAGTCATAATATGTTGCGTAGAACACCATATGTAGTTGTGATGTTGTCAAGACTAGAATTCACCTTGATAAGATGTCTTTAAGATAATAGTCCCACTAGGCATGCCAAAACTATTGTCACCAAACTTTGTACCCTATATATGGTTGTTTAATACTACTATAAGGTTTGGGTAACATTATAATACTTCTAAGCTTGTTGGTTTCCAATAGTAGAGGTAAACCTCTAGGTTTAATGGCTATCTACCTACATTTTTCTTTGCTTGCTTATCACATACACTACTTATTTACTTGGATGAAAAGGGATAGAAGTAACATGGAAGTAAAAAAATCTAATGAGGTTAGACACCATAAATATCTCCACTAGACTACCATAAAAGTGCACTATGAAACATGACTCACAAAAATAATTTTAAAATCATGAATTTCTCTAACCTTCGTATTTAAAACAGGGAGGTGATATGCAATGAACTACATAAGGTGAGTAAACTAGATGCTAGATTATAGACACTAAGGCTACTCCTTACACTTAGATATATACATATGCAATTGAATACACTTTATGTGACCTATTAGAGTGGTAACTACTTGCCTCAAACATGAAAGGGTTGAGAGAAAGCAAGGATAGATATTAATCACTTAACCTTTCACTATGTACCAATTCACACACTTACACAAGACAGCTTGTGAAATCAAAAACCAGATTGTAAATCTTATTTTAATGGAAAAATATAGTATCAAAATAGTAGGGATTCACCATATAATATGTGGATTTCTTTTACAAATCCAAAATGGATTGTATTTATAGAGCATGTGAGGAGAGAGAGAATAAGTGACTCTCAAATGTCACAAGAACAAGTGTCAAGTGATGAGGACTAGTTACATTTCATAATATTAAGGTGGATAAATAAACCATGAAGGTATTCTTATATAACTGTTCATCTAAGGCATGATAACTCCTTAAACTAGCTTTCTTAAAATTGCCTTCATGATGAGTCATCACTTAAGTGATTAAAAGTATACAAGGGAGAGTTGACAAATATGTAATATATTAGGAAGGTTTGAAACCTACTAGAATAGTCATCAGATTCTTTCCTAACCACTAACCTTCTTATGGACACTTATATTCACCATCTGTAATCAATCATTGGTCTTCTAAGCCTCATTCTTCACATTTATCATCTAAGTGGCATTTATTTTCTCAAACAAATCCATGGAAGAAGTGTTGAGACACATATCTAGAGTCTCTTTTCCTTCCACTCTATTAGGAAAACCTCAAAAGGATATATAATTGTACTTCTCATCTTCTCACTAGGTAGTCACTTGTCATCTTCACTCTCTACCCAATACTGCTTATGATGAACTATGTAGCATATATGTTTTTATGTTTTTTAATGGAGAGAGATGGATATAGGGGGTTATAATAAGTCTCTATAGACCTCCATAAATGATTCTCATTTTTCAAATATCATCTATACCTATAGAGTAAGTCACATCTTTATAAAATACCTATTTTTACCTTGTTCGTATAAGTAGGCTATAGACCAATTATGTGGGAAGGAGCATGGGAGAGTTTTTAACAAGTAAAAAATAGTTTTCAACAAATATTACTCCCTCTAAGTGCATCTCCATTTGTATTTCCTCCATCATGTTTTAGACAAGGGTTTAGGAGGGTTTTAGTATGTTTAGACTTTTAAGGATTATTCATAAAATCCTAAGATCGAACCTATAAAAAAATCCCACTAAAACCATGTGTATAAACCTACTCAACTACCCCTATCTCTTTAAGGCACCATGTAATGTTTTTGTATAGTTGTGAGAAAAATAAGTTAGCCTACCAAGCTCCTTGAGTGCATTCTAGACACCCATGTCATGGTTTTAGGCCAAAAGTGACCCCTATGAGTGATTTATATCAAATTTAAGGATCCAAGTATTCTTATGCTCTCCCATAAATGTCATTAGATACATTTGAGAGTTCATATGGTCATACAAATGGAACTAAGTACCTGTAGGGTTTAGGCCTAGTTCTAGGCCTAATAGACCTAACTATGTTCCTATGTGTTTATAACCACCATTGAGTACTCATGATAAATATAGAGGTTTCTCCACATTTTTTCATGCTCAAATAAATTTTATACAACATTTCATTTTGTCCTAAAACTCCTCATGTCACCCTCCCAATGTCTTCACACCAAACTTATAGTTTACATATCAACTAAGAGTGCCCTATGTCTAAGACAAAATAGAGGTCATATCCATTATTTTCTCAACCAAACTAAGGCTATGATAGGTTTTATTACTTTAGGAGGACATTATTCACCAAATTTCAAATCTATATCATCTCATTAGATCTTTCAACAATCCAAAAACCTAAGATTAGTTATTCAAATTGTATACTGTCTACAGGGTTTGTGTGTAGAGTTAGGTTTGATTATTTGAAACTCGTCTTGATATATGTCATTGGTATAATAACCTCATTAAGTTTATTAAAAAACTATTAAGTTGGTTTCAAACATGTTAAAATCCCACATCTTTTCCAACCTTCTCAATCCATATCTTTCCTTTGATAGAACTAATCTATCTACTGTAGCAGACTGTAGGTGCTTATCTTAGTAGAGATTGGAAGTTTATTGTAAGTGAAGTTATATTTTTAGACATTATGTTTCAATTATAGTTTATCCTTAAATTCATCAATATCATCTCACACTTTTTAGATTTACTATTCTTGTAGGATTGTAACTTCTTGTCTATCACCATCAATTTTGTGTGGGTCTATAGGCAGGTTTTAGGTGATAAATTAGATAAACAAGGGCCCCTTTAGGTGATGGTGTGTCTCTTAACATTGGATTTCACCTTATTTTATCCTTATTAAGTTTATTCATATCTTTCCATACCTACATAATTTTATTTCATGCCATTAGAAACATAGTTTCACTCCATACTATAGGTCACTATAGTCTTGGTTTATTTTAGTCATTTGAATATAGTATTCACTATGTTTCAAGTTAGAACCTATCTAAGTTATAAGCAACACAAACATGACTCTCCCTTAGTCAGGAAACCAATTTATTTTCTCAATGAATTTCCCTTATGCTTGGGCTACATTAACAAAAATGCAAGACCTTTCCATTCCTCAAAACACTCTACTATGGAAGGACTAAATATATGGTTAAAACATGATTCAAAGAAACTAAGGTAAAATTGTCCCCAAATACAACTTTTCAAACTTATATACATGGTTTTAGGTCTATATGAATATGAAAGTCTCACCATTATTACCTTGATGATTTATATGTTCTCAGACGTGGTTGAAGATCTCAAATTCTTTCAAAAACTTTCATACAACACTATTTTGACCTTTATGAGATTGTAATCAGACCACTACAGACTATCTATAGGTGAAGACATGGTATATGCTTGTGTGTGTTAAGTTTATTCTCATAACCAACTTCTAACCTTTGAAATAGATCAAACTTGTTGTCTATACCTTGGGATACTTCTCAAAACTTTTAAACCTCCTCTCTTATTCAACATGACTGGTCAAGGCTTCTATCTCACCTGACTATAGGTGACTATTGTAGGAAATCTGACTGTGGCATGTTTCAAGACATTACACTTCATCAAGTTATAGTCTTTGATATTAAGCCTTCAAAATAAGAGTTGTATCATTATTCTTATAGAGGTTAAAAACAAAATATTACCTTTGTCCTAAATCAACGTACATGAGAATAATTCTATAAGTGAAATATTGGTTTGCAACTTTAATGATGTTCTCAACTAGCAAACTGAGTTAGAGTTATTCATCAGTTCACCTTCACATGCAAAATCAAGACTTAAAACATTATAAGGAGTAAGTTAATGCTTCTTAATATCATGTATACAACTTTAATTTCACGGAAAAATGTAAATAGAGAAGAAATTTGAAGGCCATGTGGAGGTGTAGATAGAAAAAACGAGCACACATTCCTAGCAGTGGTTTATAGAGCACAAGAAACTAAACCTAAAAATATTACTATGAAATTTTAGTGGATAAAGAGTGTTTTAATCCTTGAAGTGCACTTGCATTGACTCACCTCCTCCTAGCCATACCAAACCAAAAATAGTTGACCATTTGACCTTGTAAATGAGGGTGATAAGAAAGATATAATGGTTTTGATCAATTTAAAGTCTGTCAAAGATTATAAAATATGAAAGTGAGTTGAGGGAACCTGAAGAGGCAATTTTAGATCAGCTACACATGTCATAACTACTACACAAGTTATACAACTACCCACAACCACATGAAACTACCACTTTTCCATTGATATTCTTGTTATAACATTGCAACTACATTTTGTTAGTTTTACAATAGTTCCTCTGACATATTCTAACATATAGGATGTTGAATTACACTTAAAAACACTTTTATTCCTATAGAAACCATACAAGTCTATTAAATTGATCAAAATATGACCTTAGAATTGAAGAGATGGAGATTTTGTTATTACTAGCTTGTAAATTGGCTAGTTTATTATCTACATTTGTATTTTTTTCTCAAGCTATGGTTTAAACAATTGACATTTCACAACTCATAGAGTATTTTTATTTGTATCTATGATGACTTTGAACCAACTATTATCACTATAAGAATAAGGTGACTCTAGCTAATTTAGAATTACATAGGGCATTCACTCTAATTTATTCAATGGTATAACAACTATCTTATCCCCTTGATGAGCCTCTAATTTATTTTGCATTGTATTGATAGTCATTTGGCCATCATAATCTCATTTCTTACCAATCAAGGAAGGATAATGCGTCTCATATACTTTCATGTCAATGAACTCAAAATATCCTCATAGACTCAGCTCATCAACTCTAATCTACACATCTATAGGGTGAATAATTAGTTATACCCTCACATAATCCCCAATACTAAGAGTGATAATATTTTAATCCAAGTGTGGCCTTCCAATAGGCTCTCAAGTAGATCTAGTAATCATATTAATAATACTTCCAAAATCAAATATTGCATTATAAATTTCATATCCTATGAGTTAAATGTCCATTTATGAGTCAACATCCCTTGGATTCTTAGTTTTAACATACCAAACCACCTTATCAAGATGTTTTTATCCTTATTATACACACTCTAGAAGATTATGCAAGGGATTTGTAATATTTTATGAAATATCTTCATTGCATATAGTGCTGAGTAATTTCAACAAATCTATCAATGCAATAAAAGCACCTTTATATCTCATAATCCACATAATGTTCCCATACATTTTCATGTCAATGGATATGTCATCTCCTTCTGACACATTTGCTATTGTATGTCCTAAAGGACCTGCATAACTCAATACATCAATCTCTTCTCTATCATAAGATCAGAATATTTGTCCCATTTCACTTTCCTAATTCTATGATCCTCCAACATTTATAATAGAGGAAACCCTTGATCTATGTATTTTTATCTAGTAATTACTTATATGAATGTATTTTCCTTAGGTTTCACATCATATTCACATTGTGCAATAGATTTTCTTTCCTTTACTTCTCTAATATTAGGCAATCTTTAGCTTTATGTTGTCCTTCAACTCTACAATAAATGAAATATACCACTCTCTAAGGATTAGTGGTCCAATTACATGTAAAATGATTATACTCACCACATAAATAACATTGAATGGGCTGGTGATCTTTATGGTTATCATTATTGTGACCTCCTCTACATCCTCGTCTATTCTGTTGAAAGCCCCAATATGTAACCACATCCTAGTGAATCCTATTTTTTGTGTTGTTGTGCATTATATCCACCATACTGGTGTTAAGGTGATGTTGGATCCTAGTTGAATTTTTTATTTTGAGGATTCACATTATTCCATGTGAATTTATACACATATTATAGTGATGATGGTGTCTAACTAGCAAGACTTTGGGGTTCATATTAAGGCAATGAAGGCACCCACCTAGGACCTCTGTGTGTTAGACTGGTCATCTCCACATTCAAGCTTGTAATTCCTTACTTAATAGTAGGTAACTATTGTTTTATGATTGTGAACATATTTTTGGTTTTATATTCCTTTAGTTCCTACAAAGCTTGATAGTTCTCATCATTAATATTTGATTTTAAAAAATTATAGTAAAAACTCTATGATTGTTTAATGTAATGTTATAATAAATGACACTTTGAGGTTGTATGCCCTAATAATTTGCATATTTCATAAAAAAATTCTTGAGTTTAGGAAAATAATTCCTATTATGACCTTCTCAACCACACTCTATACACCATAAGCCCAATTTAGGTTTATCACTTTCATACATCTCATCCATCCTTTTGAGGAAAGAATCTATTTTCACCTCAAATTTGGAGATAGCTATTAAATAATCCCCATAGTCTTGAATTTGTTCCACATATAGGGAAACTACTTGAGCATTACCCTTAGTCAATAATTTAGACTATTCAATGGCAAATCTAATTCTAGATTATAGCCCTTATATAAACTAAGCAAATTTGTCCTTATTCTCCATGATGAAATCAATCTTATTCATCACATCTAAAAATCTATGATTATAGTCCCATATGGATTCTCCACTCTACTATTGAATCTCATTTAGATCTTGAATAGTCTAACTCAAATACTTTTTAAATTTTAAATTCTATAAATAGATATTATTTGACATATTAAAGATCTAGGGCATTAACACCCCCTTTACAAATGAATTCTAACACTCGACCTGCTAAACCTCAAATGAGATCACACTTATTTACATCATCAGAGGTTTTTCCCTTAACCTACCATTTCATGTCATCAATTGTCAAATATTATTTAGGCTCCATATACCTATCATCTTGCATCAAATTGACAAACATGACTAGATTTAATTCCATAGTTAGTGAACTTCTAATAGATAATATTTGAATTATGCACACTAGTAATAGCAAATACAAGTTTATGTGCACTAGTTTTTATAGTTTTTTTAAAACTAGGTTCAAAAATGAATCCAAATTCTTATAACATATTCTTATCTATTGATTTATTAGTCTATGCACTGAGTTTACCAAATTTATTTATAAATGATTCAAACCAACTTCTACCTATCCCTTCTTTTACACTTGGTGTTTGTTCTAATGACAAATTGGGTTGGACATATGCATACTCTTAAAATGAATGATATATGTTTTCAACTTCTTATACCTATGATCTTAAACCTATGATACTTATATACATTTTCATAAATTCTTCTTGAGAATATTCTTTCCTTAGTTCAAACAACACCTTCCCTCTTAATTGTGATTTACTCCCATATTTTATTTGTTATACTATTACCATACTTTCATCTTCCTCTTCCTCTTCCTCTTCCTCTTCCTCTTCACTCTCCTCTATATCCTCACTACCCTTAACTCTTTAATTTCCCATCTCAAGCCCTTCTCTTTCTTGATTTACATAATATATACCTTCTTTACTTCTAACATCTTATGAAACCTCTCTCTGGGATCCCTTTTCTTCAACATCCTCAAGTATATTCTTACACCTACTTGTAAATAAATATAGGTTATTTAATTTATTCCATCTTCTTTGTTTTCATAGTTATCCTTCCAATCTTATAATTTTATTCTAAATTTGGCTCTTTCCATCCTTCATATTTGGGGTTCAGGTTCAAGTTCCTTTCATCATTCACTCCTACATCATTAGCATCCCCATAAAAACCAAAGTAAAACAACTCTAAGTTAGTTAGGATTAGGTATCATGGCCTTTTCCACAACCAACATTTTAATTAAAGTAAGTATTCACTATAGATATTTTCTATATATTCTTATAACAAATATGTCTTACATAGATTTAAAATACAAATAGCCTTGTAAATTAAATTTAATGATATATCAATTAATGGTAGCCTTGGTCCAATAGTCTACTACATAAGTCTAATAAATATCTAGATTTCACAGGATCACTAGCTTTTCTTCTGACCAAGCTCTAAATTTGGTCCTTCTTGGATGAAAATAGTAGTATTTCAATCTAGATAACCATGAAGCTAATAGCTTAGGTAATTTTCACCAGAATATTTCATAAATTTATCTATAGATATGCTCCTAAATAATTTTCTTTGGTGTCTTCCCTATTTTTCTTGCTTAATCTTCTGTAAAATTTTGAATTCTTTCATCGAGCCATCTTTCTATATTTCTTTTCCCTACCAACCATATCAACATTATTCAAAAAAAAATTCCATGCTCACCACATTATTTTTAACATAGGTTCTTGTAAACCATTTAGAACATGGTAAAATAGGGATAGCTTCTGTAGGAATTAACAAAAGTAAACATTTAAAATTAATTCATACTAAGTATATTCATTATCATACAAAAAATATAGAAGCATAAATACAAATAGACTTATTATAATATGAATAGTTACTATAAATGCATATGATTAATAGATTAAAGTAAATAGATCACTCATTATGCACAGAATAATGATAAAAGATATATAGGAAAACTATTTTAGAATAATATGTATTAATATTTATCACATCATATGTATATCCAAATATAATTGAGTGTTATATATAGAGTTTTTCAAAACATTATCTCTTCATATTATAGCCTTTAGATATGTTTGAGAGGAAGGACTCTTCATATTTTGAAGTCTCTTGATATGCTTATAAAATTCAAATACATACAAAATAATTATACAAAAGATCAAATAGTTTAAGTTGCATATGTGTCTATCATATATACTTTATGATTTTGTTAGCCCTGTTCTACACTCAACATAAATCAAGTATAAGAATGAAACCTTTCACTAAAAATCTAAAATCCCTAAAAGGATGAAACACTAAATAATACCTAGGGTTTAGGACAATTTGATCAATATTCGAGCTCACCAATATGTTTTACCATTATTTGGATTGTATAAACCTAACTAATATATAAACTTGAATGTAATCCAAATTTTAAAATATGATAGATAAGCATGGATTTGAATGTAAAATACTAAAAATGATTTGATAAGTAGCATGCACTAAATACAAAAAGTACGAAAGAGCTTAGGATACTTAGCTTTCTTAGTTTAGTGATTGACTTTGACTTAATTATGATAGTGGGAAGGGGTTGTAAATAGGCATGAGAGTTGTTTAAATCTGAAATTGACTATCTGTATACACAGGGTCACTAAATTTAGCCTAGTTCAAAATCATCAATGTTACTAATTAAACTAAATGTTATTATCTAGGATTGTTCTAGCTATCTATGACTATAAAGATAGTTGTGCCTACTTTTAATATATAAAAATTATGATCTTGATGCCTGACTATGTGTGAAACTCTTGAAATTAGTCTCCTCCTTGAAACATTAGGTCCACTTTTGAAGGGTAGAAATATGTAAAACCTTGGAGAAATGTAATGAGTTGAATTGACCCCAATCAACCTCATTTATGATTGATTGACCTACATATATAATAATTTAAAGAGGTAATTTAATCCATATGTTATTCTTCCCATTAATGTTAATTTGAAATTGTGATCTTTTGTTATAAGAATCTACCTAGAATCTAGCTTTTGATAATTGAAATTATTCACTCTTAACTTGGCTTAGTGTGTTTATGAATTATTTGATGACTATTCCTAGTGATTTATTTACAATTTGGGTAGAATATGATAGATTTATCAATATTTAATAATGTACAAATGCATGATAGGCAAGTTCCAAGTAATTACTAATTGTGGGTTTATTTCATATTTATATGAGTCCATTTGAGTAATTTCTCATGGCGCAGACATCTTATGAAAATGGGTTGAACATTAGGAATGATTTAATTTTTAAAAATATTATTTTTTGGGTGAGGGTTAATAATGTCACCCACAAGTCAGTTTCATTGACAAAACTATTAGAGCTTAACATTAGTGTTAGGGACAAAGGAATGTGGATCTAGTGATTTGGATATATTTGATTAAGATATTTATATGGTTTTACATAGACTTAGAGGTTCATGTAGGTGATTGAGATCAAAATATGAGGGTTAGGATCATAAAAAAATTGAGGATGTGAGATAATGGATAATAAGAGGCGTAAATGTGTGTACAAGTAATGTATGGTGAAGGTATGCCAAAAGTGACGTTGTTAAGTGTATAATACTAATGTTTAGTATCTAAAGTTGTTAAATTTCATTACTAACATAAACAAAACTAATTTTAAATTAATTAAATTACTATTGTGTAATTTTTAATTTAAGGATAAATAATTTTTAGTTTCATCAAAGTTTTGAAATTTTATTCAAATAAAACCATATTTAAGTTAGTCAAAGGTGGTTGCGAATTCATAAAAAATAGTTTATAATTTAAACTCTCATTTATCTCTTACTTATCTTATTTTTCATGCAATGAAAACATGAACATATAAATTTGGGTTATCTACTTGTTTTAGATTTTATATGCCCAGTGCTTGCATAAAATAAGTGGAATTTTTCAAATGCTAAGTCAATGCTCAACTAAGGTCCTATTTTACCTGATTTTATATTAGTGTGATCTAATAAGTTATAACTTTGAAATAATTCAAATTCTATAAAATATATAAATAAACATGAATATAAATGTAAAATTCAAATTCTTATTTGAACAATCACACTTTTTACAAATATAAAAGACCTAAAATAATAAGATACTTAGGATTTTACAAAACTATGCAAGTCTGAGATTGAATGCAGGTAGCAAGAATAGCAGGAAACTAGATCAAAAGTTACTTAGATCATGAATTGAGTTTATATATGTGCTTATACATAATTTTAGCCTCTATATGTTATTGATGGTTGTTAACTTTTGTATGTTGATGAATTTGTTTGAGTGGATTTTACTTCTCTGGTTTCATAAAATTCATTCTACATGTTGACTATTTTGACCACAAGTCAAAATAGGTCAACCCCCTATAGAAAAAAAAAATATATGGGTCTATCAAGGTCTTATATGGTGTGCCATGTTCCTAAGAAATTTTATTCAATGTGTCATTAGATTTTTCATGGCCACTTTTGAGTCCTTTATGTCTTATGTCATCCTTAAGGTCACCATTTGAGCCATTTGTAGAAGTTGTACAATTTCCATTGGTATAAAAGTGTTAATTTTTTTTTAAAACATCCCATATGTTAGATTATTATAATTAATTCTAGTAATAACTAAGAAAATTATAGGTGTTAAGTCAAATCAAGAAAATAATTGGAAAAGAAGAGGTTGTGGTAATTATACAGCCTATGCAAGTGTTTTGTCACATGTGAAAGGTTGTGAACTGAATATTAAAATTAATTTAGTTAACTTATACATTTTATCTTATTTTTAAGACTCAATTTTTTCCTAAAACCATTATACACCTTCACCATTCTTCTTGGCATGAAAAATTAATCAACAAGTTCTTTCATGGCACAGCCAGAAGGAGAAGAATTGGGTCAAATGCCTTTGAGGGGTGTTATTAAAATTTATCTAATCCATATTAATTGAATATTTTGGAATAATATTTTATCATGCTTTATGAACCATTCTTTATAAGTTGATTTCTCCTTTATGCATGCTTATCCCCACACCCTTTAGGTTTTCTCCTTGTTTTAGTTGGTCTTTACAAATCATTTGATGAAAGTGTTTTTAAGATGTGTATACATCCTTATCTCATGGTTTTTATATTTTATTTTATGTTTTTAAGTGATTTTAGGATTAAAATATCTCATTTTGTCAAGTAGGAGCTCCATTGATATGTTATAGGCATGTTCGTCAACTACAAAGGTTTTCCTTCCTATAGTGGTTTCAATTAAAGGTTATATCTTAGTTTAATTCCTATTATATCATAATGGTCACATTTCCTTCCAAAATTAGTTTCAAAAAAATTTCACAAGATGGTCATAGTCAAAGAACATGGCACACAGTCAAGTTTCTTGCAAGTATCCATCTATAGCTAGGTGATTGAGAGTTTTGAAGCTTGAAAATCATGGAAATGTAATGAGGAGTTTTAATAGGTTTAATACATGCTTAGATAATGAGAAAAAAATTTGAGACATTTAAAATATATACAATGGATTGTGACAACCAATTCAAACTCTATACACAATCTTGTAACCTGATGTGCTCCTACAAGTGCTCCACAAGAGACTAATCAAGTTGAAATGAAAGTGTGGAAATTAGTTTGAAGCCTCATAAGGTGGAGGATATCAATTTAGACTAATAATATCTATAGTATTTGTTATGAAAATAATTCATCAGTCACATAGTCTTACATTATACCTTCACAGTTATGTCTGCTAATGTATGAACATCTTCAGGTCTCCATAGAGGTCTAAGAGGTCTAAAGAGAAAGTGTTTGAGATAGTTTCAAACCTTCCTTAAGGTATTTAAGTGTTAAATTTGTCATAATAACCATGGAATATCCATGAGGTAACAAACATACATGTACTATCCTACCACAAGTTGAGAGGGTGACTTAAGGGATTCATTACCTTAAAAACTTTGAAACAGGGAACATAACTTGCTTTTGATACTTTCATGGTAAGATGTATTGAGGCATACACAATGCTAAGTGTTTCATCATGAATTATATACCTAAGTTTGATTCCTTAACCAAAGAGAGTGAGTGTTTGTTCCTAATAAATGATGTAGATAAGGCCTCCATTTCAAACATTCTTTCACTGTAGAATGCTAATGTTCTTTGTAGTGTTTAAAGTTTAAATGGCCTTTTAATGTACTGAGATACAATGGAATCCCAAATTTTGGGTAAATGACTCATTTTTAAGGTAAATGAATCTATTATTCTAAAAATATAATCGAAGGGGGTTGATACTCAATACTTTATATATATCACAACCTATAGGACTTCTTTTGCTCTTAGAATAGACATATATAGGTTGACTGTAGGGTGACAATGCAAAGTTGAACCCAATATTTTATGTGTTATGTCTAACTCAAGGCATGGTATAAACAATTTTATTCATTATATGAGCCTAAATGACTTTTATAAGATCTTAACGTAATATAAAAGGTCTAACATGCAAGTTTTTACCTATAGGCATCCCTTTTGAGGGGAAACATAGTACATAGTTGAATGCAAACTAGGTCTATCAAAGTGGAAGGCATACATTAAAGAGTTTGGAAAAGGTTTGGATGATGAACATGTTTAGAGAGTCCCCAAAACTTACAATTACCATATTACGATGTTCTCAATACAATGAAAAATAGAGCATGGAGGGTTCTATTTCCCAACCCAAAGTCAATATGCCAATCTTGCACACAATCAGTGTTACAAAAGTCTACTTTGGGTTTTGTGAGGGTTAGAGGTGTAAAGAGTATGATTCAAACCTTAGGTTTTGTTTATAATTTCCTTATGACCTATCAAATATCCTCATATCCTTACATTTCTTGAGGCAATAGGAGAAGTGCCATCTATTCTATCTTATATAGAGGGCACTCTTAGAAAGATACATCTTGCAAGCTCAGTATTAAAAGGTTATGAGATGAGTTGAGGAATATGTAAACCTTTAAAAATTGTGTATGTATTTTATTTTAACATGGAAAAACATGTAAAATACCCTATAGTCATGAATAACCACTCTAAGGTGGTTGTGAGTAGCCAAGAATAGACTAAGCCTACTAGGCCTTGATTAGGCCTAATACCTAAAGGGGGTCTAATACCACTTATATGGCTAGATGAGATTTGGAAATAATTAAATGACTTTCATGGAAATTTATAATTTGAGTCAAATCCTTTGGTTTGTAGATAAAGCCATAGAAAATTCATTTCTTGGCCTAGAAACATGATAGGGTAGATAAAACATATGGAAGAGCTCGAGAAGGCATTTTTGGAAGCTCATATCTATATGTATGTTTAGCGTGTGAACCTAAGGGGTTAGGATATGTTTAATAGGATCCTAAATAAGGTTATAGTGGTATTTTTATAAGGATTAAATTTCAAATTTTTATGAACAATCCTTAAGGGTCAAAATCACTCAAAACCCTCCAAAACCATTATTAATGATCTGATGGGGGAAAAAATAAGTAAATGCATCCAATATGGTTATTTAGGGTATGAAAATGATTTGGGATTACAAAAAACTCCCTCAGAATTCTTCCCATTAGATTGACTTATACCCTATTTATACAAACAGGGTACAAAACTAGTTTTTTTACATGTTTTAGTGTTTTATAGGTATACAAGAGTTTAAGAGGATTAATATAAATTGAGGAGGACAAATGGGACCTAATATAACTCCTAATGATAATTTATTTCTTCAATAAATCACATAGTTACCACTATATGCACCTTCACTTTAGGCAGTCCAAACTGGTATAGTGAATGGAAGATGATCATCAAGTGAGAAGGTGATAAATCTAATTAGGAGGCCTTTTAAGGCCTAATTAATGGATTTAAGGACAAGAGGACTCTTTATAGGTATCATAACACCCCTTATATGTATTTTATTTAATAATTGATGGCCATCTTGGTGACAAGTGTGAAAAATGAGTGAAAGAAGGATGACAGTGACTATAGGCAATGAGAACACTTGTTAAAAATAATATCAATGATTAGAGAGACATATAATGCATTTTGGATAGTTTTTTTAACCCATTAATCATATTACACGTGTAAATTATTCCTAATCTTCTTTATAGTGCTCAAGAGAAGCCAATGATGAAGGCAGTTTCCAAAAGTGTAGCTAAAGGGTCCTAAGCCAAATTTCAAGAGTTTTCATACCTTAAAGGGACATTTGTCCAAAGATACCTTTCATGGTTTATTTAATACTCTCATCCTCTATAACATAATGTATTTTCATGCCTTGAAAAGTGTCATTTTGACCCTTGATCTCCACTTCTCTCTCTCTCCTCTCTCACATTCTATAAGTACTAGCCATTTTGGCTTTTGTATATAATTCCACACCATGTATGGAAAATCCCTATTGGTTTGATGTTGTACTTTGACTTTGAATAATAAAATAAATATTTTTTTTAGTTCATATATCATATTTTCAAAGTTTTTGACTATATGTATAGTGAATAGTTAAGTGGTTTTCATTTATCCTTGCTTTCTCTTAATCCTTTCATGTTTGATGCAAGTTGTTCTACTCTAGAAAGTCATATGAAGTGTTGTAAAGTGTGTAGGTTTGTTTTAAAGTGTACAAGTAGCCTTAGTGTCTAAAATTTACTTATGGTTCACTTACCTTAGAAATATTTCATGTAATTACCTCCATATTGAAATATTTATGTTAGCATATTCTAAGACTTTGAATCTAGTATTGTAGATATTGTCTCATAGTGCAAAAGGTATGATAGTATAGTGGAAGATCATTATGGTGTATCACCCCTTAGAATAATTTATTTTAATTCATAATTATAACCATTTTCCCACAAATAATTAGTTAGTTTAGGTGATAATCACTTAAAGGAAAATTCAGGGAGCTATCCCTTAAACCTAGATGTCTACCTCTACTATAGGCTGCCCACAAGCCTAGAGGTATTCCAACATTGACAAAATATTATAGTAGGCTTGAACAAACTCATTTAGGATTTGATATTTGGTGACAATAGTTACATCACACTCAGTGGAACTAAGGTCTAATAGAGTAGAAAGATTATTGGTGTGTCTTTCCTCTAATTATCTTTTGGAAGCAAGCAAGATAGCATCAATGGTGATTCTGAATGAAATATTCTAGTTGTAATCAGCCTAGGTATCCTTTGTTAAATTTTTTGATCAGTTCTTGTATTTTATTTTACCCATGATGTTTATATGAATATATATTATGAATATCCCTACCATACACCTCCCTATCAACCTTGATATGAACCATGTTTTCCCCCTTAAAGTCCTTATCAAAGTTGTTATCAATTCTATTAGCCATGGCAGCCCCATGGTCATCCATTACCTCCTCCACATAATCATTATGCTTTTTAATAATCCTATTAAATAGTGCATTCCTATCAATCCCAATACAACTCTTACCAACCATACCATGATTCCTATCAACCTCAAAATGATTCTTATTAGTCTTTTAATGAGGAATCAGATGGCCCCATTGATTGTACATGAAGATAGTACAAGGCAAGATATGAATTATTACATACTTAAATCCAATAAATTAAATTTGGCCTCAACACCCATCATTACCCTCTTCCTTATAGTTCAGACCCATCTCATGTCAAACAATTCTTGACACTCATGCCAAGTTTTCTTTATGGTAAAGATAATATGGGAACATAGGATAATGAGTTTTATTTACTCCCTAACCATATCATGGAATGGTTAATAGGTTTTGTTCAAAATTGGATGGATGCATGGGAGGTGGTTGAGAAGGAAACTTGGGATATCAAGGAGAAGTTGTACTTGAAAAATAAGTGTTTCTAATGCTTAATAGATAGGCTAAGGATGTGGGAAGATAAAGAGATTAATAGTGAAGTCACATCTTTTGAATATCCTTATAGAGTCTATGGGAAAATTTAAACTCTTATGAAATAAAGTGTCTTTCCTATTGACCAACCTAGCTTGTCATTCCACTATGAGCTCACTCAAGAAATATTTTTTCCCAAATACATTCACAAGCCCTCTACCACATCTCATACTCCATCTCTAACCCATGATCCTATCTATCACACTCCCGCCTCATCCCTTATTGGAGGAGAACCTATTTTTAGGGAAGCAAGTGGAGAGGAGCAAGATCAAAACATAGTTGGTCAAGAGGATGCTTCAAGTGACTATGAAGAAGAAATCACCATAGGGACTCCTCTTGGTGAATAGACTAATGTTGAAGGTCTTATTACAGCTATCCATATAGAATCTAGTAAAGGTATGAAAGGAGAAATACCCCATATCTGCTTAATTGGTTGATGACCATGATTAAAGAGTTCTTGAAGGTAGAAATCATGAAGAAGATGATATATAATAAAATTTCAATGACATAAATCAAGAGTTTTAGAAACTAGGTAAGACTATTTCTCCTCTTAATATATGCATATCTAATCATGAGGTTGTTGATGATCCTATCAAGCATAAAGAAGAAGGTCTTATTAAGAATGAGGATGAACATCAAGTCATTGTTCAAGAAGATATACTCATGAAAGAATTAAATGAAACCAAGGAAGAAGATGTTGTCCTTCAAGAGCATTCAACATCTCAATCTAATATTGAACCATTTCTAGATGCATTGGAGCATAAAGAGGACAAGTCTAATGACCTCATACATCAAGAACATCAAGACCAAGAAGATAAAGAGGAAGAGATGGTGGTTCTCAAGGATGAGAAGAGCAAGGATGATTAGCAGTAAAAAATGAATTTTTTCCAAGATCTTGAATAAATTTTCCAATTTTAGGGCCAAGTACATGAGAATATAGAGAAAAATGTCTCCATGGAAGAAAATTACCAAGATTGGGTGGACTATGAAAGGCTCCTTGATGAGCTTGAGGAACTTATAGTTGAAAAGAAACCTAACCTTATTGAGAACACCATGGGGGTCAAGAAGCTATGCCTAATTGAACCACCATTGGAGGTTGAACTTGAGAAGCCTTATGATAAGGTTGAGGATATTAAAATTTAATAGGATAGCACATCTATATGTGATCTAATTATATCTTCGGTGATTTGATTGAACATCATGCTAATAAGGTTGGCAAGCATCATGAAATATTTTTAGATACAAGTACTAAGGCCTAAGAAACAACATGCCTCATTCAGTCCTTCATTTCATGAAGCAATAAATGTTTCAAATTTTCATTTTGACATAGGAGGAATATTTTATTTTATTTTAGTTTATGTTTTAGTTAGTTTTATTAGGTTGTGTGTGTGTGTTTCATAAGTGCTCATAAAGCACAAGTGTGTGGCATATTATTTTATGTCTTTGTCCCATTGTTTATTAATGTTTGGTTTTATTTAAAATTAAAATTTAGTGTCATATCTATGCATAGGTGACTCCATATCCTAATGGATAAGAATAGGCTACTGGTCATTGGCATAGATGGCTTGCCACCCCTAGAAATTGCCAAAAATGTTGACTATTTTGACCATAAGTTATAATACGTCAACCCCATATAGTAAAAAACATTTATATGGGTCTATTATGGTTTTATATGGTGTGTAATGTTATTAATAAATGTTATTCAATGTGTCATTAGATTTTTCATGGCCACCTTTTAATCCTTTATGTCTTATGTCATCCTTAAGGTCATTATTTGAATCATTTATGAAAGTTGTATTGTTTCCCTTTATAGAAAAGTGTTAAAAATGTTTTCCAATGTCCCATATGTCATATTATTTTTATTCATGTCAAAAATAATTGGAAAACTTGTAGGTATTAAGTCAGATCAAGAAAATAGTTAGAAAAGAGGAGGCTTTGGTAGTTGTACAACCTATGTAAGTATTTTGGCATATGTGGAAGGTTTTTTAATGAATATTAAAATTAATTGAGTTATATTATATATTTTATCTAATTTATAAGTCTAAAAATTGGCCTAAAACAATTATATACCTTCATCACTCTTCTTGGCATACAAAATTGGTTAACAGGTTTTCTCATGGTACAACCAAAAGGAGAGGAATTAGGTCAAATGCCTCTAAAGGGTATTATTACACTATCTAATCCATATTCATGGAATAATTTTGAATATTATTTTCTCATGCTTTATGAACCATTATTTATAATTTCACTACTCCTTTCAATATGCTTATCCCCATACCCTATAGGTTTCCTCCTTGTTTAAGCTATTCTCTACAAATTACTTGATAAAAGTGTTTCTAAGAGGTTTGGATGTCATTATATCATGGTTTACATCTTTTATTACATGTTTAAAGGTGAGTTGAGGAGTAAAAATCTTAGTTTGTTAGGTAGGACCTCTATTTCTATGTTGCAGGCATGTTCATCAACTACATAGGTTTTCTTTTCCTATAGTGGTTTGAATTAAAGGCTATATGTTAGGTTAATGCCTCTTATATCATAATGGTCACCTCTCCTTCCAATATTAGTTTCAAAAAATTCTCACATGATGGTCACAGTTAAAGAATATGGCACATAGTTAAGTTTCCTGCAAGTATCCATCTACAACTAGGTGAATGAGAGTTTTAAAGCTTAAAAAATCATGAATATGTAATGAGGAGTTTTAATAGGTTTAAAACACTCTTATAAAATGAGTAATAAAACTAAGGCATTCAAATTATATACAATGGACTATGACAACCAATTCAAACTCTATACATAGTCATGTACCCTAATGTGCACCTACATGTGGATCATAAAGGACTGAGCAAGCTAGAATGTAAGTGTGGAAACTAGTTTGAAGCCTCACAAGGTGGAGGAGATCAATTTAGACTAATAATAACTCTAATATTGGTTATGAAAATAGTTCATCAGGAACACAGTCTTACATCAGACATTCATAGTCCTATCTGCTACTATATGAACATTTATAGGTCTCCATAGATGTCTAAGAAGACTAAAGATCAAGTGTTTGAGATAGTTTTAACTTGACTTAAGGTATTGAAGTTTTGAAGGTGTCATAATAACCATAGAGGATCCATGAGGTAACAAAAACACCTATTCTATCTGACCATAATTTAAGAGGGTGACTTAAGGGATTCATTACCTTAAAAACTCTAAAACATGTAGCATGCCTTACTTTTGATCCTTTCATGGTAAGATGTATTGAGGCCTACATAATCCTAAGTGTTTCATCATGAATTCTAAACCTAGGTTTGAGGCCTTAACTGAAGAGAATGATTGTTTGGTCTCAATAAGTGATGTAGATAAGGCCTCCACTTCACACATTCTTTTAATGTAGAATGCAAATGTTCTCTACAATGTTTAAGGTTTAAATGGTCTTTTAATATACTGAAATACAATCAAAGCCCTAGTTTTGGTTAAATGACTCCTTTTGAAGTAAAATGATAGCATGATTCTTAAAATACAATCAAAGGTGGTTAATAATTAATACTTGATATAGATCACAACCTATAGGACCTATTTTTCACTCAAAATAGACATCTACAAGTTGACTATAGGGTGACAATGCAAAGATGAACCCAATAGTTTGTGTGTTAGGTCTTATTCAAGGCATGGTATAGACAAGTTGAGTAATGAGATGATCATAAAGTAAAATTATAATATTTTAATTTAATACACAAGGTCTAACATGTAAATCTTCACCTATAGGTATCCCTTTTCTAAGGGGAAACATAGTACACAGTTGACTATAAACTAGGCCTATCAAAGTGGAATGTATACATTAAAGAGTTTAGAAAAGCTTGGGATGATTAACATGTTTAGAGAGTCCCAAAAAATTAAAATGACCATATTATGAGGTTCCTAAGATAATGGAAAATAGAGCATGGAGGGTTCCAATTCATAACCCATAGTCAATATGCCCATCTTTCACATAGTCAATGCTAAAAACGTCTATCATGGGTTTTGTGAAGTTTGGAGGTGTCAGGATTGTGATTTAAACTTGATGTTTTATGTATAATGTTCCTATGACATATTTAAGATCCTCATATCCTTACATTAATTAAGGTAATAGGATAAGTACCCTCTATTTTATCTTAGATAGAGGGCACTCCCAGAAAGCTACATCTTGTAGGCTCAAAATGAAAATGTTAGGAGATGAGTTAAGGAATATGGAAACCTTGGATAAGGATGTAGGGAGCTGAGTTGAATATATACAAACATGTAAACTACCTTATAGTCATGACTAACCACTCTGAAGTGGTTATGAGTGGCCAAGAATAGTCTAAGCCTACTAGGCCTTGACTAGGCATAATGCCTAAATGGGGTCCAATACCACTTATAGGGCCAAATTATATTTTAAAATAATTGAAAGACCAACATGGGAAGTTATAAGGTGATTCAAAGCCTTTTTTTTTAATATAAAGTCATAGAGAACTCATTTCTTAGCTTAGAAACATGATAAGGTGCACTAAACATAGGGAAGAGCTCAAGAAGTCATTTTTTAAAGCTCATATATATATAGGAATTTATCATGGGAACATGAGGGGTTATAACATGTTTAAGAGGATCATAAACAAGGTTCTAGTGGGATTTTTCTAAGGATTAAATGTCAAACTTTTATTAACAATCCTTAAGGGTCAAAGTCACTAAAAACCCTTACTAATGACCTGATGGGAAAACAAATAATTAAATGCATCCAAGAGGGCTATATGGATTAGGAAAATTATTTTGGCTTATAGAAAACTCCCTCAAGTTTCTTCCCATTAGATTGACTTACACCTTATTTATATGAATAGTGTATAAAACTAGTTTTCTTGATATATTTTGGTATTTTTTTGGAAAAAAATAATTTAAAAGGATGAGTAAAACTTTGAGAGGATAAATGGGACCTAATATAACTCCTCATTTTCATTTATTGATTAATTAAATCACATAGGTACCTGTTGACGGTGGAAAGTTGCACTCGGTGGTAGGAAAATAGGTTCCTGCCCTCTCCACGGAACATGGAAACTCCTCTCTCACCTGTGGGATGGCGAAGCATGAGAGGAGAGTCTCTAGATAAGGGATAGCTCCCTTTGATGCATCATGTTTGTTTTAGGTAGTGCAAAATATAGGTATATATAGCTATAATAAAAGGGGGGATGAAAAGGGAGAGAGATGCAGGAAAAACAAACATACTCTAAAAGAGGTGATGTACCAAAATAAAGGTTGACCTTCACACATCCACTCTCAAAATTAGATAGATACATACATACTCTATGCACTTGGTAGAAGGACCAGGCTGCAAGAAATTAATAGGGAGGCTTCAATGGAAAATCCAAAATAGAGATCACCCAAGGTGTTGTGAAACACACACTTATGAAATAATTTCTTCTGCTCCTTCACTCCCAAATACTGCTCTTCTCCTATCAACTGCAATAATGGCACCTTGTAGATAGTAGGTCTGCTGGTGTTGAACCTATGAGAGCATCAGAAGACAATAACTAGACACAAGCAAACATTCAACACATACACAAAAATGTCTATCCAAATGGAGGTAAAAATTGCATTTGTATTGATCCAGGTGAAATTTTTCGCAGAGCTGCGCTCTTTACAAAATGTGGAAGATTTTTTTAAATAATGAAAAGTTTGTGATATATATCAAAAAAAAGAAGAGAACTTGGTGTTTCTTTTTGGCAAGATGCAAGTTGTGTCTCTCATTGGGAAGAGGAAACACTACAGTCGATGTCATCATTCTAGAAGAAACCTGCTAGAACCATGCTGTGTGGTCACCCAATCTTGACTTTGGCATTTGGGTCATCAATGTGAAAGTGCAAGCCTACACCCTTTCCTACAAGTAGACTGTGATTTCTATCAAATTCTATGGTTTTTCCCCTGGACCATGCCTCTTGCCATTCATGCCATTTGCCACTTGGGCTACTTTGTCATCTCTGCACCTTGTCTCTTCTTGCTTTGTCACTTTGTTTTGTCTTCTTCTGCATCCTTGTCTTTATTTTTTGTTTTACCTAGTTGCTCAACCCCCTTGGGTGAACATAATTAGTGGGTTACTTCATTTTTGGGCTCTCTTTGGTTAAATCTCCTTTCGCTTGAAAGCAACAGCCCTTTTATTTCATCAAATTTGATGTCCCTATGGCCATCATAATTTGAATATCAACGGCTATTCTATTCTTTTAAATTTGATGGCCTAGCAGCCATCATCGGGTCCATGCTAGTAGTCAGGTCTATGTTGGTAGCCTTTTGGGCTATCTTCATTTGTCTACTTTTGTCTTAGCACCCACTCAAGCACCTTGCATCATATACGCACTTCGACGGGTCTTGGGATGGTCTCTCAGGCTGTCTTAAAAGTTCCCCACAGACTTGCTTTAACTCCTCAGACTGCTCCCAGCTTTGTTGTCTCTATGGATGTTTCGTTTGGGCTCCCATGAGCTTTGGCTCATGGACAATTTCCCCACAGACTTTTGTTTGCAGATGTTTTCCTGTGTCCTTGCCTTAGTCTTACCCGTGTCTTTACATTTGTGCTTGAATTCCTTCAGACTTTTTGTCTAAAGGAATTCCTTCAAGCAAAAAGTCTGAAGGAATTCGAGACTGTTATATAAAAACATAAGCTTTAAACTGAACCTTTTTTGAATTAAAACATTGCCTGGGTCCCTTTGTTTTGATGCACCTACCCTCTGAAAGGGCTCTTTTGACCATTCACTGCCCCTTAACTTGGGACATACCATTGAACCAGGCTGTTGAACCAAAAGGTTTAATGGTTCAATGGTTCAACCAATCAGAGCTGATGAACCCTTTGAACTCGTTGAACCCAAAAATGACTGGCATTATAAAGCAAGTGAAGAAGGTGACCAAGATTTTGTTTATGGTCAAAAATGGGTCAACAATTGGTGACTCACAGGGGAAGCATGCCTGCTATGCTTAGAATCCATTTGCCTTAAAAAATCCATTAGGTGTGGAGTCAAATTTAGCTTTGGAAGAATTAGCAACAGCTCAAAATATTTGAGAATCAAACATGAAGTTTTACCCCACACGCAAAGGAAACACACAAGGCTAAAAACACTACCTGTGCAAACTGCACTTAGGGAAAGCAAGAAAAGAAACTGAAAGCAAGCTATTATATACAGCTAACCAGGAATGTTTGCCTCCCTCCTGGATTGAAAGGAAAACTTCTCAAGTCCCCTTCTTAGTGAGAAGACTTATGGTGCCAGGTAAATAGCTAAATGGAAAAGAGAGTTGGTGACTTACTCTTCCTGCCTGTCACCTGAGTTAGCTAGAAACTGAGTGGATATTCAAACATGCTCCCAATGTATACATACTCTATGTATTCTTAGAAGCTTGCCTCCTGTTGGTTCTTCAAGTTGGTGTTCTTCACCAAGAAATCAACGGCTACCAGGTCATCACCGAAAGCCTTTTGATCTACACATTCCTTCTGTAATGTATCATGGTCTAATTTGTTTCCTTCTCTCTCACTGAAAACTTTGTCAGACTCATCCTCTACTTCCTCTTGGCCTTCTTGAAGAAGGGTGAATGTGGTGATGTCTAAAATGGACTCACAAAATGACTACTTGTCCCACAGAACTTCACTTCTCTATTTAAAACTCACTTCTTTAAGGCATTCCTCTTGGAAGACTAACTTATCCCTTTCCTCCTAAAAATTAGGACCTCTAGATGTTCAAAAGTATCCTCCTGATTTTCCTCTAACTCAGGCTCTTCAATGTAGTCGACCTCATCATCAAGATAGCAAGGAAGTTCATCAAACAGAGGGAAAGAGAGCTTACCATGCATTTGTTCCTCCTCATATTGCTGGAACATCCACATATGTAAGACCTGCATCTTCTCCATTGCTGATAAGGTCTTCACAAGGAGCATCAATGATGATTTATTCTTTGTTGTTGCTCATGACAGCTTCTTCAAGGACTGCAGATTAGATATTTTTCTCCTCACCTACCTCTTACAAAATAGGTTCTTCCTTGAGAAGGGGCAAAGTGGAAAAAACATGTGGAAGAGGAAGCAGTCCTTAAGCTAGAATCAAATGATTCTCCTCTCTGCACTTGATCAGCACTTCATCAATATTAGGCACGACCTGATAACTCTCTTGGAAATGTGTAGGTGGGGTGTGTTCAAGCATGGAATTTGTTGTTTGGCCTGAACCATCCACCACACATTAGCTGAGGAATTTCTCTTTGGATTCCAACTCTGCTATTCTTCTAGCCATATTTTCTTGGAAAAGCTTTCCATGGAGGCTGCCAGCATCATCATAAGCAGATGCAGCTTTAGCTTCTTCAAAGTTTTGAGAAAAAACTTGCTCTTCTTCTTCTTTTCTACCCCATGATTCTACTATTCTTCCCCAGTTCAGGATCTCTAAATTAAAATTTTGCCCCTGCGAACAGGCAGCAACTTTGTTTTCCACAAGGTCTTGAGGCTCCTCCACAAGGTCTAAAAATTTCATCACTTTTTCAAGAAGCAGCTTTATCCTAGCCTCTAAGTCTTCAATCTGTCTGGCTAGGTTTTCCTAGAAGAATCTCTCTTGGAGGTGACCAACATCATCTTGTTGAGTAGGATCAACTTTGAGCGAGATGTGCTGGTTTGTGGCATTTTCCCTAATGAAAAATTCACAATCTAAGGAATTTAAGAGGTTCATTTCCATGGGAGGTTGTTTTGATACCCTCTGGTGTTGGAAAGCTAGGCACACTAGATTGGGAGTAGATGTATTTAATGCACTGGAGTGAGCAAGTGCAATTTGATAAAATGGATTTGGTGTAAAAGAGGGGGTTTTCTTCAGGATAGGAAGGGGTGTGCAAGGCTAGCTACCTTGAAAAGATGGATTTTTCTATTTTGGCACCTCTTCCTTCATGGATTGTATGGCCTGCAATTGCCTAAACAAGCGCTCCTCTTCATACATCAGCTCATGCTAATATCTATACTACTCTTCTAGCCTGTTAATCTCTAATTCCAAGGCCACCTCCCTTTTCATTGTAGTGCAACTAGGAGAGCTACTTGAGGGGATTCTCTGAATATTTTGAGTCTGATCATATTCATATGAAGGAAAACAAGACCCATGATTTTTTGCAAAAGAAGTATACATACAAAAAATGATTCCTAATGGCAACAAGCTGCTTATACAGCTGATTAACTCAAAGTCACCAGATGCTAGAAAATTAAATGATCTATTGTAATATAACCAGCATCAATCCTAAAACTTTACTTTGTTATCAAACTATGTCCCATCAGGGGTGCCAAAATTGTTGACAGTGGAAAGTTGCACCTGGTGGTAGGAAAATAGGTTCTTTCCCTCTCCTTGCAACATGGAAACTCCTCTCTCACCTGTGAGATGGTGAAGTAGGAGAGGAGAGTCTCTAGATAAGGGCTAGCTCCCTTTGATGTATCATGTTTATTCTAGGAAAATGCTAAATATAGATATAGGCATAGATATATACAGCTATATAAACTGGGGGGAAAGGGAAGAAAATACAAGAAAAGAAACTACTCTAAGGAGGTGATACACCAAAACAAGATGACCTTCTCACACCCACTTTCAAAATTAGATAACACACTTATACACTTCACTCTTGATAGAAGAAACAATCTGTAAACTTGACAGGGAGGTAAAAGATGAAAGATACAAAAAAAAGGAGGTTCACTAAAGGTGTTGTGAGAAGCACTCTGTAGATGATCCCCTCTATTCTGCACTACAAAGTAGAACTCTTCTCCTATCAGCTGCAGATGGTGCCTTGTAGATAGCTGGTGTGTTGATGTTGAACCTATGACAGCATCAAAGATAATGACTAAACATAGATTAACACTTAAGGCATACATAGGATATCTATTCAAGAAAGAGGTAAAAAACTGTATTTGTAGATTCAGGTGGAAATTTCAGCAGAGCTTCGCTTTGTAAAATTATGAAAAGATCCCTAAAAAATGACTAAGTTCACAATATATATGGGATGCAAAGAGGCCCATTTTGCACTCCTACTCTTACAAGTGGCATACATGTCCCTTTGAAAAGAAAACAAGTCGCTCAAAAAATATTAATGAGCTGTTCATTTTCCTGCTCGAGACCTGCACTTCCTACTTAGGTAACTTACATGGTTTGCCTTTCAATTAATGCAAATGGAGAAATTGGTTGTTGATGATGGCCGCTATCATCCAAATGATCAATTTTCTGGCATATCTCACTTGCCGAAGTCACTTCTTCAATATGTGCCATTTGGACTTAACTGCTCACTCATTCTTTACTTATCACTCTGTCCATTTGTTCTTTACGCCATCAGGCAATAAATTGCCTTATTTATGCCACTTGGACTGCTTGATTGCTCCCTGCCTTATCATCTCTACTTGTTACTTGGAATTTGTCTTTTCTAATTACTCAGTCCCTTAAGCAAATTCCTTGGTGGGTCGCTACATTTTGGCCCCTTTTCCTCATGTTTGGCACCTTTCCAGATTGAAAACCCAATGGCTAAATGGCTTTGTTAAATTTGACATGTATATGGCCATCATTAGTTTGAAAACTAATGGCTCTTTTGCTTGATTAAACTTGACATCCTCCGAGACATCATCATGTCTGCTTTATGTCTTTGTTTTCCTCCCGAGCACTCTTTTGCCTATGCATTACTTTGGCGGGTCCTTTGGATTTGAAATGTCGGGTCAATTTGTCTGGCCAAAAGTCCCCTGCAAGGGCACTTTCCCTTTAGGGTCCTTTGGTGGGTCCTTTGTATGGCCCTTCAGACTTCCCCGAGCTTTCCATGGAAAAATTTTCTGTGGGCAATTTTTCTGGGTGAAAAAGCCTGGGTTGCTTTGAACTGTGGCCTTGCTTTACGTTTTTTGTGGACTTTTGTTCATGGACATTTTCCCACAGACAAAAAGTCCACAGAAATTTGTCCTCTCACTCTTTTTTAGTCCTTTGAAGTGGCCTGAATTCTTAAAACTTAAACTTTGAACTTACCCCTGCCCGAGCACTTTCCTTTGTTGCGCCAATTCTAAAGAAGGCCGATGAACTTCATTGAACCATTGAAGTTGAACCTCTTGGCTTTGAACCAAAACTTTTCCGTTGAACTAAACCAAATAGAGAAACATTGGCAAAACTCATGCCCTCTAGAAAAATTTCCTTCGAATAATGAAGAAGGAAAGTGAACAATTTTGGCCTGTGAGTGAAAAATTAGTCAATAGTACCTTTGCAAGCACCTTCACTTCAGGCAGTCCAAACTAGCATAGTGAATAAAAGGTGATCATCAAGTGAGATGGAAATAACTATAATTGGGAGACCTTTTAAGTCTTTATTAATGTATTTATGGATATTATTACTCTTTATAGCTGTCATACCACCCCATATATGGATTTTATTGAAAAACTAATGGGCGTCTTGGTGATAAGTGTAAGGAATGAGTGAAAGAAGGATGACATTGATTATATGCAGTGAGAACACTTACCCAAAATAATATCAATGATTAGGTACACATCCAATGCATGGTTTATATTTTTCTTAACCCTTTCATCATAGTTCACATGTTTCAATTGTTCCTATTCTACTTTGGAGAGCTTAAGAGAAGCCAATGATGAAGGTAGTTTCCAAAAGGGTAGCTAAAGGGTCCTACACCATATTTGATGAGTTTTCATGCCTTGGAAGGAAATTTTTCCAAATATACCTTGTATTGTATATTCCATACTATAATCCTCTTTAGCATAACTTATTTTCAGTCCTTGATGAGTGGCATTGTGACCCTTGAGATTCACTTCTCTCTCTCTCCCCTCTCACATTATATAAGTACTAGCCATTTTAGCTCTTGTATCTAATTCCACACCATGTATGGTGAATCCTTGATAGTTTTATGTTGTAATTTTCCTTTTAATAATAAAAAATATCTGGTTTTGATTTCATATATCATCTTTTCAAAGTGTGTGAAGAGATGTATAGTGAATTGTCAAGTTACTTTCATCTATCCTTGCTTTCTCTTAGTCCTTCCATGTTTGATGCAAGTTGTTCCACTCTAGAAGGTCATATGAAGTTTTTTAAAGTGTATGGGTTTTTTTTCAAGTGTATAAGTAGCCTTATTATTTTTAATTTACCTATGGTTCACTTAACTTGGATAACATTCATGCATATCATCTTCATATTGAAATACTAATGTTAGGGTATTCTAGGACTTTGAAGCTAGTATTGTAGGTCTTATCTCTTAGTGTAAGAAGTATGATATAATAGTGGAAGATCCTTATGTGTATCACCCCTTGTAATAGTTCATTTTCATGCATACTTCTAGCCCTTTTCCCACAAACAAACATTTAATGTAGGTGATAAGAATTTAATGGCAAATTCATGGAGTTAGCCCTTAAACTTAGAGGTTTACCTCTACTATAAGCAACCCACAAGCCTAGAGGTATTCCAATTTTCCAAAATATTAGATAAAGATTGAATAACATCCTCTAAGGTTTGATATTTTGTGACAAAACTACCTTCTTTTAATATTTTTCTATGTTTGATCTCAAAGATTCATTATGCATGCAATTCTAGAAACTTGTCTCATTCTATTTGAAATTATAGGTCCACTTTTCAACACTAGGTTTGGGTTTTTCAAAATGGAATAATAGTGGGTTGTGATGACCCCAAACACTCACCAATTAATGGTTGATTGTTTCTTACATATATAATCCTCTAAAAATGGGTGCCAAACCACACGTAGTTTTCCCTATTATGTGTATATGTGTAATAATGTTCTGTTAATGAATGCAACACGTGTTCAATATTTTGACACTTAGAAAATGACAATTTTGAGTTGGATTCTATGTGATTTAGACTTGGGTATGACCTTCTTCTAATACTAATTATAAATATGGAATGAATATGGCAATCTATTTCAATGTGTAAGTGATTTTTTTTAGTGATATATGTTTTCTAGAGAGTTATAGATAATGAATAGGTTTAGACTTATTTTTTATTTATATGGGACTATTTGTGTATTTTACCATGCCAAAAAAATGAAAATTTATTGGACCAACCCATAAATTTGAATTTGAATTTTAAAATTGATCATTTCTTAGAACAAGATGTGTCCATCAAGTTTGGATCCTTATAAAATTTACTAATCATTTGAATATGGTGGATGTGTCTAGGAGACAGAAATATATATTTCCTAAACTATAGAAAGTTTTAATATGATTTTTATAAAGTTAGACACAAACTAGATAATTCTTATAGGTGATCGATAATAAACTGGGAAGGTCAGACTAATAAAAAAAATGTGAGAGTGAGATAAGGGTAAGTAAGATATATGTGTACACACAAGTTATGTTAGGTTAATTTAGGTGAATATTAACAATTAAAAGTGTCTAATACCATATTTTAGTGTCTACAGGTATTGTCTCATCAAATTTAAAGCCATTTTTAAACTCTTATCATTTTCACTATAATATCTTATTAGTATGGCATTTTCATCATTTTTTTACATGAAGGTTTTATAGTTTTTGACACATTCCAAGTCCATAATAAGGGTTAATTTTTTGTTTGGATTCTCCCTTCTTGAATTTTTCTAAAAAATGTATTGAAAAAGGAAATAAAATGTATGACACATGTAATTCTGGTAGTACACAACACCTTATTATTACTATGAATTTGAAAACAAGAATGTTATTTGTAATAATTTAATAATTTACTTTCCTAACATCATTACCTTTTAGAACAAACATGATCTGAGCAATATTTCAAGTGACGGTTCTACCCCAATTGGTGGTAGAATTTTCAGGATCCATAACTTCTGCACCATAGCTCTGTTTGACTCCCCGTTTGAACCATTGGAAATATAATAATGATGGGAACATCATGAGATGGAATGGATATCTACTTAGTGGGTTTTGATCCCCAAAAACCAAATGAAAGTTCCCCAAATTTTAATTTTAGTAGTGTAGTCTAAAAATAATAAGTTTCTAAAAATAATAATTCCTCAAAATCTATATTGTTGTAAATCATAGAATTCAAACCACCTAATATCGCTCAATATTGGTGACCTTCCACATCATCCTCATACCTTAAAAATGTGTATAAATGAATATGTAACCAAAAATTGGAAATCAAACATCTCTTCTTAGAGATAGGCATATGTTGTATCTGCAATTTTGAGCAATAAAACATCTCTTCTCAGAGATATCATTATTACAATTGTGTTATTATTGTTTCTTGAATTATCTTTCAACCAAAGCTTCTGAGTTTTAGATCAAAACATGTTGCATATTATGGTCTACAAGTGCCTTAGGATGTCCAAAGATGAATGAGCTAAAAGAGCCATTAATTTTGAGTTAACTACTAGCTCTGAGATTAAATTTTGTTTTAATGACTTTTTTGAATAGATGACATGATTTTGATGTTATTTATGTCCAAATTTTGGTTTTTTTATTTTTTATAAATGATAACATTTTTTTAATTTTTTTTATGAGGAGTGAACAATTTATTTGGTGGGTTTTTACTACATAAAATTATCCCTCTCATTTAATAATAAGGAGAGACTATTTTGGTTTTTCATTGATGGGGGTTGTAAGCACTAGACTATTTTCAAATCAATTAGATTTTTTTGGAATTAGATAATATGTGTCATACATGAGCTACAAAATTATCATCAAGATAAAGATCAATGTGATTGATTAGTTCCATCATGATATTCATACTATAGTACAAGTAAATATGATCATACGAATAATTATTTTTAATATGATACTCATTTTGTTTTAGGTATTGTCACATGGCATAAGGCACTGGAAGTTCAACCTAAAGTTGTAGTAGAAATGTTGACATAGGTTGATCAGTGTTAGATGTACAAGTGGATAATTTTAAAGTTACATTAAGAATTATGGGATATATTCATGCTTATATTGCTCTAGATCATCTTTTATCCCCTTGGGATCAAGGGATTTTTTTAGGTCTAGTGATCCAAAGGTTGTTTCAAATAAATTTTAGTTTTTAGTGTTTGTATGGGGCATGTATTTCCTAGTGAGACATCCCCTTTAGTGAGTTATAAATATATTAATGTTATGTTAATAAAAAAATACGATCATTTAATATAACAAGGAATTGAGCCCATAATGTGGTTGAATTTGGTATTATAAAAATATTATTTAATATTTTTTTTGTAAAAGGCTGAAACTGATTAAACCTAATAATATAATGTAAATTTATATCAAGTTAATATAATGGATTTTGCATGAAAAACATGATTGTGATTCATTTTCTTCTTCTTGTGTGTGCTTTTGAGATTTATTTTAATGTGATATAACCACTTATATATTATTAAAAAAAATTAAAAACAATAGAAGACATAAAAATAAAAATTTATTTTCCTTTATCTTTTTGAATTGATATGTATCACACTTATTTATCGATATTAGAGGTTTTACAAATACATGTTACATACTTGCTTATTACAACATTTTTTGAGTGACTAGAATGCATGATATATAATTTATATATGAATATAGAATTATAGATGCTATGTTGATACAATCATGCTCACATATATAGGAGCATTATCACATTGGTGGATTGTCCTATACTTGTGCATCTCTCTATAATGTATTTTTATGGTACTATCTTTCCAACTTTCCATTTATCATATAAATCTACTTAGGTTAATTATACATATTTTTTTTATTACCTACATCATGTATACTATATGAATATATACATTATGTTATTATATAAGAATTTATATTGTTTGATTATATTTAGTTATTAAAATTGATTGACTACCTATATGTGTATGCTTATGTTTTTAATTGTCATGTATCAATGTCTTGTCTAGTCCTTTTTCATAGAGGATCATATGGTAATCATGTCATGTCATGGCATCATTTATTGTGAATCATATTTAATTTCATTATGGTTTACTATTACTATGTGTAGTTACATGATTTCATATGACTATTTGCCTATACTATGCAATATACTATACTTGGTTCCATGATATATATCATCACATTATTATTTGTGGATTGTTATGTTGACTGATTATGTTTTCATGGTCCTTATCATGCATCAATTGGGACATACTACTATTGTATGTGTGCTTCATTTCTATATGTAACCTTCCTAGGTGCACATTGATATAATGGGGCATATAATTTATTCCCTCCTTGTTTTACCATTAGGGTCATTATACCATTTCCTATCTCCTTGAGCCTCTTATCTATATCTTGTGTATACATACATTAAATTGGGGCATAAATTTTATTCCCATCATGTTTTTATATTTGGGAATATTGATTTCACCTCACTCTCTTATCTTCACATGAGGTTGTATCTTACTATTTATCTTTACATGACAATATTTTGTGATGATTACAAATATGTGTTCACATTGATTTTTACAAATGATTCCAAATATTTGAGTTATATTATATTTAAAAATGTGTTGTTCATAACTCTTTATTTTGATATGAAAGACTGTAGTTACATGTTTACAATCCCTTAACACAAAAGGGTGCATACATATCTATACATTTTAAATTAAGATTTTTCAAGATAAAGAAAAGAACTAAAATGACTAAAAATTATTTGGAGATGCCAAATAATCACCAATAAATGACAAATATATACTTCCTTGATTAATAAGTAGACTTTATTGTTATAACTTAATCTAAAAGTAATAACACTTGAGTAGAGTTTATTTTATGATACCAAGGAATGAAATCATGGTTCATGTACTATCTTGTGTATTTATTCATATGCTCATATTTAAAATTCTAATTTAATTTTGATATATTCATGAAAATTTATCATGACATTAAGTTCTTTGATTTTTTTATAAGAGAAAACCATATTTACTAATAAATTTCCATAAAATGTCATCATATGTGGATGGAGTCTCACCGACGTACTTTATCTTTTCATTTAACCTTCTCTAGGTAAATTTAGGTATGTGATTAAATTTTTATTTAAATTTGATTCATGCATGTATTTGCATATGTGAATCAAGTTGGGAATTACATATACACCTAATGTTTTTATAAGACCCTTTTTCCATTATGTAATTTTTTATGTTTTAGCACATTTGGTCCATTTGGGTACATTCGGATATTTTGGAGCATGTTTCACCCCCATTAACATTTATTTATCCTTGATTCATCTTAATATTCTTAGATTAATATCAATTTCATCTATTATTATCTTCAATATCTAATCATCCTTTCTCTGAGTAATATTGTCTTCATTCTGAGCCTTTTTTTACTATTGGTATAAAATTGTTGGTATGTCAATTTTATCTCATACAGAATCAGTGACTTGTCAATTATGTCCCCTTCACTTTTATGTGTCATAATTTCCTTGGCCTAATTGCATGCCATTTTATTATAGTTATCACATTCTTCCATGGTCTTACTTTTCATGTCATGTCCTATAGATCCCTATATATGCAAGTAAAGCCTTAGCCATTTATCAAGTGGTGAATAATTGAGATTTATAAAGTCTGAGTTATAAATTTATATTATTTATAAACTCAATTATGAAATATCCTACATATTGAGTCTAAAAATAATTTACATCACTTCAAGTTCTATGCCATCATCACCTTGTGCCAAAATAATTTTATAACGAGAGCATATAGTTACATTTATTTATCTAGGATAGGAGATTGAAACCCTTACTCTTACTTAGGTAGGATAAAACTCACATCCATAAGATAAATACATTGATTATGATTCCAAACATGTAGGATATATAGTTAAAAATACTAAAAGGGTAACCCAACTCACCTAAGTTGCATACGCTTACTTTGTTGATACAATTGAGGGTTAGGTAAAGAAGATAAAGAGAGAAAATTTAGCACATTATGTATGAAAATTCCACAAAGATATCACATATACCTACTCACCATATACCTATGCACCTACCCAAAAAAAATCAAAATTGAAAACGAGAAAGGTATAAAATAGATGCTTATGTAAAGATTCAACCAATAAAGGTACACATTTGAGGGTATACCAATTTTGTATCATACACATTCAATGGCTTACTTTTTTTATTCCAATACAATCAAAAATCCATATTTCACATATAGAATATAGTCAACCACACATGATAGATCTAGTACTATAAATATAATATAGTCATCATGTGTGTCAATTTTCATCCTCCATCATTTCATTTATTCTCATCTATTTTTTAATTGATTGTCATGCTTTTAGTTTATAATTTTATAAAATTGAGGATTTATTTACTATTTTAGACTCTTCTACTTTATATTCCACTTAAGCACCCAATTTTACCATTTTATTATGGCATTATACCCTAGTTTTTACTTTTAGGTGAAACACTATGTAGTTCATTTGATATTTAAATAACTAAGATAATCTAGAAAAAATAGTATATATAATTATTTGAATCTCATTGCCTAAGTTTCTTATAGAATCACACTACTTTAGTCCTTACAGGTGCATTTCTTTAGTCACTTATTGAATAATTTTGTTAAATTTAATTTTAAATAAGATGTATTATCACTAGTCACTTTGTTAATTGAAGTCTTTTAAAGGAGATATTTTGATCACACATAATTTTTTATCATTTAAAGAATGAATTATAACACCTTGATTTTACATAAGAATATCTATAGGCATCTTAGATGATTCAAGTTAAATTTTTAACATAGGATAAATTAAGGTTATAGTTATATAAACTATTAATAACACTTTTAGAAGATTTAAAAAGGTGTGATATTGTAAATGTGATTGTCATTACTTCTAAAAATGTGGTTTATATAATCAATATAAACATGTGTGATAAATAACATTGTGAGATGTTTATTGTAACAACCTACATTCACATGAAATCCACCTTAAATGTTTGATGGTAACTAGATATTTAAGTTTAATATTTTGGTTATGTATGCATGTGAATAAATCCTCAGTAGGTGTATTTATATCCTTACGATTTCTTGTATGAATGTAATGAATAATCATGAATGTGATATTTTATTCCATTGTGATTATTGTAATTAGTTACATTTATATGTTATTGTATGACTCATGTTTTTTTGGTATTGTGCACTCCATTTATGACCTTGTATTTTTTATTAAAAAAATAAAATGAAAAATATATATTTTTGCATTATTTTATTGGGCATAAATTGTGGAAATGAAATAAACAACATGAGGTTTGTGTTTGTCTATATGGGATTGATGTTATAATATTTACAATATTTAAAATGTTAAATATTACTTAACTAATGGTGGGATATTCTCAAGACCGTGTCCACATGATAAAACCAACTTCTACTTCATACGAATTACCTTAATGCTAATGGTGAGAAATTTTTAGCAACATGTATCTATGTTAGACTGACCAACTTCTTATTATTTAATACAACCTATCATGTTATAATATTAAAAAGGGTAAACCATTGTGGTCCACCAATAAATATTATGAATTTTGTCCATAATTGTTTGAATCATGAATATCCCATTAATTTCACCTCATCCTAAGTAACATTAATATAAAAAAGTAAATGGTATCCCACCAAACCCACTATTTCATGAGTATAATGAGTTATTTTCTTCTTCTTTTTATAATTTGAGTAGGATTAATGGTGAAGGATTATTTACTTTTATAGAGGATCCATTTGTTTAAACTTGATGATGAGATCTAATATGAACAATAAAAAAGGTAAATTGAAAAAATAATAATGTAAAAATATATCTCAATCATTAAAATTGTATCTTTCTTAATTTAAAATGTATGTATCAGTGGACACATTATTTTTATATTGACATAATAAACATTAAATACACCAAAATATTATTTAATTTGAATTTTGACATAAAATTAAATTTTTAATAAATAGTGGGAATTTTGGACGTTTGTTGTGATGGAATCTAAGTTTACATTTGATGGATGTATTTGTGTTAATAAGGGATTGGCCATTATGGGGTGTGTGTTTATAAAATATAGGGGCTGTACTATTTATAATGTTCTGAATGTGAAGGGTTACATTAAAATGTTGGGGATTTATTGGAATCATGTTTTCAAGTGAGATATCTAACTTTGATTTACTCAATACAAGTTATGATAATGGTAATAGTGATTATTAACAAACTAAGAATTTTAGATTCCATGATATTAGAAAATATATTTTAGAGAAAACTTTGTGAAGTGTTTATGTAATCAATGATTCAAATAACATCATGTGATATTCTATATCACATAAAGTTATTAGAAATATTGATTATAAAAATATTTCTAATACTTTTATTTAGAATATATTTTCCGATATTGAGATATTTTTGATGATAAGTGTCTTTATTAGACCACCAACATGAGATGTGTGTGTGTGTGTGTGTGTGTGTGTGTGCGTGTGTGCGTGTGCGTGTGTGTGTGTGTGTGTGTGTGTGTGTGTGTGTGTGTGTGTGTGTGTGTCTATATGGAGTTTGTTTATATACTATTTTAAATATTAGAAATGTTAAGGGTTACTTAACAAATGGTGGGATATTATTGGAAGCATGTCCATGTGAGACAATCAACTTCTACTTAAAGAGAACCACCTTAATGGTAATGGTGAGTAATTTTAATTAACCTATGTCTATGTTAGACCGACCAACATTTAATTAGTTAACATAAGATATTTTATTTTTAACATTAGAATGAAAACCCCACTTCCCAATAATGACACCTCATCCTAAGTATCCTTAATATAAAAAATAAATGTTATCTCACTAAAATCACTATTCAATGAGTAAATTAAATACTTTTTAATTTTATTTAATAATTTGAGTGGGATTGATGGTGAAGGCTTGTTTATTTTATAAAAAACTACATATTTTATAGTGATGAGTAATGTATGCACATCCAATATAAAAAACATATAATGTAAATGAAAAAATTATCTCACAAAATAAATATCATTCACTAAATTGGTATCTTCCATACTTTAAAATGTAGCTATTGTAGACACTATTCCTATCTTATAATCTTATCATATGTTACTATGAGTTATTCTCATTGTATTTCCTTAAAAACTCTAATTAAACTATACGAAAGTGATGATTATTTCTAGATTGTATGTAAAATCATGATGCCTATCTACTCCCTCTTTTATAATTATTACTATAAATTTGGAACATTAATTAAGTATGATCTTAATATTTTACATTTGATTAGGATTAATTATAATTATTATATGTTGGTGTATTGTATTTTAATTTTAGACCACTTTTCCATATTACAAATGCATATTGATACAATCCAACACTTGTCATGTTGACAGGTGAATTTACATTGTTATATTACAACATAAATTAAGGATATTTTCTAATTTTATTCTATTGCCTTGTATAATGTTCTCTTACCTACACACACTTTTTGGTCTACATTTATTTATGATATAAATCACAACTACTAAAATTTTTTTTTTATTATCTATATACTTTGTGGCCTAGAATATCTAAGACTATTACAATTATACATGCATTTCTCATTTCAGTATTACATATTTCATTGATTGAATCCTCTACAATATAATGAATTATCACCAGCATAAATCTCAAATTATAATTATACATATGTTTCTCATTTAAATAAATCATTGCATATTTTATTGATTGAATCCTCTACATTAAAATGAATTATATTTTCCAACATAAATCTCAATTCCTAATAATTGCATGGGAATGAAAATAGTTCACTAACCCATATTCTAAATCACCCCCGACAAAAAACATGTTATAATTTTTTTTAATTGAAAATTCTTATGAAAAAAATTTCAATAACCTAAATATCAAATCCCAACAATGATATGATAATGAAAGTATTATCTAGCCCATATCTCAAATCTTAACAACATAAACTAGATGTATTGTGTCCATGTTATAATAATAATAAATTATATTATAGTCATAAAATAAAAATTATCTACAATTGATATGAATGATAATCATAACTTACATTATTATAAATTTTGTAAAAATGACAATGAGAAATAACTCATTTATTCTAATACAATGTTGTAGTAGGCAGGGACTAGCCACTAAGAGTTCTATAATATACAATTCATTACCTTCCTTTATCCTAACCCAAGAGTATAAATATGGTCAGAAACATCAATGTGATAGAAAATTGTTACAAATTTATTAAAAAAAAAATCCAACATTAATGAGTTGAGAAAATATGGAATCAATAAATAAAACTTTATCCCACATAATTAATGGAAAATATAAGATGAATAAAGAATATTTACCTTTCCTCTCTAATTAACAAATGCTTATGCATTAAGTAGGTATTTTGTAATAATTAATAACACACTAGAAAAAAATATTATTCATGTAATGATTATTCATGAAAGTAATCTTAAAATAAAATTAAAAATAGAAATCTTAACTTTAAATTAAAATTATAAATTATTCTAGTATATTTATTAATATTCATAGTCATCATTATTTTAGCAGGACTTGCAATAATAAAATATTTATCCACTGTTGATCACTTTCATTGATGAGAAACTTGAGATTTACTAAGGTTTTGTATGTTATTTTTTAGGTCTTCCTACCCTACCATTATTGGTCATCATATTATTTCTATGAGACATTCTAGACTTTTCTACATTAATTTTAGCATTAAAACTCTGGTACTAAACAAACCAAACACAAGTTTTATTGTAGATGAAGGGGAGGATTGGATCAAAGAGATATCAAATATGTGTTTTAAATGTCTATGATGAGGTAGTGATTTTTTTAATCCTTCTCAACCTGTAGATGTGTTGTTAGCTCTTGATGATATAGAGTCTATTTTTAAATGGTATGAGAATTATAGTTTGATAACTTATTATGTAATTCATATTCCTTTTGAACATACTCTCCATGCTTTGGTTAAACATAATTTGGAATCTTATGTTATTAATTTAAGGGGGTCCATAAACTTACCAAAGAATTTATCTTTCACTTTAGAGAGCCATAACATGTCCAGACTTTGCTTATTATGTCTAGATGTTAGGCCATACACAATCCCTTGATGATTTTATCATGTTGGACTCAATATTTTAAGGTTAATAAATAGGAATGATCTAAATTTATTGTGTGAGTTATATTTATTTCCCTAATGATTCCATCTTTTCTTAACCAAATAACTCATCTTATAGGGCATGTTATTTTTCACAAGGTCAACAAACTTTACTCAGCTAAAAAAAGGCTATTTTATGTTGAGGTTGACCTCAAAAAAATATAATGGAAACTAAAAATGAATAGGATTGGATGACTAAAAAAAATATATCATTAATGGGTCAAAAATCCCTACAGCTAGAATTTTTTCTTCTAATGATAAATCACAATAATGTGTCAAAATGTTGAGTCTAGTGTCCCCATTCATAACCACATAATGAAGATTAAATATTATCATGTTACTTTTACTAAATTTATTACTTTCAATGATGGTAAATCCTGTTACTCCACCCTCTATGAACTCACATAGCATGCCTAGAGGTGATGAATATTCATTGAAGGGAGATAATGGGGTCAAACACCACTCCATCTCTCTAGGACATTATCTCCTACCAAACCAACGACCTATTTTTAGTAACATGTTTTCAAATATACATATTAAGGATTGGTATGAAGATGATCAAGGTGAATTAAATATGGTAGAATAATCCCTAAAAATATTCTCTTATGAAAAGTGTGTGGCCTCAAAGATTCCTCACAAAAAAAGTATATAAATTTTGCCTATAAATGGATAGATTCATGTTGTCATTCAAAATGTGCACCTATGGATGGCCCCTTATGTATAAGGACTTATTAATGGTCATAGAGGGAAAGTGCTTGGAATAGGACATGAAACGGTTTAATGTGGGGCATAAAAGTATTTAGTTCACTTGTAGGCATGGAACATCCAATGTCTCTTCATAATGAAGGGAATGTACCCAAGGTATAGGACCCTTCATCTCCTTAGGATGAACCTCTAGAGTAGGAAAAATTACTTATAATCTAAGTGCACCTAGTTTAGAACCGGCATGTAGATCTACAAAGAGCAGAAAATAAATCTACTACTAGTTCTAAACCTAATATTTTGAGGGAAAAGGGAGGGAGAAGGTAAGAGGTTTACTGAAAGGTAAATTTAATGATGCACTAAGATTAGATTGAATACCTCACCCACTTATATAACGATCAAGCCAATGGAACTTAACACACATCCTTCAAATTAGATATCTACTACATAAGTATTTCTCATGGAGGTAAGGGAACATAATGTAACATTGAGAGGGATAAAAAATGATCCACAAATAATGCCTATGTATAATTATGTATACATAAATTGAAACATTAATATAATTATTATTCAATAAAGAGGTATGAATGGAGGATGACAATGGGAAGGATAAACATCCACAAACAAGGATTACCAATCTTAATGCACATAGAGCACATAGAATGAAAGAAAGATAGTCTAGTTCATGTTAATCTCAAGGATGAATCCAATATTACAAACATGAATAGGTATATCTTTATTACACCAAGGAGAGGGATGCCATATATAATAAATATTAGGGATTTTATAAGGTTGAACAAGACCCTATATAATAAATTCATCATTTGGGGTGGTAGATAGAAAATTGAATTCATAGGTTGGCACTTGGGGCTCTAGGTTGATTAAGAGGTCAACTCACCATTAAATACTCACTAAAAACCACACCCATTTAATTTTTAATAGCAATCTAAATGTAGAATTGGTTGGGTAAATATTTATGGATCTACATGTGCATCAAGGGTTATAAGACCCTTGGGTAGGTAGAGGAGGTGTGTGGTCATGCTTTATCATCTGATAGCCACTTTCACATTCAATTTTATTATAAAATGGCCTTATTCAATTCCCAACTACCCAAAACCTCCACTTTTACTCACCTACTACTTATCAGTTCATCCAAGCTCACTTTACTGATGAGGAAGCTACACAAGATTCCTTAGATATCACCATGTCATCCTTGTGCACAGTGTAAATCTATGAACATACCTACTTTTGGGGACCATATACACATTAGGTAGTGTAAACCTTAGATTTATTTGATTTCTACACTAGTTGGATGTGGAGAGTCTATGTGAAATAAAGTGTGCACCTTTATTTGAATACATGTGTGTAATGGACTATGCATATACCCTTATATTGGATATACCTTACACAAAGGTATACACAAGAGCATTTTTTGAGTTTAAAGTCTATGAAATAAATGGCATACAACCTAAATTTCAATCCAAAAATAATAATGGTATAGACACAAGCTTATATGATTAGGTTTAAGACTTTGTTACTTCGGTGCAAGAAGATTTCAGAATAAGAGTGTGAAAAAAATAGACACCTTCGATGTTCACTTATAAATTTGAATTTGTGCAATGGATACCTTTGCAATGATTTTTTTGGAATAGATTTTTTACATATAAGTGTGCATATTACATTACTATGTAAGGCCAAGTACTGAATTATAATATTATAGAAACATTTGAGATTATGAACCTACACAATGATAAATGTATAGCCTAGAGTGTGATCTATGAATAATGTAATTACAACTACAACCCTCCATGTTTGAGTGTAGGGCCTCATATTTCTGACTTATAAATCCATTCAAAGGAGAGTGTGTAGGTAGAATGAAAATCTTGTGTGCACATGCATAATTAGAACCTGCACTCAGTGTACTTCCTTACCTGCTACTACCTAAAGTCTGTGGACCATACACACATGAATTACATTTCCTTTGAATCTTATTCTACATGAGGGTGAAATTTTATTTATGTATGGGTTAAAATAGGTTTTTATCCATAGCCATGAATATGTACTTAGTGGAGGCACATATTTGTGTTGATTACTGATTTGAGTGCTTGCAAGTACCATCTACATGTAAGCTTACTTCTTCACAACTTGCCAATGCATAAATATGAAAACCTTCTACATATTTCCTTATGAACTCTACATAAGCTAGGGAAACCTAAAGGTTCAACACTTATGGTGACCTTTGTGGGCCACTTTCCTACTAAATATGAACCTAGTAGCCATTAAAGTGGTCTATTGGGCATGGAGTTTTTGAATATTAGAATTTTATCTACTTTAAAAGTGTGATTATTTTGCACATAACAATATTTCCTTGGCTTTATGGGCATGCCTCTATGCACTAATTTTACTAAATTATCCTATAAACTTTACCCACCTAATAAATGTTTGGCCTGTAATTGAACAACTACACCTGCCTCATAACAAACAAAGAAAATAAGGAACAATAAATATACAAAAGCACTTAGGGAAAAGGAAACAACAAACTAACATAAAAATATATACATGCATGTGGATGTGCTTAGGAAAATTAAAATAATATAATAAACTATGTACAAACTAGAAGTAGAGGCTAGTCTACCTAGGTCAAAACAAAACCCTCATAGATCTCTTTCATTGTATGTAAGCTCATTGATGTATGATGGGCAGAAGTGAATAGGCACTAGTTTTCCACAAAGGGGGTATAATCTAGTTGATTTTAAAATATTTTCAATGAGTGTAGTCTATTTTATATCCCTTTTGATGAATGGATCTAGCCAATAATGCATAGGATTCTCACCTAGGTGGAAAATGTCTTCAAAATTAAGTCAATCACTTTTGAATTTTGCCATGCCCAGCTATATTCCTTGTTAATGTTGAGTCTTTTAAATATTGATAAGATCATCCCTAATTCTTAGGAAGATCATGATCCTATATAATACCCCTATTGATATACCATGTGTGATGGCTCCTTGGGACACCTTTCCTCTACTATTATGACTTCTTTTACACCTACATCTAACTACAATCTTAGATTTTTATGTAGGTATTCAATACTAAGTGTCTCACTATGATTCTTAGATATGATTATAGCCTTGACCCTTGGTTGATATTTCACCTTAATAATATGATTATTAAGGCTTTTTGGAACTATATACATATAATAAACTCCTTCAATGACTTCACCCTACATCTTGGGAGTTTCTAGTTTGATTTAAGCTTCAAACTCTTTGAACGGCTTATTTAATTTATACCTTAGGCCTAAAGGTTCATCTCATGGCTTGAATAGTCCAAGCATGAAATCACCTTCCTTTATTGAGGGCACCAGATCATTGAGAGCCTCAAACTCTTTAAGGAGCTCAAAGTACCATTGTTGTGCCTCATTATTTTTCAAAGGACCCATGAGATTATCTTGAGTAATGTCCTCCTTTCATAGACAATCGATAGCCAATATCAATCCATCTAAATGGTCTCCTAGGCCAAACCCATAACATTCCCTTACCTAATCATCAAATGGGTAGTTAATAGTCTTTATAGCTTGTATAACCATCTCATGATGGGTGGCTTCCTCCTAAGATCATGTTTGTGCCTACAAGTTGGTCCTAATCAAATCAGGACCTTCTTTTTAAAACACATACTCTTTACAAAATTCCTACTCACTTTTATTATCCTCTTCCATCATACAATGTTGTATCTCCTCAAACAAGTTGATAGACCCTCTCTCCTCCTCTTCATTGAACTCTTCATCTTCATCCTCTTCCTAAAACACATATGATCCTTCTAGTTTAATGGCACAAACAAGGATACCAATAATTATCTCTTCTTTATCTTCACTTGAAGTAATCTCCTTTTCATCTAGATGACCTTTGTTTATTCCCCATATAACTAGGCCTCCTTTAAAAAGGGAGATGTTGGAGGGTAAGGTTTTAATTGGTGAATAAGGAATGGCCTTAACTAGGTTGTGCATATTGAAATTAGGATGTTAGGTCCAAGAGGGCTACCATGATTGAGTCTAAGGATTTGAAGGAAGAATAGGATTTTGAGTCTGAATAAGTACAAGATTCTTCACTGAAGGGGAACCTCTAAAAATTAGGATTTTAAAACTAGGAGTCCCACTTGAGAGTTTATATATCTTATCCTACCTAAAGCTAGGGACTTTAAACACAGAAGTTTCCCTTTTTATTGGTTGGTCTATGTTTGTAGGAGAAACTTCCTTAAAGTTGGGGATAGAAGGGACTTATTGGGGCTTAAATTCTTGTGTTTGTTTGAGTAGTTGATGTATCTACTCTTCCTTGATTTTAATTTGTCTATCCAAGCATTCTTATTCATACCTTCTTTATTCCTTCATTTCCTATTAATGGATGTAAGCTTGGTAGGTAAACTCCTCCTACTGCCTATTAAATTTAATCTCCTTGTCAACCTCCATCATCTGCTAAGTGAAGTATAATAAGATATCATGATGCTTTGGTGGGGCTATTTAGGAGGATAATAATGTTGATTGGGAAAAACATGTCTCTTACAATGTTGGTTGGAAGCATGAGTAGGTTACCAAAGGGGTTAAACTAGGGTAGGAGGGAGGTGAACATTATGAGGAGGTTGGTATCTTATTGGTCTAGGCCAATTTTATGTGAATCCAAGAGTACTTCTAACCTAATATGGGAAATGAGAAGGCATAGCAACAACATTTTAATGAAATGGGGGGAACATACTTTTAGGTACTTATACTACTTAAACTAGTATATTTTACATTTGGAGTTACCATATGCTCTATAGAGTGTCTTTAGCACTGTTGACTAATAATAGCACTAAATATTTAGTTAAATATTTGAAATTTTAGTCCCACTAGGTGTGTTATAAACTATTTTCATTAAAAATGTTCACCCATGGATGGTCCCTTATATAGTAGGGTTTGGTGATGGGCATGGAGCATAAGTGCGTGGAGTGGAAAACAAAAGTGTTCAGTGTGGGGCTTGGAATTATTCAATTCACTTGCATGCACAAAACATCTAATTTCTCATCATAATGATGGCAATATCCCCAAGGTGTGGGACCCTTATGCTCTTTGGGATGAACCTATAGAGTAGGATGGATTCTTTATAATCTAGGTGCACCTAGTTTAAGACTAGTGTACAAACTTACAAAGAGAAAAAAGGAAATCTACTGCTATTTCTAAACTTAAATATTTTTAGGGAAAAGGGAGGGATAAGGTAAAAGGTTTATTGAAAGGTAAATGTAATGATACACCAAAAGTAAAACAAACACCTCACCCACTTGAATCACAATAAAATTAAGGGGACTGAACACATAGCCTTCAAATTAGATATCCACTACATAAGTGTTTCACATGGAGGTAAAGGAACACAACATAACATTGAGCGGGATGAAAATGGTCCATAGAAAATACCTACATAGACCCATGTATACATAGAGTGTGACTTTTATAAAATTATTATTCTATGCAGATGTGTAAAAAGAGGATGGAAATGATAGGGATGACCATCCATAGACAAGGATAGACATTCTTAACACACACAGAGCACATGGTATGAAATAAATATAGTCTAGTTCATATTAATCTCAAGGCCTAAGCCAATATTACAAACTCAAATGGGTAGAGTTTTATTACACCAAAGAGAGGGCTTCTATATACAATAAAAATTAAGCATTTTATAGGGTTAAGAAATCTCTTATGCAATAAATTTTACACTTGGGTTGGTAGATAGAAACTTGAATTTTAAGGTTGGCACTTAGGTATTTAGGTAAATCAAAAGGATCGACTCACCATGCAATAGTCACTATGAACCATACCCATTTAATTTATACTAAAAATCTAAACCTAGAAGTGGTTAGGTGAATATTCATGGATCAACATGTGCATCAAGGGTTGTAAGACCCTTGGGTGGGTAAAGGAAGCATGTGTCCATTCTCTATCATCTGACATTTGATTTCACATTCAATTATATTTTAAAATAACCTTATTTAATTCCTAACTACCCACAACCTTCACCTATACTTGAGTATCACTTTTTACTTCATCAAGGCTCACTTCATTGATGAAAAATCTAGGTAAGCTTCCTTGTATCTCTCCATGTCACCCTTAAACATGTAGTGGAGATATATTTTCATGACTTTTTTTAGGGATTGTGTCTACTAGGGAGTGCATGCCTTAGACTTTAATAATTTCTATTCTACTTGTGTGCAGAGAGCCTATGTGGAAGGGAGCATGCACCATTACTTAAGGGTCATGTATGAACTAACCATGTTCATTACCTTTTATTGGATATACCTTTACATAAGGTGTACATGGGAGTATTTTAGGAGTTTCAAGTCTATGAAAGAGAAGATGTGCAACCTAAATTTCAATCTGTGAATAATAAAGATTGAGGCATAAGCTTTTATGATTAAGTGTTGGACTTCATTACGTAGGCACAAGAAACTTTCAGAAGAAGAGTGTAAAAAAAATAAACACATTGGTTGTGTGATTATAAATTTGAATATATGCCCTACATACCTTACTCATGCACATTTTGGACTTGAAATGTTCCATACAAAAGTGCACATAGGACATTAATATGGAAGGCCAAGTGTTGAAGTATAATATTGTATAAATATTTGATAAATATGGACCTATAAAGGGATTAATGTGCATCCTAGAGTGTGATCTATGAATAATTGAAGTGAAACTATAAATATTCATGTTTGAGTGCAAGGCTTCATCTTTTGGACTTAAGAACCCCTCGGAAGTAAAGTGCACAAGTGTAATGAAAATATCACATGTGCATTCATAATTAGAACCTAGACTAAATGCATTTCCTTACTTACCACTTCTTTAAGTTTGGAGAACTTGCACACATTTCATGCATGCACCTTTTAATCTACATTCTACACAAGGGTGCATAACTATTTGTGTGGGGTATATAACAAGGTTATGTTCATAGGTGTGCATATATACTTGATTGAGGTACATATTTGCATCAATTTCCAAACTTAGGTGATTTTGAGGACCATTTGTATGTAACTTTATTTCTTAAGAACACATCAATGCATAATTTTGAAAACCTTTTATGCATCTCCTTATGAACTCTGTGCAGGCTATGGTGATCTAAAAGGCTCAATAGTGCCTTTGATATTGTTTTTCCCTAAGAAATGAAAGTTAATAGTTTTATTTTGAAAATTACATTAAATTCTATTTGGTATAACATTGCATAGTATACCACCTCTCATGAGGATGGTAATGATAGCGCTATTATATTAATTTCCCATAGGATCACATCATAAGCTATTTCTTCAGGGGAAGATTTGATTTGTTATGTCATGGTGATCACACTTGATATTTATGGTTGATAGTGGGCCTTATTAATGTCTACATGCCTAATGATGTCTTAGATAGAGTGAATAAATAGCATTTGTTGGTAGATAATTTTCATATCTTCAACTATCTTATCTACAAATAATTTAAGATGGTTAAGGCCCTTAAGGATAAGGAATGTGATTGTCACTGTAATGGTGCATTGGTGAACATGAAGCTTGGTTTTATTTAAAAAAACATTTGGGTTTTTTAGATCCTCTCTTTCATTAATGGATTAGTATCCTAGACATCTTGTTTTTGTGTAGGCTCTTATTGCATCCTCAAAATGATAGACCATGTAATGCTCAATGAGACAAATGTGTGTAATTTTCACATCACTGATGGGGAAATTGTAAAAATCCATTTATATATTTTCCTTTATAACTTCAACCCCATCACTTCCCAAATTAATTAGGGAATGAATTGTATAAACACTCTCATACATAGTTCATTTTGAACATATCACTCCTTGCTCATACAGGTACCATTTGACTCATAACCCAAGTTTGGAATATTTTTCCACATCCTCCTTATACTCATAGCTATATTAAGTGGTGGAATGATTTTGTCTCTCACACTAAAACCTTCCTTAGACATTATGCTAATAAAGTGGTAAAATTTTAAAATCAGGTCAAAAATACCATAGCCAAAGAATTATAGCTAAACTTGATGCAACTTGAACATAAATTATTTGATAGTTAGTTACAAGTAGTGGTTTTTCATCTCAAACACAATATTAAGCTTGTTGAGTGTCATAATACCAATGTATCTCAAATCCATGCTCACCTACATTGCCTCAAAATGGGAGATCATGCCTTGAAAGAGTTTATAAAATATTGAAGGGAAAATAAAGTTAGGGAGTATATTAAATCCATTAAAATATCTCATGGGTTCCTCACAAAGCTTCTTGATATCTCTTCAACCCTTTTAGATCACATAAATTAGTGTTTAAAGCATAGAAGGATTATATAGAATGAGATCAATATTTACATGAATGTTTTGATTTTTTTCCTTACAATATCAGCCCTTATGTTCAACCTCTTTTTGATTCACTATTTTATATTGAATAGTTATTTATGGAGGTGAGTAGTATGGCTAAGTATAAGCCTTGGGAGCTAATGGGTTTCATTTTGGATTCTACAAAGTCACATGGAATTTTTTTGGGCTATACTTGTTTCAGGTTTACAATAAAGCTCTAATGTAAATTTATTTATGGAAAATTATTAATTAAGTAAATATAAAAATTTATCTTTGAAATTTGGGAACCAAAATTTATCCTCTTAAAATATTCTTTCTAAAACTTTGTGTTTCCCTTATGACACATCATTTCTAAAGTTATTAGACCAAAGAAAAAAGTTTCTTTAAAATTTATTACCTCCTTAACAACATCATTAATATGTGGTAAGAGATGGAAAGGGATTGTCTCTCCCATTTATAGACTTTATTTCTTAAACTATATTTTGATAAATATTATGACCATATGAATGGACTTTTATTCTTGCTATGCTAAAATTTTAGGGTTTGGATATTTTCTCTATGATGTTCAAACCCTATTTTTTTATTCAATTTTTTTTAACCATTTAAGGTCATAAATATGAGATATTTGTATTTTTCCACTCAATAAACTAAGTCTTCCCATTAGCACATGCACACTATGTTTTGGATAAAAAATATTTTAGTTACTTTCTAGCCCATAGAGACAAAAAGGGCCCCTTTAGGGTATAGTGCTCCCATATAGTAAGAGTTAATTTATTAATGGTCATCTCATTAATGAATCCTTTTTTAATATTTTTGATAATGAATATTAATTTTATGAATCTCTATCATGAATGCATTGATACCTTTTACAAATTTTCTAAATTGAGTTATAGTGGTCCAACACTCATTGTTACTACCAAAATATGATGTAAATGCTAGAATGGTTGTAAGATTTTTAGTGGAAGTAGATTGACAAAAGTGAGATGTTCAAATTTATAAGCATTCATTTTACCTTTAAAATATCCAATTTCAATATATGCCAATATGTTTTAGAGAGAGTGTAAATAAATTTACTTCTAGATCACCAAAACCTTATCCTTACTATGGAAATTCCATATTTGCACTAAGAATCTTGCAACCATGTATGTATGATACTACTCTTATTTGGTGAAACCTATGAAAAAAAAGTACAATTTAATCACATAATTTCTATGGGATGATGACAAATAGTCTCGAGGATTTCACGTGGTTACTTAGGAAGTATGTTTTCTCTCATAGAAAAAAAGGCATGGGTATAATTATTGTTCACAAGAAGATTGTTGATCTATGCACTAAATTGATTGTTCACACTATTGAAAACTTTAAATATTATAAAATAATGTTTCTAAAATAATTTATATAGGTTCACCTTATATAAATACCAATTGGAAAACTATTAGTATTCATATTTTTCTCTTTACCTTTCCCTAGTCAAGATTTAAGGGTATATTGTTACTCAATGTATTTAAAAACCTTTTAGTCATTCAACCATTTTTAAAATGTGTTGGTCATGGGTTTAGATTCATTATTTATTTTAATAACATCTAATGGTCCCTCATTTCCACCAACACCAACCTTGCACTTACTGAAACTCTTTTTATTAAAGCACCTTAGCTTTTTTTTAGGTATGTATACCATGCAAGATCTTATCTCATCTTTAGATTTGAATCCATGGCTAGTTTGAAAAAAATATATAATATAGTCACTTTTAATATGCCTTCAATTATATGTATCTAGGATCTTATGCATCTTGTGATGATGCACAAACTAGGGCTACAACTGCCAGTTACAGGTTGGAAATGCTAGCATTGGAATTATAACACACAATTTAAATATTACTCTTCAAGGCTTCTACATAAAATTATATCTCCTTTATTTTTAGCTCATGTAAATTTAAATATTTGAAGTATAAAATATTCACCATAGACTTGGCTTTCTTATCTTACCCAAATTTTGGAATCTAAGATTGAGCCAAAACTTTCTCATTCTGTGTTTTTTGTCTATCAAAAGATTTTATTGGTAGAGACACTTCATTATATTATTATTTCTTATCAAAAATTTCTCATGTGTATTAGGACAGAGACTTTAAAATGCTTATTATAAACTTAGGCTCAGGGGGGCTTGGCAATAGATCCATATCATTTTTTCCTTTCCACCCATAATCTATCACCTAAAAGAGTTATTTAATTAGAGACTATACCCAATGGCCAACCTAAATTACCTTTATTTATATTTTTCCATAGCATCTATCCTATTTCATCTTCATAAAACTAAAAATTATTTTATCTTTAGTAATGATATTATTTCACAATATCTTTCCACTAATAATAAAATATATGTTATCACCTTTTCTTTCTATCAGATTCTAAAACAGGTCAAGAAGGTGATCTTAGAATTTCAATGCTTATAGGATTTAATCAACTATTAGAGGAGTGATCCATGTACCATTAGTATAATTCCTCTTGATATCTCATCTATAAATCTCCACTAAAACTAAGGAAATGGTGGATTAATTTACATAGTTGTTTTTATACACTTTTTCCTTAGCAGAGAGGTTGAAGTTTTCAAGCTAGTGGTAAGTCCATTTCTATGGCATCTCATTGGATCTCTCCTACTTGCAATGGCATGGATGTTAGGTTAATTCTTCCTCCACTGCATGGGTGTGGAGTGTTTTTTTCCTCTTCTTTTATAAGATAATAATTATACTTCCATCCCTCTTAAGGATGATATGTGGCATCCTCTATCTAGTGCTACAACATGTGCCTATTTAATTTTTTATTGGCTATATGTTTTGAGTATTTTATTCTATAGTCATGAGTTTTAACTTATCACTATTTATTTTAGGTTATGATTACCAATTATCCACCCTTTTATTATAAATAATATTTGTAATTTGTATTATATTTTTTATTAAGAGTTTTCAAAAAAAACTCTAAAAAAATTCTTTTTATTATGTTAGACCCCTTAATCACTATTTTAAATGGAAAACAAAATAATGATTAATGAGCATTATGTGTGTGTACTATGTCCTATGTCCTTCAAATAATAATTATGCATTTTACTTCCATGTTGCATATATATATATATATATATATATATATATAGAGAGAGAGAGAGAGAGATAGAAAGAGTCTTACTTACATCGCTTCCTCGTTACATATAATTGTTATTTGTAAGACATAATACTTATATTGGATATAATATATGATTAGATGTTTCTCAATATATGTCATAGTATTTAATTAAAAAAATATTGAATAATTATTTAGATTTTACTGAATATTAATATAAAGTAATCCAATCACATCATATCTTTTAAGATTCACAACTATTAAATACGATCAACAAAATTAATACTTATATATTAAAAAGTGAACTTAAAATGTACACAACTACTAGCCCCTTTCTCTAATAATGGATTAAAGACAAAAAAAATAAAAAAAATAAATACAAGTTGAACCCAAAATTTATAAAAGTCATATGAAAACAATGGGACCCAAAATTGATAACTAAGGTAACAAAAGAGTAAAATGGGATCCAAAATATATAAAATTTATATAAAAACAATGGGACATAAACTTAATAATTAGGGTTACAAAGGATTAAAGTAAGACACATAATGAGGTTTAAGATAGGGGATAAATTTCATTTTCAACCTCTTTTTGCATATTTTTTTAATGACACTTATCTATTCAATATTACCCATCAAAGTAAATATATATTTTTTATGATATTTTTATATGATTTTATGGTATAACCAAAATTTCACTTTACATCTAATATTGTCACATGACCATCAAATTATCAAGGGAGATTACAAAATTAGGTAAAAGGTCTATTTAAAAATGAATTATGGTATGTGCCTTTGAGATCATTATGACTTTGATTTTGGAAATGAAATGGAAATTATCACATTGTACTACTTATATGGTGGATCACATCCATAAATAACTAGACTTGGGATAAATATATATTCATTGTGATTTTTTTGAATAAAAATAGGGTATTATCAATCTGTAAAAAAATATAAAGTGACAAAGGGTAGAGTAATGAATATGTGGAGGCCATTTAGTCCATAATAGAGAAGGAATTAATAAAGAGCTTAGAATTTGTGTGTGTATTTATATACATGCATGCATGCATACATACATACATAAATACACACACACACACACACACACACACACACACACACACACACACACACACACACACACACACACACACACACACACACACACACACACACACACACACACACACACACACACACACACACGCACACGCACACGCACACGCACACGCACACGCACACGCACACGCACGCACACACGCACATGCACGCACGCACGCACGCACGCACGCACGCACACACACACACACACACACACACACACACACACACACACACACACACACACACACACACACACACACACACACACACACACACACACACACACACACACACACACACACACACACACACACACACACACACACACACACACACAATTATAATTTTTTGGATCATTATTGAAGGAAAAGATAATGAAAAAAATATATGAGGAAAATTAGTAATCTTAGTTTCATAAATATTTTTATTGAGAAGAATTAAAAAGGAAGTATGGGGAGAGAAGGATAGAAACTTTCAAAGCTTACTCTACTAGAGTTTCATGTTGTTCTTGTTTTGCCTTGTATCCTCACCTCCTAATACTAACATATTTATCCTATGAAAATTTAAAGTTTAAGCATGCATTTATTTCACATTAATATATGCTCGATAGACTCATTTGTAATGGACCTCTACCATGTTATCATAAATATTATTATGGATAGTGGCAAGGATGTCACAAATAAGAGCATAAAAACTTGTTTTTAATGTATACGATAAGGTATAACTTATGATATCTATTATATCATAAAATATTCTTGAAATATGATGTTAATAGTGTATGAAAATGGTATGAGAATAACTATTTAATAGATAACCATGTCAGTCATGTCTCATCAGAGGAATATCTTAATGTCTAGATCTATCTTCATTAGGAACCCTTAGGTTTCACCAAGGTATTTTTAATTTTATCCTTTAAGGATCCCTCTCAATCTCAAGCCCTCATTTATAGGTCAAACCATTATTTCTTTAGAAAAACCCTTATGATTGTGTCCTTTTGGACCCATGCATTCAAAGTTTCTAACCAAACCTCCTGTCAATTATTGGTATGGATCAAACTTCTTGGCCTTAAATTTACTCTATGGGCTTTTATTGAGGATATTGTTAAACCCATAAGGTTGGTGATTTTCCATGAGTAAACCATGTTTTAATTTTCTCACCTCAAAAAAAGAGTTTGTATCAAGGTTGACTTAACTAAAGACCTAAAAGAGTTTAAAGACATTCAAATAGGGATAGACTGTTGGGCACAGAAGGTCACCTATTTTAATCTACTAAATACCTAATTTTAATGTTAGTCATCTGACCATAAGATCTATGTTTTTACTCTCACGATTTGGCCAAATCCCTTTTTTGAATGGGTGCCACCTAAAAAATAGAAGGTGGTAAAAATAGGGAAGGGTGGATAATGATTGAAAACAAAAAAATCATTTTTTGGAAGTAAATATGTCAAGCCAAATCACATGCCTAATTTTTAAATCCTCTTATAAGGAATGAAATAATAAAAATTCTCCATTTTCAATATCCTATGGCCTCTTAGAGTTTATTTTATAAAGCTTCTCAATCATAATTTATTGTTCCTCTTTCTAGGACACCGTTTATAAGAGATCTTACCCAAGGATCAATCACATAGTCCACCTCACAATGGTGTAAAGTCTCCTTAAGAGGATAATGAGGCTAAACACTACTCCAACTTGCTTGGATATTTTATGTGAAACTAACACACTTTAGTTGAAAACTAGTTTGTAGTTATTGAGTATGGATAAGACATAGAGGATGGTTAGGGATAACTACTCATGGAAGACTCCCCCCAATGAATTTAATATCAAATAATGTTTGAGGTCTCATATATTCCTATTAAAAATTATTTTTACATGTTATTTGTTATTAATTAGGGTATTTTAATTTTTTCTATCTATATAAAGTTAATATTTTAAGGTTTCTTATACAAACTACTCTGAAATGCATTTTTCTTGACATGTATCACATTTCCACTTCGCATGAAAATGGATGTGCCAGTGCTAGTATTTTTATTTTTAATAAATTTTTCATCTTGGTTGTTACCTTGAGTTAAGATATGTCACATCAAGTTACTTGGGTTTTTATTGACATCAATGGTCAATTTTGGGTGTTCTCAACATTTACACCCCAAATGACAACCCTAAAAAATTAACTTTATGGTGATGACTTATTGATAATCTACCTTTTTTTATTGGATGATTTGTGGAATTTTTAATATTATTGAGATGTCTAATGATAAAATTGGATCCCTTATAATGTGATGGTATATGGGATAATGTGAATCTTGGTTTTATATAAAAATCACTATGGTTTGATAGACCCACTTCTTCAATGGCATACATTAAATACTTCACCTTAGTTTACTTGGTAATTTCCATGTCTGCATTGATAAGGTCCTCAATAAGTTAGATTATTTTATGATCTATAATTAGCACATGTTCTCTTTCACTCTCTCTAATAGAGGAGTATTCATTGCCCATCTAAAGTTTCTTTTGTCATACTATAGTCTTATCACTTGTAAAGTGGAGTGGAATGGTGGTTGCTTCAATATACCATATAGTCATTTTTTCCAAATAATTTCCTCCTCTACCATAAGGTAACTATCAATCTCATCACTAGAATGATGAAACTTTTTCCATGTATTCCTTATACTACTTGTTAGATAGACTAGTATAATGAAGCAATCACTCACATCACCACCTTCCTTTGTCACTATGGAAAATAAGTTGATTGAGTCTGGAAATGGGTTGATGGTGTTATGATCAAGGAATACCAAGTAATATTTTCTCTTATTGAAAATATTCCATTTGATATATAGTTTTAATCCATGATCCTTCTCTAGAGCATAAAATAAAAGTCACAGGATAGACACATGGCTAAAGGTGCCCAAATCCAAACTCCACTACATTATCTTAAAGTGAGAAACTGAGCCTTAAAATAGTTTTTAAAATCCATCTATGCTAACTAGACTAGGGAATAATTCAAATGTATTATAGTTTCTCATCAATGTCTTACTAACATGCCTAAAATCTCCTCAAATTTTATTGACTAATACAAGCTAGTTTTCTAAACCCAAAGAAAGATGATAGAAGGGGTGCATGGTTTACAAGAATGTTTAAATGTGGTGACTCATAGGATCAAAAATACTAATCAGAATCTTTTTGATGCCCCTATAACTCTTAAATATCTCTTCCAAGTAGTGCAATACATGGAAATTGAAAAAGGTCCGAGTATAGATGGTTTCCCTTATGAATTTTGTAAGGCTACATGGCATTTTTTAGGACCCTAATTATTACAAGTCTACAAATAAACCTTGTAAAAAAATATCTAGGTTATCTCATCAAAAATGGAAATATCAATCCCATTCTAAAATTTAGAGACCCAAAACTCATCATTAGCATGTGTCTCATCACCTTCCTCAATCTATCATATAAAATCCTTACTAAATCCATTGTGAATTATCTCCATTTCATCTTACCTACCATCATTAGATCATAAAAATTTGACTTCATTAAGAATAGACACATTGTAGATAATATATGTTTTGTCTAGTAAGGAATGGAATGGACTCGAACCTCTTGCCAGTGAGCCCAACTTTGAGAAGGCATATGATAGAATTGAGTGGCTATTTATTCTAACCATGCTTCAAGCCTTAGGATTTAGCCAATTTTTTATTTTAGTAATTCAGACTTTGTTTTTAGAAGCTTTATCCTTCCTCACTACCAATGGGATCAAATCAGATAACTTTGGTTTATTCCATTCCATCAGACATGGTTTCTCCTTGGCTTCTACTATGTATGTGTTGTTTGTAAAATAATATGCTTATCTACTTTCTTGTAGGTTAGAGTGAGGGCTCATTAGGGGAATTTTTATTCTTGATCACTCTTCTTATATCATAAATGGAAAATTAAAATATAATACATTTCCTACTATCAATAATAAATAAGGTTATATTAAATAGGTGATGAATGACCTTTATATTTTTTGTAAAGCCTCAGGTTTTAATTTTCAATGGGCCAAATGAAATACTTTAAATAGAGCATGATGCCTATGGTGAAATGTCTCAAATATTAAAATTAGAAATGGATCCAAAAATGTGAGAAATTTAAATTTATTGGCATCCTATTTTATTTTTATAGTTATCAATTTGATCTACAATAGTATGTCATTGATAGATTGGAGAGAAAGGTAGAGTATTAGATCATAAAGTATTTTTCCTTGGCTATAAAATTTTAGGATGCTACCAAGATCTTATTGGACACTCACATTTAGTAATATACTTATTAGGACCCTTCTAAATCCTCATGTGACAAGTTAGCCAAAATTAAAAGGGATTTATTATGGGCCACCGCTAAAAAACTTTGTTGGTATCATAGTGTTACTTTGGATTTTTATTGTCTTCATGAGAAAGGTGGTAAGGGAATTATTTACATTTGTAAACAAAGTATTGTTCTATGTACTAAATGGATGGCTCAATAAATTTAAGGTAATGACTCCTAGAAATTTCTTTTGTGGCACTACATTACCTCTCACTTGTTATATGGTAAAGTAATTTGTAAAAATGTTAGGTTTCATACCTTAATAGTTACCACTTTCCCCATCAAAATTGATGGATATTTTGTTATTAAAATCATTTAGAAAGATTTTAGAGCTATCAAGCCATATTTTGAATGGGTAAGTGATGGTTTTTGAAGTTTATTTTCCTTTAATAACCAAAACATGTGGTCATCTCCTAGTATGACAAATTTTATGTTAGGTGTGAAGTCCATATTCATAGTTACTATTTATGAATCACTATTCAAAATCTCTATTCATGATGATGTGGTATGTTGGTGATGTGTATGGTTAGTAATGTGGTCGGTTGGTGATATGACATGGCCAATAGTGGGTGGTATGTCCCATGGATCATCTTTCATGTTGAAAAGATGAGGAGAGAGAAATGGGGTGCACTTATCCACTTGTCACATGGGTTGACCTTTATGGATGCATGTGAGGACATGATGATAGTGGATATCATGATTCTACTTAATCATGTACTTGTGGGGTGTAGTTTATCTATGGGTTCTTAATAGATGAGGTTAAAAGTCTAGAATATTTTAACTCATGTGAATGTACATGGTAAAGTGGGAGACATGGGTCATTATGCTAGATTCAAGTCACATGAAAAGTGGGGTGTAGCACTTTGGAGTACACATGGAATAGTCAAGGGGGAATCATGATATGCCATTTAAGTCTTGACTTGGCACATGGGGGAGACATGGTTCCCTATTCATGAATAGTGCTCCCACTATAGGATGGCATATTTTATCCTCTCTCTTAGTTCTTTTTCTTATTCTTCTCTCTTGTTGTAAATGCATAAATATGCATGAAGCTCTCCCTCTATAATTCATCTAGTTAGTAGATCCATGCCAGCTTGTACTTGCATGATTGGAGGTTGGATACTAAAGGCTATATTATTATAAAATGTCTTGAGAGGTTTTCTTTGAAAATTATGCATCTACCCCACTTTATCATTGGAATAGATTACACAAGGTTTCTAACCTTTAAGTAAAATGATCATAGTATAAAATATGGTAGAGGAAAATACATCAGATGGTAAGATTATTTTAATCGATTCAATTATACTATAGATGATATCCAGGGTAAAAAGAATGTGGTTGCTGATTGGTTCAGCTAACAACATCATGTTTTTATGATGCAACAACCTGACCTAGGATTTAATCTAATAAGGATACTCAAAATATTTTATGAATTTAATGTGCCTTTATAATGTGAAAATTTACAACATGGTTTGAATGAAGCCTATCTCAAAAGATCTAGAGTAGCCTCAATGATACTCCAAAGTATCGACATTGTAGATATTTTTATAGATAAAAATCATGGACCAATTTTTATTCATCGATTAAATAATAATCTTTAATTAATCCATTTATGTGATCTAGTCAGATGACCTAATCATTATTGGGTTATCAAAATGGGTCATTAAATATCTCAAGATAATAATTGGGCATATGCCTTCATTCAAGATTTAGGACCCACTACGATAAATCCAAAAGATGTTTTGGATGAAGAAATGATTATTTATACAATCATCAAAGGACACCTAGTATGGGAATCTTACTTTTATGTACATGCTATCCATTCAATACCAAATAATGGTCACTAATGGACTATCCATCAAACTTTCTAGTACAGATGCTATTTTCATCTAATTTTAATTGATGACTTAGTGAACAAAGTGAAAGTATCATTGGACCCACAACCATCTACAGAGGAATCTTCTATCAGATCAAATGCATCTTTTAGCCTTTGATGATAAGGAAGAATCTACTTTTGTAAAGATAAAGCAATGATGAGATAGACACCACCTAGGCAAAGATTCTGGGCAAGACCTCTCTCTTGCTATAAATAAAGGGTTTATGATTAATGTTAGGAATTAGAAATCATTAGAAGTCTTAGTAAGTCTATTGAGTCTTGTAAGATGTATGCTCTTCACTTGCCTAATTAGAATCCTATGAATTAAAAACCTTCAAAATAAGTATTGTAATCTCTATTGTAAACTTTGAAGTGTAAATTAATATTAAAGACATAGCCATTTGACCCCTACCTCACAAGTTTTTTGTAAGAACTTGTCATCTACTAATGAGATAAAAAGATTAGTGTCAGAGCCAACCAGCCAACCATTTGCTTATATTGTAAGTCTATTCATTTTTCAAGTAAGATCTAAGATTTTTTCTTGCTTTATGATCTATCTTGGGTATATATTGCATCAAGTATTTACCCATCTATATCATTGGTGTCTAAGGCCTTTATCTCTGCATACTTTACCCTTATCAGACAATATTTGCTTTCAAAATATTCTTAAGCTAAAAATGGAATTTGAAAAGGCTCAGTTTGTTGTTGATGGTTATGAAATCTTGAATGAAGCTACTGTAGAAGGATTGTATGAGCTCCCACCTATTATTCTTAATCGAATCCCTAAAAATATTGATATTAAAGTTAATAAAAATTAATTAGAAAGATCTTTTCAACTATATAAACCCCTAGTTGTAAAGGCTAAGAATGTCTACAAAAATTATGAGCTAATTAAGTCTAAGGTTGTTTATAAATATACTTTTTTGTCTTTTGTCCATCCTCATATTAATTATATATAAATTTCATTAATATATAAACTAGGAAGATTATTTCAGACAAGTCTTCATCTTTTATTGCCTCTTGAAGAAATAGAGTATATAAGATATCATAAAGATGTAAAGTTTTTTCATTTTAGTCTAATTCATGTATCTATTACTCCTGTTATACCCAGTAACATAAAACTAGTTATATATCTATCTTTGTGTGATCATCGTCAAACTAGCTTTGTACATGCCTGTTAGTTGTCACATATTTCTAAACTAAATGATGGTGTTGTATGTTATGAACATGTCCCAATTGGTTTGTTGTTGTTTGTGATAAAGTTTGTCAAGAAGTAAAATATAGTTCTTTAGACTGTTGGGGAATATTTTCTTTTGTCTATGGTTTAGATATGTTTGGATAATTTAAATATGCCTCTATAAATATTACAGTTTTGTATAGCATGACCAATACCAACCATCCATAAATTCTAGAAAATCTACCATATGCTAGAAGGCTTAGTGGTACTGTCCAAATCCAAAAAGGTCATATAACATCCATAGACATACCTCTAGCTTGTAAATTAGATTGGTTAAAATTTGTAGCTCCTAAAATGAAAGGATAATCAAATATTCATGATATAGATGGCTGATCTGTAAATATCCTCCCAAGATCCCTTTCATTTAATTCTTTAAATCTAGCCTAGATTGGCTTGTTTTAAAATAAAAGAAAGATAAGGTCAAAATTTAGGAAGTACAAGAAGAAAAGATACCTTCTCTACCATCTTATGGAATTGCTTCTATTAATTTTGGTAGTAGTTTTTGTCCATCCAAAAATCCAAAATCCCCAGCTACTACTATGATGCAAAGGAGCCAAATCCCATTACAACCATGGTATCTCAATATAGATGATATCTTAAATGCTTTGAATGAAATATCTGCCTAGTGTAATTCAATGAGAGTCATGTCTGTTGCTGCAAATTTCGATCCTCCTATGACTACTCAATTTGCATCTAAGTATTTAAGAGGAATTACTCAAAAATGGTGGAATTCCATGATTAAACAAGAATAAACACTTTGTGTACATAGACAAGCTAATCCTCTTTCTATTTTGTATCATATGTTAATTAATGAGTTTGCTCCACCTAAAGGAAACAAAGATATTGAAAGCTAAAAATGGCTTATGAAGACGCAATTGTGTGATTTAAAATAGTTTGAGTAATATGCTAAGCATATCATATATTTGGCTTATGAAGCTAAACACTTTAATGATGATACTAGTAAAATTAATTTTTTTGAATCCTTACCCTATCATCTAATTAATAAAGTCATCCAATATATTGATATCAAAGGTCTCATTGTATCTACCATGTCTTTATCTAATATCATTGATTTTGCATGCCAACAAGCTATGTAACTTGTTTCTGACACCATAACTTTCCATAATCTTAACAAGAACCAAGCATCTCGCATTGCTCTAATTTTTTATAAAATTGCACCTTTCAAATTTTGACAATTCATTGCTCCCAAGAAACATCAAAAGCAACACAGATAGTATCTCACCTTCAAACGTAATTCTTTCCTTTGCCACCATTCTTATGATCCACCACACCATTTCCTTTGTAAACCTTAGACTCTATGACCATCTTCTAATTAAATCCTCTGTTATATTTGCAAAAATCCTAGCCATATTTCTCCTCAATGTTTGTGTAAAAATACCACTATTAAATTTGTTTATTCTTCCAATGTATCAGCATGGTGGGATCTTATTAATGAACAAAAAGACTTGTATAATCAAGATGATATTTTTGAACCCATTTTTGAAGAAGTATTAGAATAAGATAATGATGATCTCCAAGATGAAATATACTTGGAATCATTAATAGATGAACTAGAAAACCCTCTTACAAATATGCAGAGACCTTAGAACCAATCTAATCGATCCTAATTTCCAACAGATGATCTACAATATGAATCATAGGGGAAAATGTCTCATGGTCACCATGAAAGTAAATAATATCTTCAAAAGGATAGAAGGAGAAATAATAGAGGTAGATAGCCCAATATGCCTCACATGCCACCATCTGTAAATAAACCTATAAATATTCCTATGCAATTTTCTAGTTCTTTCAGACCAAGTGAATCTTGGATAAAGAACAAGTTTACTTCTAGAGACCAGCCTCTAGAAATCCAATCTCTAAGGTTTGATGAAAAATTTTGTATATATTTCAATAATTTTGATCCATTCTCATATTTTGATCAACAACATGAAGCAGAAGAAGAAATTATTAAAGAATTTTATACTTGTCTAAATGAAGGAGAATGTAGCAAGACATTTGTTCAAGAAGAAGAAAAAGAAGAAGATCCTACTTCTATTCAAATACCAGATCCCTCTAAGTATAAATTGGTATCTACTATTATACCTACATTAGAAGATCCACAACTAGTTTATTTGACTCAATTTCTCAATGGAAGATTTTCTCAGTTCGTCACTATAGAAATAAATGGAAGATTAATTGATGTTCAAGTTGATACTGGTGCATCTCTTTCTTTTGCTAAGCCTCCTCTCATAAAAGATTGGTAGAGATTAAAAGAGTCATAGTCTTATAGAATTCTAGATCTCCAAGGTAACATTTTGACCTATAACATATATAAACATCAACAGCCATTCAAAATCCAAGACAAAATTTTTACTTGTGATTTATTTTCCCATGAAAAAATGTCTGTAGATATCCTATTATGAAGAGATTTTATTTATAGATATTCACCCTATGGATCTACTCCCAAAAGTGTTATCTTTACCATAAATAAAAAAAGAATAAGAATTCCTAAATTAATTTATGCCATAGAATAATTTCTAAGCTCAATGAGCCAAACTCCTAATACTGAAGTTTTTAACAACATAGAAACTATAGGGCTACAAATCAGAGAAAGTATCTATTCTGATAATCCCCAAAAAAATTGGAAAAAATCTATGCCAATTATGGAAATTAAGATCCAGGAAGGGAAAAGAATGAAAATAGGGAAGAAGATCCATATTCCAGTTCATGACTACTAGAATATGGAAAAATAGATTAAAGAACTTCAAGAAAATTGCTTTATTATTAAATCCACCTCTCCTTATTGTTGCTATGCTTTCATGGTAAACAAGCATTCTGAGCAGAAGAGAGGAAAGAAAAGAATGTTTATAAATTATAGACCATTGACTACCATAATAGATTCATATCCATATCCAATACCAAACAAATTCTATTTTCTTGAGAAAGTTGTAAAGTGTAAGTATATCTCTCACTTTGACTACAAATCAAGATTTTATCAAATAAGAATCAAAGAATCTGATTGTGAGACAACTGATTTTAGTTGTCCTTTTGGCCAATTCCAATGGATAGTCATGCCCTTTGGATTAATTAATGTAATTACATATTATCAAGCATATATGGATGACATATTTAAAAGAACATCATATTTCCTTTGTGTGTACATAGATGATGTCCTAATTTTTAGTAAGACTCTTAAAAATCATTTACAGTATCTTCAAACATTTTATGATATACCCTATAAAGCTAGTATTGTTCTCTCATAAACCAAAATCTAGCTCTGTAAAATAGAATGAAACTTTTTGGTAATGATAGTTCAAAATTCAAAATTATAGGTTCAACCAAATATAAAAGAAAAGATTGCAAAATTCCCTGACACCATGGACAAGCCCAAGCTTCAAGAATTTTTAAGAATGCTTAATTATCTTAACAGTTTCTATCAAGATGTAGGGGAAGATAGATTCATTATACAAAAATTATTGAAGAAAAATAATATCTTTGGATGAAATTCTAAACATACTTAGGCTATTCAAAAAATCAAGACCAAGATACAAAATCTACCTGATTTATATATTCCCAATTCTGATAAATTCATTATATATATATAGATGCTTCTGATCATGCTTGGAGTGGTATACTAGTCAGTATTGATAAATACTAAGGGACCATTATTTGGTACTAAATGGATAGATTGTATAAAAAAGTAAGATTCCCATCTTAGGTGTCTTCTGATGATTATATGAAAAATCATTTCTTCATCCAAAGCATCTTTTGTATTTATCATAATGGGTCCTAAATCTCAAATGAAGGCATATGCCCAATTTTTGTCTTGGAATATTTGATGACAAATTTTGATAGCCTAATTATGATTAGGTAGTCTGAATAGATCACACAAATGGATTAATTGAAGATTATTGTTTAATCGATGAATAAAAATTTGTCCATGATTTCTATCTATATAAATATCTACAATGCTGATACTTTGGAGTATCATTAAGGCAAATCTAGATCTTATGAGATAGGATTTATTCAAATTATGTTATAAAATTTCACCCTGTAAAACCACATTAAATTCAAAAAATCTTTTATTGAGTATCCTTATTAGATTAAATCATGGGTCAGGTTATTGCATCATAGAAATAGGATGTTGTTGGCTTAACCAATCAATAACCACATTCTTTTTACCCTAGATATGCTCTATAGTATAGTTGAATCAATTAAAATAATCTTGCCATCTGATGTATTTGTCTCTACCATATTTTATACTATTATCCTTTTCCTTAAAAGTTGGAAACCTTTTGCAATCTGTTCTGATGATAAAGTGGGGTAGATGCATAATTTTCAAAGCAAACTTCTCAAGATATTTTTTAACAGCATAAAGTTCTTTATCTAAAGAAATCCATTTTAAGACATCTTCAATGAACACACCACTAGAAAACTCACAAACGTATTCTTGGTGTTTATCAATACAGACTAATATACCACTCCAAGCATGATCAAATTCATCTCTATATACAATGAACTTATTAGAATTGGGAATATACAAACCAAGCAAATTTTGTACCTTGGTCTTGATTTTCTAAATATCTTGATTATGTTTAGAATTCCATCTGAAGATATTCTTTTTCTTCAATAATTCTTTTAAAATGAATCTTTCTTCCCCTACATCTTGATAGAAATTGTTAAGATAATTAAGTATTCCTAAAAATGCTTGAATCTTGGGCTTGTCCATGGTGTCAGGGAATTCAACAATCTTTTCTTTTATATGTGGTTGAACTTGTAATTTTGAACTATCATTCCCAAAAAGTTGCATTCTATTTAGTAGAGCTATATTTTGGTTTTTGAGAGAACAATACCAGCTTTATAGGCTATATCATAAAATGTTTGAAGATGTTGTAAATGATGTTCAAGAGTCATACTAAAAATAATAATATCATCTATGTACACACAAAGGAAATATGATGTTCCTTTAAATATGTTATCCATATGTGCTTGATAATATGTAGGAGCATTCATCAATCCAAAGGGCATGACTATCCACTGAAAGTGGCCAAAAGGACAACTAAAAGCAGTTTTCTCACAATCAAATTCTTTTATTCTTATTTGATAAAATCTTGATTTGTAGTCAAATTGAGAGAAATACTTACACTTTACAACTTTCTCAAGTAAATAGGATTTGTCTGGTACTGGATATGGATATGGTTCTATTATGGAATTAAATGGTCTATAATTTATAACCATTCTTTTCTTTCCCCTTTTCTGTTCAAAATGTGTATTCACCATAAAAGCATAGCAATAATAAGTAGAGGTGGATTTCATAATAAAGTCATTTTCTTGAAGTTATTTAATCTATTTTTCCATATTCTTTTAGTCATAAACTGGAATAGGGATCTTCTTCCCTATTATCATTATTTTCCCTTCCTAGATCTTAATTTCCATAATTGGCATAGATTTTTCCCAAAAAATTTGGGGATTATCAAAATAGATATTTTTTCTGATTTGTAGCCCTATAGTTTATATGTTCTGAAAAACTTTAGTATTAGGAGTTTAGCTCATTGAGCTAAGAAACTATTCTGTGGCATAAACTAATTTTGGAATTCTTAATCTTTCAATATTTATGGTAAAGAGAACACTTTTGGGAGTAGATCCATAGGGTGAATATCTATCAATAAAAGCTCCTCTTAATAGGATATCTACAGGCATTTTCTCATGGGCAAAGAAATCACAAGTGAAAAATTTGTCTTGGATTTTGAATGGCTATTGATGTTCATATATGTTACAGGTAAAATTATTACCTTGGACATCCAAAATTCTATAGGAATGTGACTCTTTTCATCTCTACCAATCTTTTATTAGAGGAGGCTTAGCAAAAGAAAGAGATGCACTAGTATCAACTTATGCAAAAATTAATCTTCCATTTATTTCTATAGTGATGAACTCAAAAAATATTCCATTGAGAAATTGAGTCAAATAAACTCACTGTGGATCTTCTAATATAGGTACAATAGTACATACCAATTTATACTTAAAGGGATCTAGTATTTGAACAGAAGTAGGCTCTTCTTCTTCTTTTGGTTCTTCTTCTTGAACAAATGTCCTGCTACATTCTCCTTCATTTGGATAAGTATAAAACTCTTCAATAATTTCTTCTTCTGATTCATGTTATTGATCAAAATATAAGAATGGATCAAAATTATTGAAATATGTACAAAATTCTTCATCAAACCTTGGAGATTGGATTTCTAGAGGCTAGTCTCTAGAAGTAAACTTTTTCTTTATCCAAGATTCACTTGGTCTAAAAAAACTAGAAAATTACATAGGAATATTTATAGGTTTATTTATAGATGGTACCATGCAAGGAATATTGCATTGTCTACCTCTGTTATTTATCCTTCTATCCTTTTCAGGATATTCTTGATTTTCATGGTGACCATAAGACATTTGTCCCCATGTTTCATATTGTAGATCTTCTCTTGGAAATCAAGATCAATTAGATCATTTCCAAGGTCTCTACATATTTGTAAGAGGGTTTTCTAATTCATCTAATAGTGATTCCAAGTCTATTTCATCTTGGATATCATCACTATCTTCTTTAGAGACTTCTTTAAAAATGGGTTCAAAAATATCATCTTGTTATACAAGTATTCTTATTCATCAATAAGATCCTACCATGTTGTTGCATTAGAGGAATAAATGGCTTTAATAGTAGGGTTTTTACATGAGCATTGAGGAACAATATGGATAGGCATTTTACATATATAATAGATGATTTTATTGGAAGATGATCATGGAGTGCAATGTTTATGAAGGAAATGATATTGTGGAATATGAGAATGGTGGCAAGGAAAAGAATGACATTTGAAGATGAGATGTGTTTTGCACTACTTGTGATGTTTTTTGGGAGCAACAAACTGACAACATCCAAATGGTGTAGTTTCAATAAAAATTGGAGCAATGCAAGATGCTTGTTGCTTGCTAAGCTTATGGATAGTTCTGTTGTCAGAAACAAGATGTATAGCTTGTTAGTGTGCAAAGTCAATGACATCATATTAGGACATTGTAGATATAGTGAGGCATTTGATATCAATATACTAGATGACTTTATCAATTAGATGATAGGGTAAAGATTCAAGAAATTTTATTTTGATAGAATCATCATTAAAGTATTTAGCTTCATAGGCCAAAGATCTAAATTACTTAGCATATTGCTCAAACTATTTTAAATCACACAACTATATCTTCATAAGCCATTTGTGGCTTTCACTATCTTTATTTCCTTTAGGTGGAGAAAACTCATTAATTAACATATGATACAAAATAGCAAGAAGATCAGATTGTCTATGTACATGGAGTGTTTATTCTTGTTTAGTCATGGAATTCCACCATTTTTTAGTAATTCCCCATAAATACTTAGATGCAAACTGAGTAGTCATAGGAGGATAAAAAAATTTAGTAACACAAATTACTCACATTGAATTACACCAGGTATATATTTCATTCAAAGGATTTAAGATATCATCTATATTGAGATACCATGGTTGTAATGGGATTTGTCTCATTTGCATCATACGAGTAGCTTGGGATTTTGTTTTTTTAGATGGATGAAAACTACTACCAAAATTAATAAAAGTAGTTTCATAAGATATTAATGAAGGTATCTCTACTTTTTGTTCTTCCTCAATTTTTACCTTGTATTTTTTTCTTCTGCAACAAGCCAATCTAGGTTGGATTCTAAAGAAGACAATTTAGAGTCAATATCATTTAACTAATTATTGAAGGATGTAAGAGATTAATGGATTGTATTGACCTTGTCTAAAGTAGGGCATACATAGTTCAAGTTTTGGTCTGTATATTTCTAAATTTAATTACAAGTTTTCCTGATATGTTGAGTATGGTCTTCAATAATAGAGATTCTAGACAAAGAATTTTTTATATACAGAACATCTTTACAAAATCATCAAAAAAATTTGAAAGATGGGAATTGAACCTATAAACATAATTTATATGCTTGAATTCATTTGATGGTTCTAGATCAGTTCTTGTAGGTTAAAAAGTAGCTAAAAATAGCTAACAGTTCCTTCTGGCTACTTGTATACTCCTTAATGAGGAGGCCATCTTCCTCCTTTATACAGAGTGAGTTTATCTTTTGTATAAAATTCAAGAGTTCTTTCTCTAAGAAGATGCATAAAAGTGTGGGGTAGATCATTGGGATCTAGAACCTAATTGATAGGTTCATCTTCAAATAATATTTTTCCTTTATGAATAGTTTTTCAAGAAGATGTAGATGCTTCACTCTTCCTAGGAGAGGATGATCTGGATTCAAAAGAATTAAATGAAAGGGATCTTGAGAGGATATTTATAGATTAGCCATATATATCATGAATCTTTGATTATCCTTTCATTTTAGGAGCTACAACTTTTAACAAATCCAATTTTTGGGCTAGAGATATTTCTATGGATGATATATGACCTTTTTGGAGTTGGAGAATACCACTAAGCCTTCTAGCATATGGTATATTTTCTAGAATTTTGGGATGGTTGGTATTGGTCATACTATACAGAACTATAATATTTATAGAGGCATATTTAAATTATCCAAACATATATAAACCATAGATAGAATAAAATATTCCCCAATAATCTAAAGAACCATATTTTACTTCTTGACAACCTTTATCACGAACAACAACAGACCAATTTGGGACATGTTCATAACATACAAAACCATAATTTAGTTTAGAAATACTTGACAACTGATAGGTATGTACAAAGCTGGTTTTATGATGATCACACAAAGATAGATACATAATTGGTTTTATGTTACTTGATATAAGAGGAGTAACATATACATGAGTTAGTCCAAAATGAACAAACTTTACATCTTTATGAGATCTTATATACTGTATTTATTCAAGAGGCAATAATGAAATAAGACTTATCTAAAATGATTTTCTTGGTTTATATGTTAATTCAAGTTCTACAAACTTAATACGAGGATAGACAAAAGACATAAAAGTAGATTTATAAACAACCTTATACTTAATTAGCTCAAAATTTTTGTAGACATTCTTAGCCTTTATAGTTGTGGGTTTATACAATTGAAAAGATCCTTCTAATTTATTTTTAGTAACTTCAATCTCAATATTTTTAGGGATCTGATTAGGAATGAACAACATGTGGGAGCTCATAAGATCATTCTAGAGTAGCTTCTTTCAAGATTTCATAACCATCAACAACAAACTAAGCCTTTTCAAATTCCATTTTTGGCTTAAGAAGATTTTGAAAGTGAGGATTGTCTGATAAAGGTAAAGTATGCAGAGATAAAGGCCCTAGACACCAATGATATAGATGGGTAAAGACTCAATGAAATAGATACCCAAAGATAGATCATAAAGCAATAAATAATCTTAGAGCTTACATGAAAAATGAAATAGACTTACAGTATAAGGAAATGGATGGCTAATTGGTTTTGATACCAATATTTTTATCTCATTAGTAGATATCAACTTCTTATAGAAAACATGTGATAGTACGTAGGGGTCGAATGGCTATGGATTCAACATCACTTTAAAATTAAAAGTTTACAATAGAGATTACAATACTTATTTGCAAGGTTTTTGATTCATAAGATCCTGATTAGGCAAGTGAAGATCATACACCTTACAAGACTCAATAGACTTACTAAGACTTCTAATGATTTTTTATGCCTAACACTAAGCACAACCCCTTTATTTATAGCAAGAGAGAGGTCCTTCCTAGAATCTTTGCCTAGGCAGTGTCTATCTCATCATTGCTTTGTCTTTACAAAAGAAGATTCTTCCTTATCATCAAAGGCTAAAAGATGCATTTGATATGATAGAAGATTCCTCTATATATGGTTATGGGTCTAATGCTACTTTCAATTCAATCACTAAGTCATTGATTAAGATTGGATAGAAATAGCATCTATACTAGAAAGTTTGACAGTCTTGGTTCATAATTTGAATGCTTCAAGAGTAAGCATTGAGTGATTGGTTGTTAGAACTATAAGGAGTTAATAAAGGCGCTATTGTAAGAGAGGAATTGTTGATGTTAATAAAGTCTGTAAGCTACCATTTGCACCATGGTTTTTCCTTGAACATTATAGGGTTTCCACATTCATCTCATGTAATGTATTCCCTCTTGTATTTTTTATTTTATAACTTTTTTTCTACATTATTTACTTACACGGTAGGATATAACTTATTGATCATAACATGTAGTATCAAAGCTATTTTATTCCTAAAAATTGGTGTTAGATCCTTAGTTATTTTGTGTTTGGCTCTAATAATTAGTAATAGAGACATGGTGAAAAACTCTTATGTGTGAGTGTTTTTTGTTTTTGGTTGGTTTATGCAAGTAGAAGATACTATGATATGAAGAGATACTAAGTTGAATATGAAAAAAAGAAAAAGTGTTTTTTGGGAAGGTATCTCTCTATGGAGCAAGGTGGAGAATCTCTTGGTGAAGATCATGTTCTCTTCATGTTGCTGAGGAGAAACCTGTAGATGAGTGGAGGATAAAATTGAAAAAAAAATTATAGATAATTCATCAACTTACATAGTGTTCTTTAAGATGGAGTAATTGTATAGATTGAAGAGTAATTTGGTATCCATTAGTGAAGATGGAAGTTAAAGACAAGGTATGACCTTTTTTGGCTCTTGGAAATAAATGAAGGGGTGTATGATGTGGTATGATATTGACCACATGTTGTTAGCTGAGATACTAGAGACAAAAATCCATGAAAAAAAAGAGGTACAAAGAAACCTAAATCTGTACCTATTTTTATGTAGTTGAGGATGAGGAAGATGAAGATGTTGATGAATAAATAAGACATAGTGTTCCTAGAAGGAGAAGGTTGTGTGTTTGGACATGCAGTAGAGCAATGATGTAATTTGGATGTATTTTTAGGCTAAAAAACTATATAGGTACATTGGTGCAATGAGTAGCATGATTAATTACTTAGAGCTATGATTGGTCCACTTGTGTCATGTTTATCTTGGTTGGTAGCTAAAGGATAAATTTAGAATAAAAACTAAGACCTGGTGTTCTCAAATAGAAAAGGTAATGTGTTTAGACATGCAGTAGAGCATGATGCATTTTAGATGAATTCTTGAGGCTCAAAAACTTAGTAGGTGTAGTGATGCACTTAGTAGCATGAAAATTTCATAGGAGCAATGATTGGTCCAGTGAACTTGTGCCATATTGATAGCTTGGTGGTTATGTGGATAAGACTAGTTTTGAGTTATATGAGATCTTTTCTCCTTACTAATATCAAGAGTGTTACATGCACTATTTGTTTTTCAAGGAGTTGGAGCAATGTTATTCCTACATAGTGATCTCTTTTAGGGAGAGAAAGATATATGGATGAGGAAAATTGTTGTTTATTTGAATTTTTAATAAATCATTATACGCGTTTCTAGTAGACATGTTGAGGGAGTACAAGATATTCAATACCTTCATGGAGAGATAAAGTGTTTAAAATGTGTTATTGTTACATGTTGGATGCAGGCCCCAACATGATCACTAGTGGATGTATTAGGTGACAAGAACATGATGAAGGTGATAGAAGGAGCAAACCAAGCACGTAGATGCAAAAGGATAGGAAAATAAGGAATTACCTCACTTCTTTGATTTTGAGTTATCTTCCTAAGATCATCTTGTAATAGATGAGAATACATATTTTTTCATGTGTATTGGATTTATCAGTAGGAAGCCTCATGATGCCATAGTGTGCACTAGAATAGATACTTCCAAGTAGTGGGAGTTGTGAGATGGTTCACAAAAAAAATTTGAATGGAGGATTGTTATATGTTGTGTATAAGTAAAGATTCACTTTAGGTGTTGTAATCTACTATAGACGAGTAGATGTTGAAAAATCCAATCAGGGTAGAGAAGTTTTAGTAGTGTAACAAAACTTCTACTAGGTTTATGTTAGGGTAACAATTGACATTGATGGATAACTAGTTGCAAAATATTCAAGTGTGGTAAAATCCTATGTATATTGACCTCAAGTGGGAGTATTTTAGGTGTGAAATCACTATTCATAGTCACTATTCATGGCCACTATTCATGATGATGTGTCATGTTGGTGATGTGGATGGTTACTGATGTGGATGGTTGCTGATGTGACATAACCCATAATGGGTGTTATGGCCCATAAAGCATCTTTCATGTTGAAAAGATGAGAGAGAAATGGGGCACATTTCTCCACTTAGTCACATGGGTTAGATTTTATATATGCCTATTCATGGCCACTATTCATGATGAGATGACATGTTGGTGATGTGTATGGTTAGTAATGTGGTTGGTTGGTGATCTAACATGGCCAACAATGGGTGGTATGGCCCACATATCATCTTTCATGTTTAAAATATGAGGAGAAATAAATGGGGTGTATTTATCCACTTGTCACATGGATTGGATTTTGTGGATGCATGTGAGGACATGATGATAGTGTATCTCATGATTCCACTTAAGCATGTTCTTTTGGGGCATAGTTTATCTATGGTCACTGTTAGATGAGGTCAAAGTTAAGAATATTTGAAATCATGTGAATGCACATGGGAAAGTGGGGGACATGGGTCACTATTATAGATTGAGGTCACATAAAAATTTGGGTGTAATACTTTAGAGTGCACATGGAGTGGTAAAGGTGGAATCATTAGATATCATTCAAGGCTTGACTTGGCACATGGGGGAGACATCGTTCCCTATTCATGAATAATGCTCCCCACTATAGGATGGCACATTTTTTCCTTAGTTATTTATATTATTTTTCTTTCTTGTTGTAAATGCATAAATATGCATGAAACTCTCCCTTTATGATTCATCCAGTTAGTAAATCCATGCAATATTGTGCTTGCATGTGTAGATATTAGATCCTAAATGATGTGTTATGCTTGGTTCACAACCTGAATGCTTGAGGAGTAAGCATTGAGTGCTTGGTTTTTAGAACTATAAGGATTTACTAGAAGAGATGTAAGAGAGGAATTGTTGATGTTAATGAAGTTTGGAAGCTAATATTTACCCTATAGTGTTTCCTTGAACATTTCAGGGTTTCCACATATATCTTGTGTAATGTGTTACCTCTTGTCTCTATTATTTTGTATCTTATTTTTGTGCATTATTTAATTGCATTGTAAGATATAGCGTATTTATCCTAACATGTAGTATCAGAGTTATTTTATTCCTAACACTCTAATCCTTTATTAGTTGAATTGCTAGGTATGAATGCTTTGAGGCTTCTCAAAAAAAGGTATTCATAAAGTTAAGGATATGATTTCTGGATGTGATTAGGCTACTTGCCTTCTATTAAAAAAAGTGTACAAGTTAATCAATTCATATTTACCTTACAATCCTACACATCTAAGAGATGGTGTTCCATGGCATGCTATATAATATAGGTTTAAAGTATCCATTATATTGGTGGAAATACTAGAGATTGAATTATGATTCTATTTTTAGGGATTACTCTCCATATCTCCTATAGCAATTCATGATCCCTTTCTCTATAGCATTACATAAGTTAAACATGATAGAGTTTTAATTCCTCAACCAACACCTAGTTGTATAGACATAATAAAATTTGGAATGCAAAGCTTAAATCTAAGTTATCTTGATTTATTTAGTGCTTATTTTACCAAGGTATTCCTCTTATGGAGCATCTCCTACATATTGTGATTTGTCAACCAAAGTTTTATGATTTTTATAGATCAGAGTACTTCAAACATAATTTTTTGGACTTGCTCCAAATCCCAATCTACTTATCATTAGATCCATAGCTTATTTTAACCTTTCACCCATAAACCATTATCTTGGTGAATGGAATTCTTTTGGGATAATACTCAATGGCCACATATATAAATTTTCTATGGAATTTATATGGGGCTAACATATTTTTCAATTATGGAAAGCTAAAAACTCAACTTTTTTCAACAATGAAGAAACAAATTATATTTTTTCTATTGATGAAAATGGGGTTGTTCTTTGGATTTTATGTAAACAAAACCATAATTAGAGAATTTGGATCTACAATTTTAAAATTTACAGGAGTTACTCAACTATTGGGGGAGATATCCTTACACCATGAGCCACACCTATGGATCTAATGATAAGTTATTACATCACCTAACTTAGATCACCTAGGTCATTTATTTCCTACATCAACATATCATCACTGGTGAAGTCATTCATGTTATCATATAAACTTTTCCACTTTTTATCCTTATTAATGGGGTGAAATATGTTTATTGCATGTTAGAATTATATTTTTGGTCAATCTCAATGAATATTTCATGTGTAGGGGATTGTTTGAGTCGTTAGTGTTGTTCATCCACCTCCTAGTTAGGGTATTACCATATATTTAGCTCTTGAAAATCCTATTTAGGATGGATGGCTGGAACTATATCCTCCTTATATTGAGCCTTATCTTAGAGTGTCTAACCAACTAAGAGTGGTCTAACTCCTCCTCATTATAGGGCAATAATTTGTGCCTAGGTGTTTACATTTTATGTTGTTGTTTTAAGTTGTTTGGATTTCTCATTGTTGTGCCTTGTTTGACATTTTTACTTATATGATCGTATTCATTTTAAATGGAGTGGAAAGTGAGGTGTGGCCTTTTACTAGCCACATTATTATCATAAACAATGTATATTATTATTTTTCACTAATAATAACTATATTGATGTGTTCCAATAGTAAATGGTTTCTTCATATAATTGAGGAGTGGTAAGGTGTAAGAATAAGGGTATATGAATAAAAATATGTCTACCTTAAATTAAGCATCTTAAAATATGTAAAATATTATAAATAATTATTAAGTAGTTACTTATCATTACATTTTATAAATGCATGTATAGATGTTATTGTCTAAGTTTATCATAATCTTGATTTAAATTCAAAATAGATTATTGTTAAGAATGTACAGATTGTCATGACCATAATTTGAAACCTAAGAAATTATTTTTTAGTTATATTTGTATGCTTCTAAATTGTCATCTTATAGTATAATTTAATGCACTTGACTCTTTAAAATGAACAAATCTTGCCACTATAAGATTAAGTCAGTTTAATGTCCTCATTTGCATAAGAGTCAAGACAATTTATAACTAAAAAAATGATTTTTCTTTACTGACATAGAATTTTATGTGATGGAATTTATAAAACCCTAATATTGTTTAACATTTTTCATTTCAAATTCAAGTATATTAGAGGTAAATGATACTAATATAATTTTAATGTTTATAAACAATCATAATATTAATATTGTTTAGTTTTGACCAATATTTTTAGTTAGCTCTTCAGAATGTTTAACTTATTCCAAATCTTATTAATATGGAAGTCATGTGGACCTTGTTTATATAGTTATATAAAAATCATTGAAGTATTTTTAATTCCACCCTTGTGGATCTAGATTATATTTGTTTTATTTATTAAACATGTATTGATGATGTCTTTTGCTCATGTTGTGTTACTTGAGTAATTCAAAGTTCATTTAGTTAATTATAATAATTAATACAATGTATTATAGCTTAATTTATTAGTTAGTTTTAAACCCTTTAAAATAGAATGTTTAGTGTATGGTTTGTTTGAGATAATCATAATTTATTTTGGCTTGATCTTATTGAGATTCTCATGTGTGCATTTGGGTGTTTTATATGACCTAAAAATAATTTTAAAAATGTAAAAGTTAGATTTGAAAATGATAGAAAAAAAATTGGTAGTGTAAAATTCAAGTTTCCAACATATTAGGTATATTTTAGGGGTTAATAACATTTAAGATAAGTTTGGTGAAGTTTTTATACTTGATAACATGAGATGTAAATTTAAGGACACTCTTAATGGCCTTTGAAAGTGTAAGTGTAAGAGAAGTAAATATATTTTGTAAGAGGGAATGATTGAGTGTAGATCCCTTTAGGTGTATAAATGAGTATATAAGTGAAGTTAATGTTTCTTAGGAGGGATTAATTTATTTTTTAATAGGTCACATTGGTTTCCATGTGATGTGTAAGATTAATTATTACTTTTGTAAGAGAGGGGTTAGGAATGTAAGACATGGTGTGGGGAAAAAATGTGATGTATAAGAAATTAAGTAAGAATGTAATTAACTTGGGTGAAGTATTGAAAAGTGAGGTTTCCATATGATAAACTTATATTGTATGTGAGTTTTGATATTTTTTCATAATTTAAGCCCAAACCTATACTTGGTAAGGGGATCTTAAACTTTTGGTTCTTAAGAATTTATTTTGTGAGGTATAGTTTGATGTAATTTTGGGTAAGGGAGAGAAAAAGAGCTCAAGAAGTAAATATTTGAAGCCTATGTTTTAATTTTTACTTATTTTAGCACCATCACTAACCTTTGTAATAATAATAAGGGGTTTTGGATGACATCATCATTTCCCATGAAACTATTCATTCAGTGGATATTTCCTCTTGATAAGGTGTGTTCCTCAAATTGGATATGAATAAATCTTATGATAGAGTATCATGGTAGTTTATGGATATAATCCTCCTTAAGTTAGGTTTTAATTATATCATTAAAAACTTGATAGCCTCCTACATATCCACCCCCATGTATATATTATTAATTAATAGGGTTCCTAGGGGTTTTTCCCAGTGGGAAGAGGTCTCAGACAAGGAGATCCTCTATCTCCCTATTTGTTTATCATTATGGCTAAAACTTTGAGTAGGATAATTGATATAACTATATCTTCTAAGGTAATTAAGGGAATCCTAGTAGCTCCAAATACCATACCAATCACCCATCAGTAATTTGAGTATGACACTCTAATGATGAGAGAAACTTTGATTTCTGAATCCAAATTCTTTAGGAAAATCCTTGAAATCTAAGAGATCATTTCTGGCCAAAGTGTCAACTTCCTCAAAAGTTCCTTATTTTTTATCAACACTCTACCCTCCTTACAAGTAAAGATCTCTAGGATCATTGGATGTGTTATTAAGAATCTACCCTTCATATCTTGTCATTCCTTTTTTTAATGGAACTATGAAAACAAAATTATGGAATCCTCTCATTAATAGGATTTAAAGGAAGTTATCTGGGTGGAAATTAAATTTGTTGTCTCAAGCTAGAAAACCATAACTTCTTAAGATTTTACTAAAAAATATACTTATTTACTTCATGTCTTTATTTTTTATTCCAAATAAAGTGGTAGATTAGATTGAACAAATTTAGAATAACTTCCTTTAGAGGGGAATGAAGGACATATTTAGATTTCTTCTTATCTCCAAGAACAAAGCATGTCTCCCTTATTCTAAAGGAGGATTGGGGCTCAGAAGTGTGAGACTTATGAATCAATTTCTCTTAACAAAGTAAGGATGGAGGGTAATCAAAGAAGAAAATCATTGGATCAGGGTTATAAAGGATAAATACTTAAATTCTAAGGAAGGTTCCCAATTTCTAGCTAAAGATGGACCTGGCAATGGTTCAATTTTCTAGAAAGCATTGAGAGTTGGAAAGGATATTTTTAGAAAAGGGTTGAAATGGAATATTGGCAAAGGTAACAAAGTGGATTTTTGGTAGGACCTTTGGATCCAAGGCTTGCTAGTTTCCTCACCTCAAGCAATGGTGTTGTCCATTAATTTCAAAGATACCATCAGCCATAAGGTGTGTGACTATTAATAGGAAATTGATGGCAGAAAAAGGTATAAACTACTCCATAAAGAAGGCCTAAATCAGAATCAAGCTCTTTTTTTACAATAATTAAATATCACACTCTAAATCATTCACATCCATATCTTCCCAAAAGAAGATGCTCTCATTTAGAAAGAGGATCCTAGCAGATTGGATTTAATCAATTCTAGTGATATTTCCCTCTGAGAATAGCCTAAAATTGAAGATAACTAGAATGTCTTATAGATAAAAAATCTCATCCCATATATTAATGTATTCTTCTAGATGGCATCTAAGAATAAGATCTGAACAGTGGATAATATTATGAGAAGGGGAATTCCAATTCCTAATAGATGTGTGCTTTGTAAACAAGAGGTTGAATCTATAGAGCATATCTTCCTATCATGTTCCTTTTCCTCCTTCATCTTTTAGTCTTTATTTAGCCTTTCCAAATACTCTTTGGTAACACTTGATACTATTAAGGATCTAATCTATCAATGGAAGCCTCTTTGGGATTACCCACTACTAAAATTTTGATGGAATCTGGCCCTTCTTTATATCTTTTGGGGCATTTAGATCTTAATAAATTTAATAATATTTGACAACCTTGGGCCTATCCATTTATCCACTTTTAATAAAATCATGGCATTTGTTAAATAAAAATGGATTTCCTATGCTTCATCCTTTAATGGGCCTTCTTCTCCTCACATATTCCAAATTGTAAACCAGCTTAATCTTTAAATCCTTGATAAACTTATAATTAATGTGTTGAAATATCTAAGGTCAAGTGGATTCTTCCTCCTCCCCATTGGTTTAAGTTGAATTTCAACAGGGCTATTAAAGGAAATCTAGACCCGATGGGAGCAAGAGGTGTTATCTAGGATTCTTACAAGTTGTTTAGGGTAGCATATGCAAGACCTCTTGTGATCCAAATGAACCATGTTTTGGAAGTGAAATTTACTTTATGGGGCATTGTTCTCATATTCAAGCTTGACATGGAGTATTTATGGGTGGAGGGATAATCTATGAATATCATCAACTACCTAAAAGGATTGACTCAAGCTTATTAGAATATAATAGGATCATTTATGATGAAAAAAACATGCTTACCCACTTCAAGGGAGTCTTCATTTCCCATGTGTATAAAGAGGGTAATAAATGTGCTAACAAAATAACTAACCTAGGGCTCTATAATAGCTCCCTTACACATTGTCAAGGTGATGAGGCATTCTCTAATGATGTCATCCCCTTCATCAATATTAATAAATGTCACTCCGTATAGAGATATGATGATCCTAGTAATGATTAAACACACTTAGCATAAGAAAAGGGACATTCACACATGTAAGGACATCATGCCCCTTTCAAGACTTAAGGATTTACATGCATGGATTAATTCTAAACTAAATAACAATATTTTATGTGGCTCCATTTTCAACATCTTCATCATTTTGATTCTTAAGGCCTTTGGCCAAGAAAATTATAGTAAAAACACACAAGCTAAAATGGGAGGTAATTGTGATCATGTTGAACCTATTTATTATGCAGACTAAAGCTATGAAGGAGGATGAATACATGTGGAATAATATGATCAAAGGGGGGCTAGCAACCTATATGGAAATGTTGGTTGGTCATGACATAATGTGTCTAGATATTTTTCTCATGAGAGGATTGACAGGGAAGTCCACATGTGTGGGTTAAGTATTTTGATCATTAAAGAGGTCATAGGGGAGATTATTGGTATGGAATATTCAATATTCAAGGCATTCAAGGACAATAAAAGGAAATAAAATATATTTAACATCTTCTACAGCAAGGAGAAAAAGAAGCAAAAAGTTTTGAGCTAAAAAGGGTTCATGAGGGTGTATTTTCCCAAAAAATGGATGGATGTGTGTTTGAAGATAATGAGATATATCACACTATAAGGGAAGCCCATGATAATTTTCTCACATCATTTCCTTCTACTTAACCATTTAAGGGGTCATACTATCAGTTTACCCTTTTTTCTCCTTAAATATCTAGAAGCCTCAGTAACAAATTTTAAGAGCAATCCCTCAATAGACATTATCCACCAAGGGCTCATTCTAACTCTACTAAATAAGGGATAACCCCTTTGTTTGAAGGTAGTGATGGAGGCAATTAACATCACCAGTGAACATGAATATTCAAGTAGTGACGATGAATTTTCCTTGAAGTCTAAATCTGAGAAAGTAAGGGATCAAAATGAATATGTAAGAGACGATTTTATGCATGAGACTAATATAAGAGGTAATCATATGGGGGATCCTAAAATTATGACCCTTATAGCTATCATGGGTCAGGATTTCTTAAACCCCAAGATGAAAGAAGACATTGAGTAGTCCCTAGAAAAACTACATACCAAAGTGACAATCCATAAACTATTGTGCACAAAAATATCAAATGAGTTTGAAATATTGAAATGTATTTTGGCTCAAGGTACCTCTGATCTAGGTAATGATAAGAAGAAATTTGGAACTGCTAACTTTACTCCCCCTAGTTTTAGAACCACTAATAGGGGTGATAATGAGGGAAACATAAAGGATAGCGAGCAAACAAAGGAGGATTTCAAGCCCACTAGAATTAAGTGCAAGAGGCCAGATGAAGAGAATGATTAGGGAATTATGAATTGAACTAGAGGAAAGAGAAAAAAATAAGAGAAAATAGAGACCAATAAATTGTTTTATTACTCTAAGCTCGAGCACATGGACTAGTCGGTTAGTGGTCTAGGTCTCTTTTGGTTTTTGGTTGACTTATGGTGTCTTTTAGGCTAAAATTTTTGGTCGAATATTAAGTGTTATCTCATTATATTTTACTTTTATATCCTACATATCTTTTTTTTTCTTTTTTATGGGTATAGGACCTGTCAATCTATTTATTCACCTATAAAATTAAAAAAATGGGAATGGTTCACATCTCACAAAACTAGTTTTGTAATTTTGATCAATTTATAATTTAGTATGGGTTTTATAGATTAACCATAGAGGTTTGAAGTAGTTTGTATTAAATTTATACTTTTTTTAGGAGTTGAAATTATCTTTGTCTTATCTATAATACCTACCTAATAACCATCACATTTAGGAAATCTTGTTTCATTTAAACATTTGATCAAACAATTGTTGTTCAATTTGAATAATGTAATACAAAAGTACAAAAAATAATTAGTCATCAAATTTGGTATTCTCATATATGTTTAAAATCTATGGAAAAGGTATAAAAACCCCATGAATATTTCAATTATATTTTATCTTAGGTAATAGAAACAATAATATACTAAAGACACCTCAATTGAAATATTTTTTATGAATCAATTTGTCAAATAATTTACATGTTTTGAAGTTAATATTCCCCATAGTCTAACTCCTAGATTTGAAAAAAATAATGAAATATCATAACTAATTTCCCATATTAAAAAAATAAAATAAATAATAAATAATACTTTACATTTTTTTAATATTAAAATCTCTTCAAACATTTCATCAAATAATTTTTATGCCTTTTGTATTTTATGATGTTAAATAATAGCAATCCACATAATATAATCTTCTATGAATATGCTAATAATTAAAATATTATGTATAATTCAAGAATTATATAAGGACATGAGTGCATTAATACATTTATTTAAAAAAATCAAGTGAATACACTTTGATTTTAATTTATAATCCATCTATTAAAGTGAAAAATCAAATATTGCATTTTTAGAGTAGTATCCTTGTACTAAATTCAAAATTGGAGGATTGGTGAAAGAGCATATAGACTAGCATGAAGGAGAAATGGCACAATTGAGGGTATGTAGTGTGAAGTCGAGCTAGGGCAGTCGTGCCCTAGCTATTCCAGGTCATGAATTGGGTTACGCAGGAGCAGAGTGGGGGGTCAGGTGCGTGGGAGTGGTTTGAGGTGCCAAACATTCAAACATTCAAATTGATCTCAAGTGGGCATGGCAATGGCTCAGTAAGAGCCTTTAAATACTACACTTGGGAGGAGTTTCAGTGAAGCTGTGGGGTTGAATAGAATAGGGCAGCAAGCTAAAACACTTGGAAAGGAGCTTTCTTCCTAGGCTACTGATGTTGTGGATTGGAGCTTGCTTGGAGGGTCTTGTATCATGAAGATTAACAGATGCCTGGAGTGGTGTAAGGAGCATCCTAAACTGTTAATCCCCTTTGATATGATTTTTGAGGATGTGGAATATTATTCTAAGAACTCACTATAATGTAAGTTTTTGGGATTGAGAGTCTCCCTTCATTTCCTGGAGAGCTGGGCTAGGAGAGTGTGGGAACCAGAGGGGGAAATGGAGATTACATTATTGAAAAATAACTATTTTATGGTGACATTTTCATGCTTAGATAATCAAAATAGGGTTTTTGAGGGAGGGCCTTACTTTTACAATTAAGTTGGACTTTTTATTAAACCCTGGCATGTAGGCTTCAATCCTTCTGAGGAACTACCTAACTGAGTTCCAATGTGGGTTAGGCTACCTAGGTTTCTTATCAAATATTATTGAGAGGATGTCCTCTAGATGTTAGCTTCAATGCTTGGAAGGCCAGTGGGGTCTTTAACATAGACTTTAGGTAAGAAATTCATGACATTTGCTTGTATCTGCATAGAAATTGATTTAAGCAAACCATTGCCTGATGTGGTGGAGATGAGTGCGGGGTCATATTCTTGGGTGCAACAACCAGACTATGAGACCCTACCCTTCAGGTGTCACTTATGCCATGAATATGGACACTTGGTGCGTAGATGCCTGAAGGCAAAGCCAATGGAGCAGCAACCTCCACTGCCTCCTAGTAGTACTCCAAGTGCTGAAAAAGAGAAGAAGTCTAGATTTAGTGAGGGCAAGGATGCTGAAGGCATTATTTAGGTGAAGGATTGAAACTAAAATAGAGGCCAAAAGAGGTCCCTTATAGAGCAATAGGAGGATGACTCCTTTAATATTTTTAAAGTCTTGGATGATTTGGGACAACAATAAGTAAATCTGGGACTATTGAGTGTGGAGCAACTTGTGAGAGGACCCAGACTGGAGATTAACTCAGCCAATCTTCATTCAGTTCTTCAAGTAGAGTTAGCCTTACCCATGGTCTTAAAGGAGAAAGTAGGAGAACAGATGGTAATGGAGACAAATGATGACCCAGGATAGAACATAGAGGATGCAGACTTCCCAACAAGGATTGTGGTGGCAGAATTAGATAAGCAAGGGAAATTTTCTCCTCACTTGGGCATTCTTCAAAAGGAGGAAAAGAAGGGGATGGTAGAAAAAATTGTTAAAATGGGGTGTAAGAAAGACACTGAGAAAATTAAGATGATTGGGGAGACCTTGGTTGAGTCAGGTTTTGTTAAGACCCTTGACTCCCACTTTTTATCTCCTCTAAATGATCATCATTTCATGGAATATAAGGGGCTTGAACAATGGCCCTAGACAAAAGGTTGTTTAGGAATTAGTTAGAGGTCAAGTACCTGATGTTATTTTTCTCTAAGAGATGAAGGTTTCAGTGGATGATATGATGAGTATTACACCTAAGTTATGGAGACATGGTCTATGTCAGTGCATTGGTGCTCAGGGGTCTTCTAGGGGTGTGGCTTGTTTTTAGAACCCGCATAAGATCCAACTAGTGTCCTAGATTTCCTTTAAATCCTCTTTATCTATGGTGGCTTTGTGTAATGAGTCAAGTGAATCAATCCTTTTTTCCAATATCTATGCTCCTATAGACTTCCAAGGTAAACATCTTGTTTGGAAAAATCTCCACTTAGTGTACTGATTATTTCCTCACCTGCCTTAAATTGTTGGTGGGGACTTCAATGTTATTCTAGATTTAACAAAAAAAAAGGGGGGCAATGCAAGGCTAGATCCATATTCTTTATTTCTCTGAGATAATATTACGGATCTCAACCTGGTGGATATCAAGCCTGGTAATGGATGCTTTACCTGGAATAATAGAAGGTTGGGGGACAAATGTATAGCTGAGTGACTAGATCAATTCATGACCTCCTACTATTGGGTGGGGGGTTTGTGGTCATCTAGCATGGAAATATTTGATTGGAGAGGTTCAGACCATTGGCCCATTAAATTGACAATCTCTTCAACCTGTAGTCCTTAAAAATTGCCATTCAAGTTTTAGCTCATGTGGTTAAGGGACCCAGACCTTTTTGGGTGCGTGGTAGATTGGTGGAAGATTGGTAGGCCTACTATTGGAATAGCAATGTACACCTTTACTAAGCTTCTCCAATTCTTCAAATACCAACTTAAAAGGTGGAATTGGTAGAGTTTTTGAAATATCTTCCACAGGAAGAATGAGGCTCAAAGGGAGTTGAGCGCCATTACTAGATTCATTAGGGAGGAAGGGATGAACGAGCTCTTGCTGAGGGAGCAAGCCAAAGCTTTAAAAGCATTATAGGAATGGGAGGTAAGAAAGGAAATCTTTTGGAAAAAAAGGCCTAGATTGATTGGCTTCAAGAAGGGGATAAGAAAGCCTTCTTTTTCAATTCAGTCTGTGCCAGACAACATGGTAATGTGATTACTTCCTTGGTGGCGGACAGTGGGGAGACTATCTCTTCTACACAGGGTATCTTCAATGAAATAGTGTAGCATTTTACTTCTCTTTTCAAGGAGGAAGCACAGGGGGACTCAATGGCTAAGGCTCAGGTCCTTTATTGCATTCCTTCTTTGGTGACCATGGATATGAAAGAGCATCTGATGAAGGAGGTATCCATGGAGGAGTTAAAGAGAATTGTTTTCATGATGCTGAAAGGTAAGGCACCTAGCCCAGATGGTTTCTTGATTGAGTTCTTCTAAGAATTTTAGGAGATCATCAATTCAAACTTATTGGCCATTGATCAAGAGTCCCAGAGGAACAAACAAATGCTTTAGGCTATGAACTCCACCTTCCTGGTTCTCATCCCCAAGGAAGAGGGGGCTGACTGATTGAGTCTTTTCTAGCCCATTTCCCTCTGTAATGTCACTTACAAAATTATATCTAAGTTGATTGCTGAGAGGCCAAAAAAGTGGCTACCAGTGCTCATTTTTTAGGAGCAAGGAGGCTTTGTGGAGGGCCAACAAATTTTGGATGGGGTGGTGGTGGCAACTGAGACTATCCATTCCATGATTCAGTCTAATGATAAGGCAATGTTTATCAAATTGGATATGTCCAAGGCCTATGATAGATTTTGGTGGGCTTTCCTTTAGAAGATCCTAGGTGCCTTTGGTTTTGAGGAGGACTAGATACGATGGGTTATGAGCTGTGTGAACTCGACCTCTTTTTTTGTTTTGATTAATGGCAAACACTCCAATCTCTTTAGGGCTTCTCATAGGCTATGGCAAGGGGACCCTCTATCTCCCTACTTGTTTCTTCTATTGGCAAAAGGCTTGGGTTAGTTGATCAAAAGGAATGTGGATGAAGGAGCTATTCTGGGTTGGCATTGGGGTGGTGGTCTCCCAGTACAATCCCACCTCTAGTTTGTGGACAATGTGGCTTTGATGGGCATGGCTACCATGAGGGAGGCGTCTAACATCCACAATAGCTTGGATTTTTACCTTGTTGCATCTTGATAGGTAATTAATGAGGGCAAGTCCTCTATCTTTTTCTTTAACACCCCACCTTCCATACAAAGAAGAGTGGCTAATGTCCTCAGGTTTCAAATTGGGAATTTCCCATTATTATACCTTGGGATTCCAATCTCGACCAGTCGACAGTCCAAGGAGTCATGGATGGTGATTTTGGATAAGTTCTGAGGTAAAGTGAATCATTGGACCCATCACTGGTTATCTTTTGTTGGTAGGGTGCAATTGATTCAATCAGTGGTGTAGGCTCTCCCTATTTATAGGTGCATGATATAGGTGGCACTGATGAGCTTCGTTAAGGACCTGGACTCCCTCACAAGATAGTTTCTATGGGATGGTAATTTATCTTCTACCAAGTGGAGTCTTATTAAGTGGGAGGTGGTTTGTAGCCCAAAGAGGTATGGTGGTCTTGGATTAAGGCAATCCATGCTTTCTTGTATTGCTTTGGCTGTCAAGTTATACTGGCACTAGTGTGCAAAACAAGAGTGGGTTTGGGCTAGAGTATTATCCCATAATTACTTCTTTGGGATCCCCAAAAAGGATATCCCTCGATATGATTTGACAGGCAAAGGCTCTACACTTTGGGTGACTCTCAAGAAAGGTACAGCATTGATTAAGAGGGGCCTTTTTTGGATTTGAAAGAGCGGGGTTGAGGCTCAATTTTGACATGATTCATGGGACGGTTACCCTCCCCTCATTGTCCAATATCTTCAGCTGAGTAATCTGTCCCAGAGGTTATACGATGCTAGATGGACAAGGGTGTGTGATTATAAATCTCAGGACCTTCAGGGCATCTGATGGATGCCAAATGGAAGACCCTAGAGGAATGGCCAATTTTTGGTAAGGAGGAAGAGTGCATAGAACTACAGTATATTCTATCCTATTATAGCTGCAATGCACTTATGGACAGTGATGTGTTAGCTTGGTCCCTGAATTTGAAGGGGAAGTATATTATGTCTTCTGGCTATTAGGCACTGATTTCTTAGTAGTATGAGGGTAGAGAGGAAGTTCAGTGGTGGAAAAAAGTTTGGAACAGATTCTCCTAGCCAAAATGTAATTGCTTTATCTGGACTTTAGTATGGAATAGATGTTTAACCTACGATAATATTCAAAAGAGGGGCTTTGCTAGCCCTTTGAGGTGTGTACTTTACAATAGTGAGGAGGAGGACTCCTCTCACCTTTTCTTTCACTGCTCTTTCACTATGCAGTTATGGCATTTTTCGTGGGATGTGTGGCAGAGCCATTGCATTCACGCGGTGTCCCTAGCTAATTTCTGGTCTAGATTGGGTCGACCACCCTCTTTGACCCCTTTCATGTAGGATGTGTGGTATGTGGGCCCCATTTTCCTATTGTGGTAGGTATGGCTAGAAAGGAACTGCAAGATTTTTTGGGATGAAAAAATAGAGATTTAGTAGGTCTGGAATAGAATTAAAGGAATGATCCAAGAATCTACTGAAGTGAAGAGTGAAGTCACTTTGCCGTTGAAGAGGGGGGACACTGAGATGGTGGATAGGTTTGGCATCTGGGGGCTATCTCTAGTTTTGGCATGTGTCAAGAGAAGTCAATGGGGGAAGCAAAATATTCATCGACTGGGGAAGTGGCTACCCCTGCCTGCTAAACTTTTGAAAATTAATATGGATGGATCTTCCAGGGGCAATCCAGGGTTGGCTGGGATTTGTGGGATTGGTAGGGATTCTTTGGGATCCATGATTTTTATTTTTTCAGCATATCAAGGAGTTTAGACTATTAATAGGATGGAAGGTTTGGCTATCCTCTATGCCCTGAAGCATGCTTATGTTTTAGGGTGGAGGAGGGTGATCCATGAAGTGGATTCTCAAGTCCTGATTCATTTTCTCATGGAGAGGAAATTTTTTTAGGTAAGCTAGCAACTAGCCACGATAGTTCAATAGATATTGCAGGTCAATTCCTTAATGGATTTTATATCTTATGCCCATATTCCAAGGGAGTGGAATAAGGTGGCAAATTGCTTGGCTAAATGGGCGTCAGAGGGTGGAGATGACCATAAGGTGGATGAGTGGGAATAGTTGCCATGTGACTTACGTCAGGAGTTGTAGTCCATTCTTGTTGAAGAGGTTAGTGGTGTTGAGGGATGATGCTTTGGTTATGGGTTTTCTGGTCTTTGGTTCATGTTGTTGGTTTTGTAATCTGGTGTTTTAAGTATTAATAAAGTTTTTAACCCTTTTTTTTTAAAAAAGAGCATATAGACTATACTAGTTACTTCTAGATAAGGGAAAAGATAAGGGTCAAGATCTTTATATTACATTGGATTGCTTGTTGGACTACATTTAATGTTGATTGGATACTTTAAAAGGACATGGGTTTAAATGAATTAGGATCCTTATAAATACCCATAGTTTTAAAGGTTTTACAATGTGTTTTGATCTTTTTAAGGTTACAAGGAAGAATAAGGTTTTATGGAATATTTGTAGTGAATTGTGACAAAATGAGTTAGGTATTTTGAGGGTAGAAGCAAATGAATAAATTCATAAAAATTATTATGTTAAAAATTAATTTTTTTTAAGGAGCATACACAACTGACTAGGAGTGTACTCTATCTAGAAACATACCACTACATTCTTAGCCATACTTGGAACATACACACTTATGGTATTTTACACCATTTATTAGGTTTGAATAATTTTTTTGGGTTACCTATAGATCAATCTATGGCCTTATTTGCACCTAATTTCATCTCCTAATAATAAATAGGTTTGATTCAATTGAGTATTTATCTCAAAACCCTATCCTTATCTATTTTAATAATTTTAATGTCTTATTTATGCAATTTATTCTATTTATGTTTTTATATTATTGTATTATTTTTAGATTTGAATTTCACATGTATTTATTAAGATTTAATGTAGTGTCATTGAACTAAATCCAATTTACACATTTATATGTTTGTGCACATGTGTCTTCTTACACCCCTTAATGTTTGATTATGTCTACGTTGCCTATTGAAACTAATGTTTCTTAGGGTTTTATAAACCCTTCCTTCATTGTGCCATTATATTAAGGTTACCCCTTGCTTCTGACTAGTGTTATTTGTATTGCCTTTCATGCTTCCTGCCTTTATAGGGTTAGCCCTTACTATTTTTTTTACATATTTGATTTTTTGAGTGATGAGTTTATTTGCTTCTCCATCATTAGCCTTAAACATTTTTGCATTGTACTATAAATCCTAATTTACATGCTATATATGTTTTCATATTATGTCATATAAGGAAGTTATATATATGACCCTACTTGGAAAATCTATCTATTGCGTTACAAACATGTTGGTTTTATTCAAATTAATTTGTTTAATACTCATGTTCATTTTAAAAATAAAATGGAAAAGACTAATGATGTTGATGCTTCTATTGATACAATTTGGATGATAGTTTCAATACAAATTATTTTCATGCCAATGCTATGAATGATAATGTTGTAAATGGATCTCAAAATGTTTATAATTTTAATGTAGAGAAAGATAGGATTGAAATACTTACCTTGTTTTGAAATCTATCACATCCCACCTCACAATAATAGATGAAATGGTGAATTTTTAAAAATATATCCAAAAACACACATCTTCTAAAGAGTACCCTTTAATTTTTAATAACATTTTTGTGTCTAAAATGTATTCTAATTTTGTTCCTCCACTTGTCTATTCTATTAATGTTGCTATGATATTGCCTTATAAAATCAATTTTTAATACTTCCTTTATTTCTCCTCAAGCTATTTAACCATCTTAACATAATCTCCAACCTCCATAAATTCACCATAATATTTATCAAGTTACCAATGTTTCCATTCCCACCTATAACACTATTACCATCCACCAAAAAATTATGGACATTATGAAAAAAAGTTTAATTACTCTCAAATGTCTAAAAATCCAAGTCATAAGATTAATTCACATTATATATTACTTAATTGGTTATCTTATGATGTCATTGTTTACACTTTTTTTATTATATTTATGGCTCCCAAGTTTAAAATACTCAATGGTAAAGGAGATCCTTCTCATCAAACCAAATATTTCCATGTTTCATGTCTAGAATTTGCATACACCAATAAACTATTGACAAAGATATTTACTAAAATCCTTAAGAACTATGATCTTAAATAGTATTACACTTTACCATCTATATTTTTACAATATATAAATGTTTTGGCTGATAATTTATTAGCTCACTTTTCAGTCAAAATCAGCTTAAAGGTCATGTTTTCATAGATTTTTTAACTTAAAAAGGACCTAATGATAAATTTAGTGAATATGTATTTAGATTCATAATCATGGCTACACATATGACTCACGAATTAATTGATAATCAATTACAAATTATATTCTCTCAAATTTTAATCCAACCCATTAAAGACAAAGTAGTCCTCAATACTTACAAATATTTTAATGAAATTCATCATGTAGTTAAGAGCTATGCAATCAAGTTTTTATAGGCCAACATGCTCAAATATGGGACCAATTCTCTTACCTATAATTAAATTAAAAAATAAGGTAAAACAAAGCTAAGGAAAATGATAATATTTTTAAACTTAAGAATAATGCCAATAATGTATTAAATATGGGAGACCAATCATCCAACTAGTTAGTCATATCACAATAGGAATGAATAAAATTTACTCAAATAATGAGAAAGTAATAAAAATGTGATTATATCATTTCTTGAATGCAATATGACTTCTTTGTATCGTCAGTGAGAGATAAAATTATCAAGGCCCTTTCCTAAGAACCATGATGGTAATGCATATTATGATTATCATAAATTTTGTAGCTATATGACATACAAGTACATAATTTAAAGCATTAGATCCAAGGCCTAAATAAAAATAATAAAATCCAAATATAATGTCACACCAATACTTTGAATGAATCAACTACTCGAACAAATCAATAATTAAATATAATTACTAATCCTCTTAAAATTCATGTTCTCAATCCAAAATATAACATTATGTTCATATCTTGATTAAAAAAGAAAAACTAGGTTAAAGAAAAAAATGGCACATGCAAAGGAGTGGGATAAGGAGCAATATAAGGAAGGTGAGAGGGAGAATGAGGGCATGAAGGAGGAGTAGAAGAATAGAGGTGTACACAAGAAAAGTAGGGTAGCAGTGTTTTAGCAAGGAATGAGTCCTTTGCAGAATCTAAATTTTTCTAGTGTGAAAGGTAAATCCAATGGTAAAAATGATCAAAGGAAGGTTTTGGAAGCTGTGATTAAAGAAGATCAAGAATGGTGGATGAAGAGGTGAATGTGAGTAGAATTGGTGCCAGTTGGAAAGGCAAGCTTGTAGGGGTTCAATAGTAGATCCGAGAGAAACATGAGGGGAAATATTAATATTTAAGGAATCTTAATGTTGATGGGGAGGCTAGGAGGGATTTTTTTTTAATAAACATAGTAGTTGGTAGATGGATATCAGTCAGTGGCTACTATGGAGGTTAATAAATGGGTTTCATTATGGAAAGGAGTGAAAATTGTAGAAGTCAAAGCCCTGAAATGGTCTTCTGAGTCTTTTAATGTGAAGATTTAACTCCTAACTGATTGTGCCCTAATTTTAAAATGTGTCAATAAATGGGCAACGGTGGGAGTCATTAAACTCTATATTAAATATCATTAGGGTTTAGAGGTGGAGGTGAGTTTTCTACTAAAAGGGTTTTTTGTTATGGTCTTTATTTCCAAAGAAGATAAAGAAAAGGTTTTTAATTTTAAAACTTGGTCTATGAATGATTTGGGTCTTTAGATTAAAAATTGGATCCCTAATTTTGACCCATTAAAATCTAAGAAGGGAAATTATCTAGTTTGGATAAGATTCTATGGTCTTCCTCTAGAATATTGGAGTGAAGACTATTTGGCTATTTTGGGAGGCTTGGTGGGTATGGTAGTATAAATTGATGCAACCTCAATGAAAGGTGGTAGAGTCACTTATGCATGAGTTAGGATTGAGTTAGATCTAGATCAAAAGATTCTAGAGTTTTTAATCATCAATAAAAATGGTATGGTTTGACATTAGAGGATTGATGTGGAAAATATTCCCTTTAGATGTTATAATTTTCACCAACTAGGGCATATCTAGAAGTTCTATAAAAATAATAGCATCTCTCTTCAAACCAAAACAATCAAGATGAGGCCTCAATGGAAATCAAATAAGGACCTAAAAGGGAATAATTATTCATAAGGGTTAGGATCCTTAGGTAGATCAAAATAATAAAGATAAGGATGCTTCGCAAATCCATTCTCAAAATACTAAGGCAACAGAGGATCTATTAGTAAATCTAGGCATAATTGAAGTAATCTTTCTAGCCTCTATGATAAAAATTTATGATTTTATTAATAAATAATCTCTCTCCATTATAAATATATCATTGAAAAATTAGATGAATTCTTATCATAGTAATGAGATGAGAATTTCAGAGGTAGGAGCTCGAGCGATTATCTGTTCTGATAAGGAGGGGTCGGATGGTGAAGAAGAATTAGAAGAAGATTATAAAGGGGATTTGAACTATAATGAAAATATTTATATATCTTAGTCTCAAATAAATATTTCAACCCCTAATTATGGACCTAAGAGTGGGTGAGGTATAAAAAGGATAAAAGATTGCATTGTAAGTAAAGTTTTAACAAGAAAATAGGGCACTCTAGAAAACTTTTTAGATGTTGCAAAATGGGGGGGGTGGAACTCCCTCCTCTTGCAACATGAAGATTATTTCTTGGAATGTTATGGGTATTAATTCCCCTAACAAAATATTCTTGATTAATAATCTTATCAATACTTAAAAACTAGATATTTTTTTGTTACAAGAAACTAAACTTAACAAGGTAGAAGTAGAAGGATTTTTGAGTTCATTTGGGAATTATTGGCTTGGAGTTTTTGTGAAGGTAGTAGGAACATATGAGGTTTTTCCTATTATTTTATCACCCTTTTCTTCCATATTATAATTGTTGGCTTTAGGTCAAAATTGGCAAGTGGGAAAAAATCTTGAGATTTAAATCAGATTTATAGTTCCTTTTATTTAATATCTATGGGCCACAAGGAACTTTCCTAAAATATGCTCTGTGGATATATATTTCATCCTTTATAAAGGATTTTTAGATGGAAATTTTTGTGCTTGGGGGTGATTTTAATTATAGTTTGATACATAAGGATAAGTAAGGAGGAGTGTTCTCAGACTCTCAAGTGAATCAAGATTTTGGATTGTTTGTTGAACAGAATGACCTTGAAGATGTTACACCTAATTTAGGTTAGTTTACCTAAAATAATAGATGAATTGGTAGGGAAAATATTTTGGAGAGACTGGATATGATTTTGATTTCTTCTAATTTGAATCAAAGTAATAAAAAATTGGAGTGTTGTGTTTCACATCATATTGGTTTAGATTATCAACCTATTACTTTGAACATAGATTTTAATTCCCATTTGAAAAGATGCGCATTTAAATTCAAATTGATGTGGCTTCAATATCCTTCCCTCTTTGATGTGATTAAGGAATGGTGGATCCAATTCCTAGATACTCAAGGTTTTAATATGTTTTAGATGTTTAATAGATTGAAATTTGTGAAAGAAAATCTAAAAATATGGAACCGTGGCCACTTTAAAAATATTTTTCAAGAAAAAATAAGGATTGAAGTTGAGTTGAATAAGTTGAATAATAAAATTTTCAAGTGGGAGATGGATGTGGAATCTTATCATCTGGAAAAATCTTTGATTAGTGATTATGAAAAAATTATCTATAGGGAAGAAATCTTTTGGAAACATAAATCAAGGGAGAGTGGGCTTAAAGAAGGGGATACAAATCCAGCCTTTTTTAATTAGTCGATTAAATCAAAAAGGAAGGTAAATAGGATTGATCATATCCAATATAGGCAAGGGGTGGATTTAGAAATAGCTAAAGAGATTTGGTTGGAAGCAATCCAACTCTTTTAGACATTGTTAAATGATGAAGTTTTCTCTAATTTGAGAGCATAGAATGAATTTCTATAGTTTATTCCTGAAGTGATTTCTCATGATATATATGATAATATGATGGCTCTATTTTCCTTGGAATAGATTAAGAGGGTGGTATTTTTTATGGCCAAAGATAAATCCCTTGGTCTAGATGGTTTTCCCATAACCTTTTTCCAACATTTATGGGAATTGGTTGGTATCTATATTTGAGAGATGGTAGAAGAATCTAGAAAGAAGAAAAAAGTGAAATCAGAGCTGAATATGACATTTATATCATTATTTATAAAAGGTGAATCTCAATAATATTTCTTGGATTTTAGACATATTTCTATGTGTAATATTTTTTATAATATTATCTCAAAAGCAATTATTGATAGAATGAAACCTTTCCTAGAAAAAATGATCTTTGGAGAATAAATGGGTTTTATTCCAAGGAGAATTATCCAAGAAGATATTATTGTTGCATATGAAATAATGCATTATCTGATCCATAATCATCAAAAAGGTATCATCATAAAATTGGACATAAGTAAATATTATGATAGAATAAATTAGAGATTTTTGTTTAAGATCCTGCTAAAGTTTGGGTTTAGTAAAGACTAGCGTGAGTGGGTTTTCAGCTACATTTTGAATCCAAAATTCTTAATGTTAGTAAATGGTAGCCCATCTATTTTTTTCTCTATTTTTATAGGTTTGAGGCAAGGGGATATTTTATCCCATTTTATTTTTATACTCATGGAAGAAGCCTTGGGAAGAGTGGTTTGTGCAGTGTAAGTTTGAGATAAATTACATGGTCTTCAATTGACAATTTTTAAACTCTAACGCATCATCAATTTGTAGATGATACTTTTATTTTTTGAAAATTAGTGGTAGTGGAAGATCTAGAGTTTAAAATAATCTTGAGAAGTTATGAAGAAGCTTCTAGGTAATGAGTTGATGAAAGTAAGTCCAGAATTTATTTTTTAAATTGTTGTCATAAGATTGAAAGAAATTTAAGCAAGATTCTAGGTTTTAAAATTGGGAAACTTTCAAGAAAATATCTAGGAGTTAATTTTCTCAAAGGGGCTAGTTCCTTTGATATTTGGAAAAATATACTTGAAATATGTAAGGCTTGTTTGAGTTCTTGGAAAGGAAGATGGCTTTTGTTGGCTAGTAGAATAACTCTCATCAAAGTAATTCTCAGTGCTCTTCCAACATATTATTTCTCAGTTCTCTATCCTCTAAAGCAAGTAATAAATTAAATGAATAAAATTATGAGTACTTTCTTTAGAAAGGTTATGGAGAAGATCAAAAATCCTTTGATGAAATGGGAGTGTGTTTGCAAGAGGAAAAAGAAAGGTGTGGGTATTTGTCGATGCCTCTAAGTGAATCACAAGTGCTGTTAGTGTTTAAAGAACACTTCTCATTTTAGAATCCTGAGAATTTAGAGCATGAGTAGTAGGTTTTAGTAATCTATTTACCTATGATGAACTAGAGGTAGAGAATAGTAAATTGTTCCACAAATTTATATTGATTGGTGGTTGGGAGCCACCATGGTCCTTAATCTATGAAAATTTTGAAACGTCTATGCTGATGGTAGTGAATTGTGATCAAATTTTTACACTAAAGACTAATCTAAATAAATATTTACAATGAGATCTAAACTAGAGTGATTTGGTCAAAAAAGAAGCAAAAAGAAGGGTAGGGCAGAAATAAAGTATGTGATTGCCGATCTTTGCCTCAAACATCATGACAAGGTTTTACTTTCAACTAAACATGCATTTAACCAAAATATAATGTGAAGTAATAGATTCTCAAATCCCATCATACATCAGGAGAATATATAAGTAAAACATGAAATAATACAAGTATGAACTAACTTTACCTTAAAGGTTTACTATTGTATTCTAATAGCATTTTTACATCTTAATGCATAGCAAATAAAATGAAGCAAAGTCTAAGAAGATTCAACTAATCTAGCATCAGCATAAATAAGCAACCTTGTATCATAGATGCACATTTATAATTCATAAAAACCATTCAAATTCAAGGCTTAAAATAACCAATTGAGAGATAATCCATGTAATAATTGATACAAACAAATTTAGACAAAATTTTCCGTATTCCTTATATTATTTTCTCAAGAGTATACAAGTTTTAGCTCAAAACTCCCTCTCCTTTGATAGAATGGTAATACTACCATTTATAGAAGACTAATGAAGTACACTAGTTAGTCATGAGATTACAAATGTGTAAAAGATAAGGATAGTTATCCTTTTTACAAGGTTCTAAAATACATTCTCTTTTCCAAAATGGATTGACCTATAGGAAAACGTGCTAACAAGCTTGCACATGACTTTATAAAAAAAGAATATTCTCCCTTTGAATATTATAAAGTGGAATATTCTTAGCTAATTGGGTGGGCCCAGTGGTGAATAACTACCCTGATACTCCTAAAGAATCTTCATGGCTCTTTGATGTTGTTCACTGACTAGCTCCAAATTGACAGTTGGTTTTAAGAGATAATCATCTTCTAAATTAGCCAAGTCATTCAAATCCCTATCATTTCTTACCATGGACTCCTTGATGCTTTTAAATTTGGCAATCTTCTCCTCAACAGTAAAGATCATGCCCATGACTTGGCTATTGTCACCTCTAAATTGGACTTGACTTTTGATCCCCACTTCTTGCATTACCAAAGTGGCTCTGTGCACCTTCATTATTATTATAACTTTATGTATGAGTTTGTTATCTATATCTCCATTCAAAATAAAACCAACTATATATTTAAAGAATAATAATACTTTAAAAACAATGCCCAATAGGGGGTCATATGGTGTGAAAAGAGGCTAAAATATTTTTGTGGTGTGATGGTGGTGCTGATAGTGGAAGTGGTGGATCTGGGTGGTGCTTCACCCAAACAATTGACCCTGCACCAAATGAAAACTTCTAAATGATGCTTAAGGAGTTAGATTTTGTAGGGTTATCCAACATGGTGCTAAACAGTTGTTTGATTCTAGTTATTAGGTCCTCATCATCCTCGAGAGTCTCTCTAAGCTATTTAACCAACTACTCAAACTTTGATTTTTATCAACAACTATCCCAAATATTATGTTTAAGTGAGTTAGGCTAATGGTTTAGAATCTAGGAATCCTACCCTTAATTAGTATGTTGATAGCCTCCTTTATTTTATCTTCTAAACTTTGCCATTGGGTTATCAATCTTTTGGATATTGCATTTTGCTGGGTCAATGCACTCTAACTCAACTTCATTGACTTCAAAGAGTCAAACATGTCATAGAAAGATGTTTAAAACATCTTTATCATTGCCTCTAGGACTGATAGGATGGTCTGCTTCTCCTTTCATTACTTTAGGTTTTCTATCTTTTGCTTCATGCCTTTAATACCTAATTTGAGTTAAGCTAAATGAGCATCAACTAATCCTTCTATGTCCTCATGAATTGGGTGCTCACTAATCCCTTGACCTCTAATGGGAATTAAACAAATAAATATTTTAACCTTTTAAAATGTGAACTCTTCACTTCCAACCATGGTCTTCTTGGTGGTTACCCTTTCCAATCCTATTATGTTTGGATTAAAATACACACTAGTTGATGACTCTATGACGTTTGGAGGTTCAAGGATATTTATTTGTGTGTTGGTTAAGGCTCTCAGAATGTTCATTTGTGTATCACTTGATCCTCTAGAGGCAAATATTCTTTTCTCTTCCTCTTCTTTCATCAAATCCAATATCCATGGCTTGACCTCATCATGAACATTAATGTGAATTATTTGGGTTATGGCCCATAAATGATGTAATGTTGGAATCTTTTATATTTCCCCATAAATGAACTATTAAAGGATGATTGGCCCATGAATTATATATTCATCACTAAACAATTTGACTTCACTCATAGGGTGAGTGAGATTTAGCTTAGGTTTCTTCTTCCCAACTAGAACCAATGCCAATTCAACCTTCCTCTTATATAGGGGTGAAAATGGAACCAATTCCAAAGCAAACTCCTTCCCCTTGTCTTGTTATGCTTCCTTAGACTAGGCTTCAGGTTCCTCAACTAGAACCAATGCTAATTCTTCTTTATTTGACCAATATGCTTTAGCAAGAACTTTGAGGGCATCCTTTACTATCTCACTAGGTTCTAATGCAATCATATCCAAGAACTCTATTGGATATTGGCCTTTTAATTAGCGTTGAAGATGATCCCCATTCACTAAGTCTCTCTTCTAATTTTTCTTTCCTAGTTCTTTATGTAACTTATTCTTGGGGATGTTGTGGTATAGCTTGTGGTTGTTTTAGAATGCACCTAAAGGATGGTCTAAGAAACAAGTGATATTTTAGGGGCCTCATTTACCATATTTATCTAGGTGGCTTCTCATCCATAACCAACCTATGTTCAATCTTGATGTTATGCTTCTTCAACCTAGTGAATACTTATGGGAAACCTAAGGCCTTAATATGCAATACATCTTAGGGACCAAGTTGATGTTCATATGCCTTACTGATTGTCTTAACTTTCAAATGTTTTGTGACCCTTTCAATACAGTCCCACTACCTCAATTCATCTAATTATAGGTTGAAGGAGTCCCTATGCCTAGCTATAGTATTCACATGTTCCCAATTTTATAATACAGTTATGCTAATGGTTAAAGGCAAAGGGTGGATGAGTCCTTTCCTTTTCTCCTTGAAAAATCCATCTATAAAATGAAGAAGTTGGTATGCAACCTCTTGTTCTACCAATCTAGTGGGCACATAGATTAGTAACCTATATGGTTGTGTTAAAGTTCCTTCTATCCTTATTACTATACAATTTAGATAAAACTAGATATCTCCAATTAACTCTACATACTTTTTGATTAGAGGGTTGACCTTGTTCATCGGAATCCCTATGATGTCTTTTACTAGAGTTGGATAAACATAATTTAAAATAAATTTTATGTTGTGCTTATACTTGAATATGTTCATCTTGGAATAATGACGGAAAAAACTTTATCTCCCTTTAGGTGACCAATTCTTAATGTCAGGGATATTGGTGGTGGCTAATAAGTCATCTAATAGATAGGACATCGTGAAGAAGTAGCCACTAGTCTTCTTCTTAATAGATGAGAATTGATACTTCAGATAAATGTTAATCATTTCACTAATTAGGGGAGTGAGTCCTTTTTTACCATGAAATAGACATAAGGTACCCAAATTAATTTTATTGACATAGGTTGTGAAGAGCCTCTAGATAACCTATTGATAAAATTCATAATTATCCTAATCCCCTCACTGAATTGGATAATTGGGATCTTCCCTGTGGGGTCCTAGATTACTTGGTTCTTGATAAGTAGCCATTGGGCAAGGATTGTGTTTAAGTTATTCCTACCAGTCCATAATCTAATGATGGTAAAGTCTATTTGGGGCTTACATAATTTGTATTAGCTTTCAAAATAAAGAGGGTAAATATATTCAAACCTTATAAAACTACACTCATGAATTATCTAGTCTTTCTCAATCCTACAATCCTTGAAACTAGGAGCAAGGACATTGATACAATGTAATAGCTTAAGTTTCATTATATCATGGTTGAGACTATCCATTTAGATGGATAATAGGTCATTATACCTATAGTTAATGGTGGCATTATTTTTCTCCTCAATGGTCTAGAAAAACTCAGACCAGTTCCTATTTCTAGTGTTTAATGCCACAGCATCCAGGTCTGTATCCTTAAAGACCCTTCCTTCATTATTTGAAGCTAAATACAACTTAGTTTTATCTCTTTTTGGCTATCTTCAATTTTCCATGGTTTTGAGACTTATAAGTTTCTCACCAATGGATTGCAAGTAGCCTCTAAGTCAATTTGTTCTTGCTCAAATTATAATTAAACTCTTTTTGGCTTGACTGTGATTGATCTGAGTTCAAATTAGGGCTTTTTATGGAGGCTAGGGATTTTTTGAGGATTTAATGGAAATTTATATTTTTATTTAGTCTCATTCATGTTTCATATTTGATTTAGACCCCTATATTTATACCTTTACCTTTTTGAGCACATAAATCTTTAGTTTTGTCATTTTGTGCTTACGTGGTGCCTATGTGGCATCTATTTGGAAAATTTTGTGGAATTTTTCATAAATTCCTTAAAGGAACTATCCATTATCCTTTGAAAACCCTTTTTTTTCTTTATATCATTGGATCATTTCTCAAGGATTAGTATAGGCCATTAATCATGGTCCTAAGGCTTGAGAGTTATTGGTTGCTTTCGTATTAGGCCCCATGATTGTGCCATTGTGCACATTTATGGGATTTATGAGCTCTATATTATGTGTATTGAATGTGTGCTTACCATGTGTCAATCCCATGGGTCTTTAAAGTTTTGTTTAATAGCCTTTATTGATTTCACTTTGTCTAATCAGCTTATTTTGATTAACTGTGAGCCATCGATATTGCAATATGCATGATGTATAATTAGCATCAGGACATAGGAAGGAACTTAGGCTAAATATTTTGGGTTAAATTCTATTTCATATCAATAAACATGACATATACTTTAGGGTAAAATATTTAAGTTGAGTTTTAGAATGCATGTGAAAGGGGTCTAAATAAAAAAGACCAAATGATAATTTTTAACCTAGGGTTTTATCATTTTGATAAACATGATAAAACCTTAGGTTAAAATCATTTTTAACTAAGTTTTATGTCATAAGACCTCCAAAAATAAGACCTAATATAATCCTCTAGCCTAAATTTTATTGCTTTTAAATAAACATAATTGGAACCTTAGGAAATAGACTTAGATTAAGGCTATGTCTACAAATATTTAGACCAAAAGATCATTTTATCACTTAAAGTCCAAAGATCCTGAGTGTTTGAATATTTTCTATGGGATACCTTTATTTTCAATATGAGCAATAGATTTTAGCCATGTTTACAAAGTATATTCATGTGTCTAAGCAATATATTTGATGACCTTAAATTTGATGGCCTCATGGACATTAATGATGGACTCATGGGTGTCAAATGATGGTCATGAGAACATCAAATTTAAGTTCATGAATCATTATGTTTGATGATCTTAAAGTTGATGGTCTCATAAAAGTCAATGATGACCTTGTAGATGTCAAATGATGGTCATGAGAATGTTAATTTTAAGCTCATGAAGTCCCTTTGGTCTACAAATCTTGGATTTAATGTGCTCTATCCCAACATCTTGTCTTGATCAAGCATGGACCATCAATTAAGATCTAGGTAGATGCACACCATTGGTTCCTATAATCACAAAGGAGATCAATTTAAATCAGGACCACATTATAAAAATAGACTAAGACAAAATACTAAGTATATAAGCATAATAAAATAAGTCCCTTCAAATATTATGGTCATAACCTAAGGTTTTAGCTTAAGGTTTCATTGTATTAAAAAAATACAATGAACCTTAAGAGAAAAACTTAGGTTAAGACCAAATTTTAATGCATGGGGGCCCTTTTGATGCTAAGATTCAAATGTGGGAGTATCACATGGTGACTCAATGGGCCTTCTTAGCTCTTGACTTCTCAACACCATGTTCACTCCATCAAATCCACTCTATGTGGGTAATTGTGGATCATTGATATTGATCTAGATATTTTCACTTGATTAGATTAAGCTTGTATAGTAAAAGGGGATATATTTAAACTTGAGGATGATCTTACACTATTTGATCATCAGTCCCACTTAAGCATGGATCATCGATTATGATCTTAATGATCACACCAAATTGGTCTGATGGATCAAGGATTTTAAGTTTATCAGGCCTCCTATGCTCCATTGAATATTTCTTCATGATGAAGCAAGAGTTATTGGATATGCAAAGAAGCGAGGTGCTTAAGTTAGGATGTGGGTCAATATAAGAACTTAGGCTAGAGTTTTAAGACTAAGGTCTAGTTTTTATTAATAAATATGAATGGGGAATTAGGATTATGACTTTAGACTAAGTGTATAATAAAGGGGACTAGGATAGGGAAATAAAAGACCTTGTGAACATATACGTTAGACCAATTAAAATGTATGAAACAAAAGAGGGAAAATAAAAAGGGATCAAACATGGATTTTAGGCTAAGGTTTGGTCATGTTAAAAAACATGACCAAGCCTTAGCATAAAAATTAGGCTTAAGTCTAAAGGTAATTCAAAATACTTTGACCAAATCCGTTCCTACCAAAATTTGATATTGAATCAAGGGTCTAAACTAGGGTTTACTAAATGAGTGTTTCAAGACACGATTCTAACTATGATATCTTACAAACCAAAGGCTGGTAAAACCCTAAATGAGGATAAGAACATGTACATCCTAGTATGATCCATAAAAGGAAATTCATGAAACCTACAACTTAAGACATAAAAGTCAATTGTTAATAACATTAGGCAAGGTTAAATCAAAACCATTAACAAATGGGCCAATTTCATCAAGCATGGATGATCTTGAAATTCTAATAAAGTGTAGAATATCAAGCTTTTAGTGTTAAGGTTCAAAGTATGCACAAGGGTCCTTATTTTTTAGAAATGGGGGTATGTTGAACTTAATAGGGTCCCTATTTTTAATAAATGGGGGTATGTTGACCTCAACAGTATCAAGTGTCTTCATCTCCAAAATTTAGCATTGCGAGCCAAACTAGTTTTAAAAATGGTTTTTTATTTAGGTAGATTATGGTGTAGACTTCTCCAAGCTGAGTATCTAGATTTAGACTCTCCTGAGTGTATGGTTTCAATTGTTAGTCCTCCTAGAAGATCTCATGTTTGGAACATTATGATGAAATGTAGATCAGTTATTGTACAACATGTTTCTTTGAATATTAATAATGGAATAAAGGTAGATTTTTGGAATGATTCTTAAAATAGTCACCACCCTTTGGTGGAGGAGTTTGTTAATAGTCAGATTAAACCTCTTCTCTAAAATCAATGGGGTGTGAAAGTGAGTGATTGTGTATAATCTAATCCACAATCAAGAAGAGTCAATTATAGGTAGAAACTTTGACAAGATCATCATTTCCCACATGAGGACGATGTATCCTTAGAAGCATGTCTCATTAAAAAGAATCTTTATTTTGAAGAATCAAGAAGACCAAATGCATTAGATTGGAGCAAAATCAAGTATGTATTTAGTTAGATTAGGTTATAAAATGGTGAAATTTGAAGATGACTCTCTGATCTGGGAAATTTTTCTTTGTTGGAGTAAAGAAGATCTACAAAAAGTAGGTGTCTTTACTTGGTTGGTAGTTTATGTCCATATTCTATCTCAATATCAATTGAATATGATCGGGTTTATGGGTCCCTCTAGATGTTTCTTATGTGATAAAGAGTAGGAATCTTTTGATTGTCTATTGTATAACTGTTATTTTGCTTATTGGTGTTGGATTTGGATTTTTAATAAATTCAATTGGTCTTGGGCTTAGTCGAAGACACTTTTTCAATCTTTTGCTTCCTATCCAGTGGGGGATGTGAAGAATTCCTTATTCAGTTTATGGAGATATATCCTAGCCATCCTAATTTGGATGGTGTGGAAAGAAAGGAATACCTAGAGCTTTGAAAACAAATCTCACCCATTGAATGTAGTTTTGAGAGAAATAAAACTTTCCATTTCTAAATTTGTCTCTTCTCATTTTCAAAGAAAAAAAGGTATGTTGATACAATAGGATATGCAGATTTTTATAAATTAGAAAAATATGAAACCCTCACCCATTAATGGGTTAATGGTAAATAAGAAACATAAGAAAAGTATAAAGGAGTCAATATAAAACCCACATAAAATTAGTTGGTTTAAATTGAACTTTGATGGGGATTCCAAAAGAAATCTAAGGGCTTATAGTGTAGGTTGTATGATAAAGGATTGTAGTGGTTCTCTAATTAGAGCATTATCTTTGAAACTTCTATATGGAACCAATAATGAATTTGAGGCCCAAGATTTGGTAGCTGGAGTGGATAAGGCTTTAGAATGTGGCATCTCCTTCTTAGAAATTAAAGGTGATTCTAGGGTTATGAGTCAAGATCTAAATAATCAAAGGGATAAATATTGGAAAATATCAAATATTTTAGATATTATCTGGCCAAAACTAGAAAATTTTAAATAATGTTCCTATTCTCATTAATTTCAGGAAAGTAATAAATTTTTTGACTTCCTTGATAATGTAGTAATTGATCAAATGATGGATGTAAGAATGGATAATGTCAAAACAAGTTATGAAGATTGTAGAGACTTCGATCAAATTGATATTTGAGATTAAATGGGCTGATTGGTATTTTATTTTTTAATAAAAACGTAAATATCATGTTTTTTTCTATTTTGATAAAATGTTTTTTCCATGTTTTAATGCTGACATGTCCACAAGCTTGATTCAATTTGGGTTTTGATGGTGGGGGATATCCTAACTTCCAAGTGAGAGGACATGCCTTGCTAATTAATTATGACCATCATAAGATTTTATGCATGTGCATTTATTATTGAAGTTTTTTTGAGTGCAATGATCATGCAAAGGTTTTATTTATGGGTCTGGCAATTGGTTTTGGGGCCATTTTTCATGGTGAGTCAGAGAGATGGATCAACTCTACATTAAATCTTCAGGGTGGCCAATGATATTTGGTAGACCTAAAAATAGAGAGATGGGGTTTGTAGGCATGGTGTCTTAGACGTGCCTTTTCAAAAATTTCTATATTCCTATGATAGAGGTGGTAGAAGCTATAGAGCATGTTTTGGGGATGGAAACTTTGGCTGCAAGCAAATGGGTAGAGTTAATTCATATTTAGCTTCTTTATTTGTAATTAATATTTGTTTAGTAATGTCAAATAAAGAGTAGGTTTAGATGTTGGTAGAATTTTTTGTATGGCCTCAATATAGGTTGGGTTTACTATTAGAGATTGAAACCCTCCCTTTGGGTTTATTTTCTACTCTTCCTTTCTCGGGTAGGGACAATTTGGGTTTTACTCTTTTATATATTTTTCATGTTTTAGAATCAATATTTTTGGTGTTAGTTAATTTATCTCAAGAAGTGGATGAGGCTTACACATGAAAGCAAAAATAATTTAGGGAATAGGTGTTAAGTTGTGGAGCTAAAAGCTTCACAGGTGTGCAAATGTGGAGGTTGCTGAGTGACACAGTAACCGACATCGATCAAGCCAACTGACATCAGTTATCTTCAGCTACACATTAATTGAAATTGGTTAGGGGTCAACTGGCATCAGTCAGACAGGAACTGACATTGATCATCTGTGTATTTCCAAGTGGCGTTTCTAGAATTAGAATTGCTAATCTTAGGAGAATAGTGAGTTTGCATGTAAAGACTAATTTTTGTCTTGAGTCTACATTTCTAATTATTATTTGGTTTGGGATCTATTTAAGAGACCCATGGGGTTGTATTGTAATTAAGGACTAAAGGATTAGATCCTCAAGTGTAAGATCTAGAAGGTCTACAAGAGTGCAAGACCAGGAAGATCTACATGTAAGCAAGGTCAATTAGATTTGCAAGGTGGAAGATCAAGAAGATCTGTTGTGTATGTAAGGTAGGCAAAACAACCATTGAGTTGATTGTCACTGGTGGTGGACTGGAAGTAGGCAACAACAACCATTGGGTTGATTGTCACTGACTGGTAGAGGGAACAACTCAGTGTTGAGTTAGTTGTAATTGATTAAGAGAGAGAACTCTTGAGAGCTGTGGGAAGAGTGAAATTTCTTCATTGTATTTCCTTCTTGAAGAGTGTTAATACAGATTGTATTGTTTCTCGTATCACCTATTCTTTGTTGTTTCTGATTTCTAGTTACTTATTACTTCTAATTTAATTCTGTGTTTAGTTGCTTATACAAAAGTAATCAATTGTACTCTAAGGAGGATCCTAATAGTTGGTATCAGAGCTATAGGTTCATCAAAGCGAGTTAGTGTTTGTTGATTATAGGTTCACTCTCAGGGGTTTCTGATTGAGTGGGAGTAAAGCAATGGTAGAAGAAAGTACACTAAGAATGGAGAAATTCAATGGCAAGAATTATCAATTATGGAGGATGTAGATAGAAGATTATTTGTATCAGAAAGATCTATACTTATCATTGGGCGGGGTTTCAAAGAAGCCCAAAGATATGCAAGATGAAGAATGGAATGTTCTTGATAGAAAGGCTCTTGGATCTATAAGGTTGAGCCTGGCATCATCTATGATTTCCAACTTATCACAGGCAAAGACAACAGTAGAGTTAATGGAATCTTTGGAAAATTTATATGAAAAACCCTTAGCTTCAAATAAGGTATTTCTTATGAAGCAATTATTTAATTTGCAAATGCAAGAAGGTGGATCTGTATATAATCATCTTAGTGATTTATATGGATTAGTAAATTAGTTAATTTTAGTTAATATAGTTTTTGATGATGAAATTAAGGCTCTCTTAATCTTATGCCCTTTACCTAAAAGTTGGCATAGTTTGGTAATGGCAGTTCGTAATACTAGGTCTACTTCAAATATCTTGAAATTTTATGATGTTGTTAGTATAATCTTGAATGAAGAAAGTCGTAGGAAAAGCACAGGGGAAACATCAGGTAATGCTTTAAGTGTTGAAAGTAGGGGAAAGCAAAGAGAGAAGAGCAAGCAAGGGAAATTAAGGTCAAAGATAGGTAGTAGATCCAAATCCAGAAATGGAGGTATAACTTGCTGGAATTGTGGAAAGAAAGGGCATGCAAAGAAAGATTGTTAGTTGGTAGAAGATCAGCACGAAGAAAATAAAGAAGCAAATGATGTAGGTATTATTGCATGGGATGCTCTTATATTTTCCTTGCATAAAGTAGAATCTTGGGTTTTAGATTCTGGTGCCTCTTTATATGCAACCCCAAATAGAGAATTTTTCCATGATTATGTCTATGGAGACTTTGGAAAATTTTATTTAGGGGATGGTGAGCCTTGTCAAATTGTTGGCAAAGGGAAAGTGCAAATGAAATTGTAGACTGGCAACATATGGGTGTTGAAGGATGTCATACATGTTCCCATCCTGAAGAGGAGTCTAATTTTTGCAAAAAAGTTGGGTGATGAGGGTTGCACAATAACTCTCATAGTAGAATCTTGGAAAGTTTCCAAGGGTGCACTTGTATTAGCAAGAGGTAAGAAAGTAGGTACACTTTATCTATCTACTTATATTACTAATTATCCTTCTATTTTATCTACTTTAGATGTAGATGCAAAGATGTGGCTCTGTAGGCTTGGTCACATGAGTGAGAAGAGAATGCATGTTCTTAAGTCAAATGTTAAGAACTGGAAAGCCTTGGTTTTCAAGGAGAAGGTGATGGATAGTGATCAACTCAAGAGGCTGAATAATTCTGAGTAGGGTAATGTTGATTTGGACAAGGATATGATCCAAAATGAGCTTGTGGGTAAAAATCATCACTCACAGGAAAACATAGACACTGACGTCGGTTAGGTAGAGATCGACGTCGATCAGGTAGGAACTGACATCAGTCTAGAGGAGACTAAAGTTGGTGATGTCAGGCAGGTGGACACTGACTTCAGTCAAGAAACTGATGTCAGTGATCAGGTGGAAATGACATTGGTTGGGTGCAGACCGAGGTCAGCCAGAGATGACCAAGATCGGTCACTGTTAGAATGAAATTTGGGCAGACAGCAAGCTGTCAATGAGTCTCAAACACCCATGAGGAGGTCTAAAAGGGAAAGTAAGCCTCAAATTTGTTATTCCCCTTCTTTATACTACTTGTTGCTCACTGATGGTGGAAAACTAGGAAGTTTTGAAGAGGCAATGCAGGTAGAATCTAGGAAACAGTGGGAGCATGGCATGAATGAGGAAATTGATTCCTTGGAAGAGAACCAAATGTGGGATTTGGTAGAGTTGCTAGCCAAAAAGAAAGCACTAAAAATTGAATGGATTTATAGGTTAAAGAAAAGAGAGAATGGACAGGTGAGACATAAGGCTAGGTTATATGGTCTTGAGCAAGCTGCAAAACAATGGTGTTTGAGGTTTGATAGGTTTATGACAAAGCATGGCTTTAGTCAATGTCAATGTGACCATTGTGTTTATTTTACCAATTTGGATAATGATAGCTACATTACCATGTTATTGTATGTAGTGTATATGCTTGTTGCAGGGTCACACATGCAGAGAATTACTGAGCTAAAGGTAAAATTAGTTCAGACATTTGCCACAAAGGATTTGGGAGAAGCAAAGAAAATCCTTGGCATGAGTATTTCTAGAGACAAGGAAAATCACAGGTTGATTTTGTCTCAAGAGGATTATGTGAATAAGGTAGTGGAGAGGTTCAATTTGTAGGATGAAAAACTGGTAAGCCCACCTATGGCTGGATAGTTCAAGCTAAGTAAAGAATAGTGTCCTAAATCACGTGATGAGGTTGAGTACATGGTATGTACTAGACGTGATATTGCCCAAATAGTGGGAGTTGTCAGCAAGTTTATGGCCAATCCAGGAAAGGAGTACTAGAAAGCAGTTCAGTGGATTCTTAGATATTTGAGAGGGACTAGCAGCATGTATTTATGCTATGCAGGGTCAAACACTTCTCTACATGGGTATGTAGATTCGAATATGGCAGGTGACTTGGATGGCAGGAGAAGCACCATAGGATATGTGTTAACTATTGGTGGAATGGTTGTTAGCTGGATTTTAGAGATGCAGAAGGTTGTTACAGTCATAGAGGCTAGCAAGGAAATGATATAGATGACTTGGTTCATGGAAGAGTTGGGAAAGGAGCAAGAGAGTTGTAGATTATACAGTGATAGTCAAAGAAAAATTCATTTGGCAAAAGATTTAGCCTTTCATTCAAGAACCAGAGATATACAGCTTAGGTACCACTTCATTATATAGGTATTGGAGGATGGACAGTTGAAGCTAGAAAAGATCCATATGGATAAGAATCTTGCAGATATGTTAACAAAGCTGGGAACAAAGGAGAAGTTAAATCTTCATTCAACTTTTGTTGGTCTTCAAGATTGAACTTGAAGATGGTGATACAAGCCAAAAATAGATTAGAGGATGTTGTATAGGTACAAGTACAAGTGCAGCTATTTATCTCCAAGTGGAAGATTATTAAGTTGTGGAGCTAAAAGCTTCATAGGTGTGCAAATGTGGAGGTTGCTGAGTGACATAATAACCAATGTCAATCAGGCCAATCGACATCAGTTATCTTTAGCTACACAGTAATCGGCATTAGTTAGGGGTCGGCTGACATCGGTCAGACAGGAATCGACATCAGTCATCTGTTCATTTCCAGGCGGCATTTCCAGAGTTAGAATTGCTAATTTTAGGAGAACAGCGAGTTTTCATGTAAAGACTAATTTTAGTCTTGATTCTATGTTTCTAATTATTGTTTGGTTTGGGATCTATTTAAGAGACCCATGGGGCTATATTTTAATTAAGGACTAAAGGATTAGATCCTCAATTGTAAGATCTAGAAGGTCTGCAAGACTGCAAGACCAGGAAGATCTACATGTAAGCAAGGTCAATTAGATCTGCAAGCTGTAAGATCAAGAAGAACTGTTGTGTATGTAAGGTAGGCAAAATAACCATTGAGTTGATTGTCACCGGTGGTGGATTGGAAGTAGGCAACAACAACCATTGGGTTGATTATCACTGACTAGTGGAGGGAACAACTCAGTGTTGAGTTGGTTGTAATTGATTGAGAGAGAGAACTCTTGAGGGAGAATTACTGGACACCCAAGAGGTGTGGGAAGAGTGAGATTTCTTCATTGTATTTCCTTCTAGAAGAGTGTTAATATAGATTGTATTGTTTCTCGTATCACCTATTCTTTGTTGTTTCTGATTTCTAGTTACTTTTTACTTTTGGTTTAATTTCATGTTTAGTTTCTTATACAAAAGTAATCAATTGTACTTTAAGGAGGATCCTAACAATAGGGTCATTTATATGCTTGAAGTTCAAGATTTGTTGTAGCCTATTTTAGGTTTAGAGGAATGGAGGGTACAAAGAAGGAATATGGGGTGAGTAAAGGTAATTAAATGGATGGAAAATGGATTTTCAAGGGGGTATTTAAGACTCCCCCTTAGTGGAAAGGAAAATATTAGTTGCTGAAGGACCCAAGTAGCTCTTAGAGATGTCCAGTCTTCTCACATCCACAAGAGGCAGTTGGAGTAGATCCTAGGAAGGTGTTAGTGATGGTTAGAGAAGTTTTTGAGGTGAATGATTAGGAAGTTCATGCATCCAATTTCAAAAATTATTTTAAATCACTATCGTCAGGTGACTTCCTACCAAGTAATGGGAAAATGGTGGAATTAGTAATCTTGGAATGAATGTTGTTTGTCTAGTCTTTTTGGATAATTTTTGGATAGTATGATGTAATGCATTATTATAATAGTGAATGTTGGGTAGTAAAGAATGGTTTATTCCTTATCTTTGAACCATTTTTTTTTTGGAATGGTCATTATGCCTTAACATAGTCAAATGTTAAGCCAAATCGGTTTTTTTTCTTTTGAATCTCATATGTTATAAGAGCCAGGGACCCATAAAATCTATAGTATCGATCAAAAAAATTATTATGTTTGTATGATAACTCAAAATAAACCATCATAAGCTTATAATTATAATCTCATTAAAATATTCATTAGTTTGTTTAATGATAATCATAAATAGCCTCTTCAAATTATATTCTATGACTAATAAATTACAAAGGATGGTTATAATAATAGACCATTAATTATTATATCTTTCATAGATACACCTTGAATGGTAAAAAAATGGGATTATGGTTGATAATGTATCAAGTATAAATATGTGCACAATATAATTTATTATTATTCTTGGATACACTCAAAGATATTTAACTAGTATAATTATGTTCATTAAAACATGTGATGGGATAAATAGTGCACCACTCAGGGAAATACCTTACATCTCACCTTAGGTCCTATGACCATTTTGATTTAGTTTCATGTATTATCAAATAATAAGGCAAATTATGTGTTGCTTAGGGTGAATGATTAGTTTCATGAATGATTAGTTTCTTAGTCTCCCTAACCAAGAGCATACCAATAATCTTTTGGTCAAATTTTTAGTGGGTTTCTTGAATGATTTTCCTAGTTTATTTGGTTCATTATCCTCTAGTTTTATAAATTTATATTTTTTACATGTCATATTGCATGTCAATTAGGTGTTAATTAGAATTTAATAAGTTATAAGTACATGAATGCATTGATGCATTTGAAAAAATCATTTACAGATGAATATACTTAAATCTAAATTGATAATATATCTATTAAAGTGTGAAAATAATGATTACATTGTTATAAAAACATGCTCCTACCAAAATTATAATTTTAAGATTATTGAAAGATCATATAAACTATACTCGTTACATACATATCATTGATGAGGATAAAGATAATGGTAAGGATCTTCATATTGCACTAGATTGCTTTTTAGACTATTTTGACTTCTGATTACCAAATTGTTAAACAACATAGGTATAATTGAGGAATACAACTCATAACTAACCCATTTTTAAAGGTTTTTAGATGTGATTTGATATTATTAGGGTTGAAGGGAAGGATACATATTTCTAGAATATTTATGGTCCATTACTGTCAGGCACCCAGAACAACAAACATGCTCTGATACCACGTGTTGGGGTAATACAAAACCCAACACCGGAAGCACACAATTGATTACCAACTTCAAGCAACTTAATATGCGAAAATAACTAGAATCAACAAGTAACTAGAATTCAGAATAACACAGAATATGAGAGACAATACATAACTTGTATTAATAACTCTTTCAGAAGGAAATACAACAAAGAAGACTGCCACAGTTCTTCTTCCTTACACACCTCTAGGGCTGCCACACCTCTAGGACATAAACAGTAAATCTTCCCTCAAAGCTCTCTCTACTAGGTCCTAACACCCAACTCAAACACAGAGTTGGTGTTCACCTTACACCTGTGCTCCACGCACTCCACAAGTACTCAAAGTACTTCAAGTAGATCTCCCATGAACCTGCAACAACCTGCAATTTCAACAGACCATACTTATGGAAGGAACTGCCTTGCCTTCCTCTTAGCTCTCCATGTACTCCACGTACATACCAATGAGTACACACTATACTCCAAGTAGATCCTGCCTGATACTGCTCCCTGTTGTGTTGCTGTCCTATCTGATCTCCAACCTACAGATCAATAAGTGGTTCTGCACACCTGTGAACCTCGACCTTGCGCACACACACACCTGCAGATCAACGATCTTACTTACCATGTAGATCTCCTATAAGCCATGCTCACCTGATGACTAAGATCATACACTCCTGAAGAACCCAGCTGGCTCTCCAATCCAGCACCAACACACCTGGTACTGCTGTGGAACTAGGAGGAACACCCTTGCTCACCTCACACACAGAAGGAGCAAACTTTGCTCAACTCAAACTAGAACACTTTTCCAATACAACCATGAGTCTATTATATAGATCTCATCAAACAATAATTAGACATCTAATTACAATAATTAGATTCACAGCTATGAGTCTAAAATTAGCACTCATCATGCAAACACTTGGTTTGACAACCAACTGCCCGTAATAAGCTCGCAGTTAAACTACACAGGTGATCGACGTCGGTCCCTGTCTGCCTGGAGGTGATTGACATCGGCCGATCCCTGAACGACGTCGGTTACTTCTCCTTGCTATCCTACCGACGTCAGCTGATCAGACCGACCCCAGCTTCTCTGCAACTCAGCAACCCTCAGCAACCTCCTCCCCTATTTGCATCAGTGAAGCTTTTAGCTCCACAACCTCACAATCTCCCACTTGGAGATAAATAGATGCACTGTACCTGTACCTGTACCCCATCTAATCTATTTCTTGGTTTGTATCCCTCTTCAAGCTCCCACCTGAAGACAACCCACCACACATCCCGTGGTGTACCACCTATCATCCGAGTACCCTGCCACATCCGAACCTATAAATAGATGTAGTGAAGTCCTGACCCTGCATGTATACCTACTACTGGTCCCTCTCAAATCCCTGAGAGCCCACTTCCCTGAATTGGCTCCTAACTCTCTGACAGCTCCCACTGCATGGGAAAACTCAGGTCTATACCAGACCTCATGTGATTTCAAACACTATACCTGTCCAACCCTTAGTGTGCTCCAGCTCTATATCCTGAACCTTGCCAACACCTGATTCACATCAGCTCCCACTGGAGACAAAATCTACCTGTGATCTCCATGTCTCCCATGTCAAAGAATTCTACTGCTCCAAACTCCTCATGACATGCCACTGAACTAATCTTACCCTTAGCTCAGCAAAACCCTGTATGTACTAACCCTGCTAGCAAATATACCATCCACATACAGCAACAGAATGATGTCGCGACTCATCATCCACCTGGTAAGACAAACCATAGTAGTTACCCTGACATTGACTGAAGCCATGCTTTGTCCTCCACCTGTCAAAACCTGTACCACTATCCTGCAGCTCCTTAAGACCATATGCCCTGGTCTTCCATCTCACGTATCCATTCTCTCTATTCTTCTACTAAGGAATCCATTTGTCTCTGTGCTTTCATCCAGCTGGCAAACCTACCAAATCTCCCGCTTGGTTCTGCATCATATCCCTGCCTAGCTCCCACCTGTTTCTTGGATCCTTCCTGCTCTATAATCAACAACAAGTATGAAGAAGAGGAACACGAATTTGAGGGCCTACTTACGTCTTCAGTCCTCTGTATGGGTGTTTGAGACTCCTTGACAACATGCTGTCCACCCAAAATTCATTACAATGACCGACCTCGGCCACCCCACAGTCTGCATCCGACCGACGTCAGTTCCCATGCATTTGTCCCTGACTACCAACCTGCCATCGTCAGTGTCCCTGTTGCTGACGTTGGTCCTACTGACCGACATCAGTCTTACCTACTGTTGACATCGGTCCCCTAACCGACATCAGTCTTACTCTGCCCGACACTGTCGGCTTCGGTCTGCACATGACCGACATCGGCACCTGTCTGTTCGACGCCGGTTCCTCCTGACCGACGCCGGTATCTATGTACGCCTGTGAGTGATGAATTTTTACCCATGAGCTCCTTTGAATCAAACTCCATGTCCAAACTGCTCTTGCTCAGAAGTATCCAGCCCATCCACTGATTTCTGTCTGCCATCTCCTCCAAGAACACCAAGGCTTTCCAGTTCTTAAGCTTGTCAAATACATCTGTCTTCCGCTTAAGAACATGCATCTCCTCCCTGCTCATGTGACCAAGCCTACGAAGCCATGTCTCTGCTACAGAAGAAGAATCGGTAATATAAACAAGTAGATAAAGAGTACTTGTTTTCTTACCACCAGCTAATTTAAGTGCACCTGCTGTGAGAGTTCTTGTGCATCTCTCATCACCCAATCTTTCTAAAGAAATTAGCCATATCTCCAAACCTGGGACCTGCATGACCTTCATCAACACCTGTGTGTTGGCCACCTACAATTTCAGCTTCACTTCCCCTTTGCCAATTCTTTGGCAAGGCTCACCAGCTCCTCTACCTGGGGCTGCATGGAAAGAGGCAACCGAATCTTTTATCCAAGATTCAACTTTATCCAAGAAACCTGCAAACACATCCTGTGCAACAACACCTGCAACATCTGTATCTTCAGGTTCTTCATGCTGATCTGCTACCAACCAACAATCTTCTTTTACCTACTCTTTCTTTCCATGGGACCTTAAGTAACCATCTGTGCTTTTCAACTCCTCCATCCTTAGCTTACTTTGATCTATCATTGCTCTACTCCCACTCAATCAGAAACCCCTGAGAGTGCCCTGTAACCAAAACACAAAACCTATCCTGCAACCTTAGCTCTGATACCACTTGTCAGGCACCCAGAACAACAAACATGCTCTGATGCCACGTGTTGGGGGAATACAAAACCCAACACCAGAAGCACACAATTGATCACCAACTTCAAGCAACTTAATATGCAGAAATAACGAGAATCAACAAGTAACTAGAATTCAGAATAACACAGAATATGAGAGACAATACACAACTTGTATTAATAACTCTTTCAGAAGGAAATACAACAAAGAAGACTGCCACGGTTCTTCTTCCTTACACACCTCTAGGGCTGCCACACCTCTAGGACATAAACAGTAAATCTTCCCTCAAAGCTCTCTCTACTAGGTCCCAACACCCAACTCAAACACAGAGTTGGTGTTCACCTTACACCTGTGCTCCACGCACTCCACAAGTACTCAAAGTACTTCAAGTAGATCTCCCATGAACCTGCAACAACCTCCAATTTCAACAGACCATACTTATGGAAGGAACTGCCTTGCCTTCCTCTTAGCTCTCCATGTACTCCACGTACATACCAATGAGTACACACTGTACTCCAAGTAGATCCTGCCTAATACTACTCCCTGTTGTGTTGTTGTCCTATCTGATCTCCAACCTACAGATCAATAAGTGGTTCTGCACACCTGTGAACCTCGACCTTGTGCACACACACACCTGCAGATCAACGATCTTACTTACCATGTAGATCTCTTATAAGCCATGCTCACTTGATGACTAAGATCATACACTCCTGAAGAACCCAGCTGGCTCTCCAATCTAGCACCAACACTCCTGGTATTGTTGTGGAACTAGGAGGAACACCCTTGCTCACCTCACACACAGAAGGAGCAAACTTTGCTCAACTCAAACTAAAACACTTTTCCAATACAACCATGAGTCTATTATATAGATCTCATCAAACAATAATTAGACATCTAATTACAATAATTAGATTCGCAGCTGAGTCTAAAATTAGCACTCATCATGCAAACACTTGGTTCGACAACCAACTACCCGTAATAAGCTCACAGTTGAACTACACAGGTGACCGACGTCGGTCCCTGTCTGCCTGGAGGTGACCGACATCAGCTGATCCCTGACCGACGTCGGTTGCTTCTCCTTGCTATCCTACTGACGTCGGCTGATCAGACCGACCCCAGCTTCTCTACAACTCAGCAACCCTCAGCAACCTCCTCCCCTATTTGCATCAGTGAAGCTTTTAGCTCCACAACCTAACAATTACAACAAACTAAGCAAGGATTTTAACGAGTAGAATCTAATGAAGACATTCATAAATTTTATTCTATACAAAGTATAGTTTGGAAAGAAGTGTACACATTTTACTAGGTAATCATTATCCGTACCACTGCACTCCTAGTCATTTTCTTCTAGTTATCAAATTTTCACTTTTTTCTAGGTTGCCTTCATATCAGTCCATGGTCTCTAAAAATACATAGGTTCAATACATTGAACCCTCTATTTATATATTTTAATAATTTAAATACATTCTATTTATGTAATGATGTTTGTTTATGCATATATACTATTATATTATGTTTGAATTTGAATTGCACAGTCATGTACATAGTTTAGTTCAATGTCCTTGAACTAAATCCACTTTACTTATTTACATCCCCTCACCAAAGTGTAGTGCCCTTGACTCAATTTTGATTGCATTTTTTCAATTTTATAGTACTAACTTGTTATATGTTTCTCATCCTATGACCAAAGTGGTTACATATAGTGCACATGTTATGGATTTATTTATATTAGTTTCTTTTTTATTTGATCTTGAATGGTTTCTATATCAGGGATTGGTTTTGCGATATTTTTAAATGAGCTATCAATTTAATATGATAATGGTTTGTATTTCACAATAAAATAGTTAGGCTAATATCTTACTTTGTTTACTTAGATTATTTTTTGTGAAGGAATATTTTGACACTTGGTTAGCTATAAATTATATAAAAGGTATTTAAAGTCTAACAATTGTGTGTGTGTGTGTGTGTGTGTGTGTGTGTGTGTGTGTGTGTGTGTGTGTGTGTGTGTGTGTGTGTGTGTGTGTGTGTGTGTGTGTGTGTGTGTGTGTGTGTGTGTGTGTGTGTGTGTGTTCATGTGTGTGCATGCATGCATGTGTGAGTGCATGTGTGTGTGCATGCATGATTCCATGAGTGCGTGCATGTGTGCATGCATGCTTGCATGTGTGTGTGTAATAAGGATTACATTTTTAGAGAAACATGCTTCTAATAAAATGTTAATTGAAGGATTAGTGAAAGATCATATAAAATATAATATTTACTTACATATCATTGATGAAGATAAAGATAAGGGTTAGGATATTCATGTTGCACTAGACTGCTTTATGGACTATTTTGACTACTGGTTACCAACTTATTGAAGAATATAGGTCTAATTAAGGAAGACATCTTATAACTACCCTAAATTTTTAAGGTTTTGAAATGCTATTTGAGATGATTATGGTCAAAATGAAGGAAGATGTTTTTTAGAAGATATATAGTGTATTTCCATAAACTAAGCAAGGATTTTGAAGAGAAAAAGCTAAGGAAGACATTCATAAAATTTATTATATAAAAATTATAGTTTGACAAGAAGCATACATATTTTACCAAGATCTTACTCTCCTCCAAGAGTGTACCACTACACTTGTAGTCATTTTATTCTAGTTATCATCTTTATAATTTTTTGAGTTACATTTAGATCATTCCATGGCATCTAAAAATACATAGGTTGAATATACTTTGGTATCTATATTATAGCCATCACTTCATATATTTTAATAGTTTAAATACATTATATTTATGAAATTAGGGTTGTTTATGTAGATATATTGTTATATTATTTTTAGATTTGAATTACACATTCATGTACATGGTTTAGTTAAGTTTATTTGACTTTTATCCAATTTACTTGTTTACACCCCATCACCAAAGTGAGTTATAAAATTTAAAAAAAATTGAAAAAATATACTTATTGTTGACTCAATTTTGATTGTAGGTTTTTAATTTTATAGTACTAACTTGTTATTTTTTCTCATCTTGTGACCAATGTGGTTACATATATTGCACATGATATGGATTTGCTTCTATTATTTGATTCTAGATTTTGATCTTGTATGGGTTATAGCTCAAGGATTGGTGTTGTGATATTCTTAAATGGGTTATTAATTGATATGATGACTATTTGGATTTCACTATAAAATATATATACTAGTCTCTTACTATGTTTACTTCATATATTTGTTGTGAAAGAATAATTAAACACTTGATTAGCCTTGAATTATTCGAAAGGTATTTAGGGGATAACATTATTTTGTGTGTGTGTGTGTATGTATGTATGTATGTATGTATGTATGTATGTATGTATGTATGTATGTATGTATATATGTATGTATGTATGTATGTATGTATATACACACACACATGCACATATATAGAACTATGTATGTATATTTACACATATACTCTTATTTATTTATTTAGTGGAATATCCTAAAGTAATTTCATTAGACATTATAGTGATTAATAATTAGTTATCATAGAGGTTTATGTTAATTTTAAACAACATGTTTTCATATTGATATATTCCTATTTAGTTGTGTATCTTTCCTCGACCAACCCACCCTTATTTTGTTTATCAAATAGATGTGAATATTTGTTATTTAATTATAATTATTAGATGATTGGTTCGTGAAATAGTTGTCATTTAGTTATCAATATGTAATTTTGTGAGTCAGTTATGATTTTTACTTGACAATCGAGGATTTGGAAAGTTGTTTAGATCCATATAAACCTGAATACTAGGTTACTATGTAATATTTTTTGTGTTGAATAAATGAAATCTATACAAAACCTACATAAAGATTATTTTGGATTATATACACCCACCTAGATATTTATTAGTTTTTGGTATGTCGACCTAGTCCAACACTTGATAAATATTTCACTAAGAACTCCTTATGTTATGATTATATTAGCAATGAAAAACTTGGTTTTGGTAGTGTGATTTTTGAAACAAATCAATAAACATAGTACATAGGTAATTTTAAAATGGTATAAATAATTTAATCAATAATAAAATAAAACAAATAATTATACTATTTGAATTGTGTGTGAGTTCAATTTCACCCAAAAGGTGAACCTAGTTTCCACAAAGTGTTACCACCTCCACATGGAATCCACTCACTATCCCTTTCAACAACCATTATAGGATTAACTTCATGTTCACACAACATAATAGCTTAATTGAAACCCTAACTCTAAGACACTAGGGTTCTCCTTATTGTCTCCTTATTTGTGCCTTCTTAATTGCCTTACTATGTGTGTCTTTCATTCCCCTCATGTGTCTATATGTTTGTGAGGGAAGGGTATGCATCATTTTATATAATATCAAGGCCTTCAAAATCATACAAATAAAATCCTCCCTAATGAATTATAAAACATATCTCAACTAACACTTAGGTAGGATTAGCTTTTTATATAGCACAAAATACCAAATTAATCACCCAATAATAGACTTTACCCAATATTTCCTAGATTTTTCCTAATAATAGACCAAATAATTCATATATTTTTCATAATAATATTTTGACATTACCATGAATATTTACAAAAAATATTTAATTTTTACTATAGATAATCTTCCCTAAAAAAATATATTATTACCATGGAATATTTACTTTTTAATTTATGACATTTGATGGCATGCATTTTTATTCCTTATCGTGCATTGATAAATTCTAATAGATGCTAATATTAATTACCATATACATCAAATTATATAAAAATTTCAACAAATGAGAATTAAATTTTAATTTTTTTAGTGATGGCAGATACACATATGACATTTATACTAGACATTGACTAGGGTATGCTATATTTTTGTAATGGTTGTGTATAATTCTGAAGCATTGTCATGTTGGTGAGGATTTAATTTAAAATCCATGGGAATGGTTGTGCATAATGAAATCATTATGATATGAGGGAACTTGTGTTGTGTTTGCATTTTTATGTGGCTATTTAAGCCATGTAAAATTTTTTTGAAATGGATTCACTAGTTAATCTAATATCCATTGAAAAAGACTTCAAAAACTTGTTGGATGGATTATATAATTGTTTATTTCAAAACCCTTGACTCCTTACATGCTCCCAATATTCTTCATGCTACCTCTACACTGCCATGAAATAATCAATTGATTGGATTTTTTCATAATGAAACCCTAATACAATCTCTTCACCCAAATAAACCAACATAATAATTGCCATAAAAGGTTAATTAATATAATCACCTTCTACTATGCCATTGACCTAAGTTATTCATGACTTAAGGTTTGATTTTAAAAACTAATGTCATTGCTTTATGAAATTTAGGTTTAGTCCTTATGAACTATAATTATAATAATCATAACCTTAATTCATTTAATAACACAAAATTTACCAATGATAATGCCTTAGTCCACTGATGGGCTAGTTTGATCATGGTGATAGTAATTAGAAATAATCTTTTTTGACCTAAACTGGCCTTCAAATCTAAAGATCTCAAAAATGATTTAAGGTATCATGATCCCGTAAATTATTTCAAATGTATACTAATGCTAAAATCATCATGCTTATCTAGACTGGTCACATTGGAGTTGGAACATCACATTCCCAATCCAATGTCAATTGGTTTCTTAATAATACTTTCAAAAAGAGACAAACAACAACTAGAAAATATAAGTAATCAACTAACCAAAAGACTGATTTACAAGATCAATCACTCACAGTTTTGGTTTGATAAATAAAACAAGAAAAAATACTTACACTCAAGTAAAATACACTTAAAAATAAAACATTGTTGTATCATGTTTTTATCATTTCTTCATACTTCACCTTTGTTGTTGCATAACAGCTTCCAAAACCAACCTACACATATCTAAATTAACTTGTAACTATAATCCCATAAATGCATCAATATTATATGATCATAAGCCAATAATGCACATACAACTACATATACATATATAAAACTACATGAATGAATAAAAATTTAATTTAAAATAATAGTGAATGTTCTAGAAATCGCCATAGTGTCCATAATGACATATCAATAAATTACAACAGTCTCAAGAATATACATAATCAAAGTATTGGGTAGGTGTGGTCATGACAATGTCACAACACTAGATTATGTTTTAGATTATGAATCAAATACACATGTTACTACTTGATAAGGACAAGTAAAAGTAACCATGTTTGACACAAGTCTTACATGTGAGCATCCCATTAATGGGATCATTTTTAGCATTGAATAACACTCTTAAGAAAATTGGGACCTATGCATGACATGCATTTCTTGTTCACATGATTATTATAAGATGTATCATATTTAATACATTAAATATAATCAGTTTTATTCACATGTTTCATGATATAAATAAGTGAGATGCATGACATATAAGTAATATATGAAATGGATACATAGGTTAAAGACATTATTACCCAAGAGGCACCTTCCTACATTGGGGGCATGTTCTTATTGAGGGAATCTTACTAATTTACATAGGTTTATCATTGTATTAATATTTTCATTGATCATATTGTGTAACTTTAAATTAATTATTTATGACTTTTATAACTCATACTACTCAATTTTTTGTTTCTTTATATATGTGATGATGGCATGCATTGATCATGTAAATTAGCCTTACTTGGTGTATGCATGATTGATGTTGTTATGTGTGGCATGGTTGATGCTTAATTTTTTATCTAATTATGTGACTCTTTATTTGTTTTATATTTGAATATGATTTTGTGTAACATTTTGTTTTCCATTATGTGTGACATTTTGTTGTTCATTGTGTATGTGACATTCAATTTTCCATAATGTGTGTGACATTTTATTTTCCATTGTGTGTGTGACATTTTATTATCCATTGTGTGTGGCCTTGTGCCTTGTCTTGAATTTAAAATTACATTGTGTGTGGTTATTTCCTTGTGTGATATTTATTGCTATTATGTGTGTGTCATGGCCATGACATTTTGTGTGAATATGTTTGTTAGTGTGGATAAATCTAGGAATGTATATTAAATTTATTATGTTGTGATCCATATCACACACTCTTATTTTTATTGTTTGATCCATAGACATATCATGTACCTTTTGTCTAGTTAGTAATCAATTTATGGATGATCATTGACTATCCACTAAATTGCTCATTGATATATCTATCTTAACATGAAAAATATATGAATTAGGATGCATGTTTCATACATAATCAGATGATTCTTAATATGATGAAATATTCTCCACATATTATACATTTTTTATATATTTTTTATATAACATGGTGTGTTTAACTCCTTTCATTTGAGATGAATAATTCATAGGCTACAACCCTCAACTAAAATGGGGGGCTTACATAGTGGCTTGTCTTAGAGATTAAGCCTTCATATTCATATAAAAATCATATTTTGGGCATGGTTTACTTTAGAATGGTATAACTTTAGATATATTATTATAGTTTTTATTTAGATTATAATAGGATTGACACATATTAGGGGCATATAAAAGGCATATGTCATGTGTTTGTAGTATTATGAATTGTAATTCATAGATTATATGATATTATTACATATATTACATGATTCGAATTATGTAGGTTGTTAGAATGGGGGCATATGTACATACTTATGTATATATTATGACATGTTGGATCTAGATTATGCACGTTCATCAATTAGAAACATATGTAGAGCATATGTGACATAGTTTACAAAAATGAATATACTTATTCATTACTCATAATGACTCATTTAATCCATTTTTAGTGGATTATTCATGAACTTTACGCATATTTTTAGGAATTTATCATATTTATTGGAACACATAATGGATTCCATTACTCATATAAAGTTAATTTTGTGGGGCTAAAGTTATGTGTGACTTAAATTATAAGAACTTATTTGTTTCAAATGATGGTCAGGGCATATAAAAACTCAACCCATGGTTTTACAATAACATATCCAATGGGGAGTTATCACCCCCTTCTCTAGTGTATCTATAAGATAAGTCCTCCATAAGATAAGCTTGTGCATATAGGTGTATTCATGCCTCGATAATTCATTTCACATATGTTCAACGTTGTTACTTTTGGATTTTATATAATAAGTAAAAAATGATTTTTACATGTTTCATTTCAAGTTTTCATGGATCAAGGGACAACACACAATACCTACTTGAGCACACCCATAGTGGTTATCCTCAGGTAAAACCTTCTATCCTTTTACTATATAAATTCCATTATTGTAATAAAAATTGAAAATTTAGAAACTCATATTTGATATTAGACACTTGACAATGTGTAATTTTACCAAACTCAAACATACTTGACTTATTTACACATACATGACTCTTGTTTACATTATTCCTTAGCCATTTACACATATATGGGCATGAACCTTCCAAATTAATATTACTGCTACATAGGATCTTCCCAATCTCTACCTAAAAATATTAATATCATTTTTATATTGTCTCCTAATATCAAGTCATTGTTCATAGTTTCTAGATAATTCCATGTTTACACAAACATTTTTATCATTGTAGACATATCCACTTAGGTTGGACTTGTCTCCACACCATGAACAAATAGCTTCCAAATTTTAAATTATTCCTATTGGTTATCTCATACATTTCACATGTCATTTGGAAGAAATTACAAAAGTATGAAGTTATATAAACATATCAAACCTAAGGCTTTAGCGAGCTAGTGTGTATATATATGTTGTTGAAATTAGTCTACACATTGAGAGGAACTATCCTAAACTTTAAAAATATAAAATCCATTAAAGATCAAGCCTTTAGATAAGTCTAAATTCAATTTAAAGGTATAATTCATAGGTTATTAAGTGTTGAAATCAATATATTTGATTGCACTACATGTTCTTATCACATAGGATTGTACACACTCAACTAGGTGGGAAATTTACATTTAGTTTGAATTACCTCTACATAGTATTGGATACATAGGAAAAATTTGGCCATATGGGGTGGTTGAGGTTATATATATAACCCATTACCCCTATTTCACATTGGCCCTTTAGTATACAACTAGGTTTTTATGTATGGATAAATATAATAGATACAATCATGAGGGATCAAAAACATTCACATGCATAATAACCCTTATCAAACCAAATCACAACAATCAGAACTATCATAGGGTAGCATAGGCACGTATGATAGTTATGCACTAGTAGATAGTGGCACATTGTGTAGGCATGCTTAAAGCATGGACTTGTACAATATCACAAGGACTATATGTTTCCATATTTAAGCACTCAAAGGCTTTTTCTAGTCTAATTTTTATGATTGTATTCTACCACTGACTTTCATAGACTGGAATAAATATAAGGACTTCATTCATCTAGTGGTTTTTTATAAATATCAAGTAGAAAGTTACTGTAATTTTTGTTTAGTTATTTTACACCTTAAGAAAATTGATTTATCATTAGTTTTATCCTATTAGGATCACATTAATCTAAAAAATTAGATAAACTTGTATAAATAATTTGGTTGACATGGATGAAAAATTATTTTATGTTTGTTAAGTATTTTTAATTATTTCCTTTCATAGTTGGTTTATTTATGTTTAAGTATGATCCAATTAATCATTTTGGAATAATGATTCAAAAAATTAGGTTAAAGAACCATAATTACATTCATGAAGTAAAATCATCATGTTTTCTAGTTAATGACCTAAGCATTTTTAAATTGTGGTATCATAACTTGGATTCAACACTTATGCCTTTTTAGGGTTATCTTATGCTAACATATTAAATTTATGTTTACTTAGGAACCATGGCTCTTAGTAGGAGTAACAAAATTAGAAAAAATGTAACACTAATAAATACTAGAATGAGAGGCTTGATCAAATCCTTTCCATGCTGATCAAAACCAAATATTGAATGATCCACCTTGAGTAGTGAGTTTAAGGATATTAGAATAATAAGAATGAGAGGATAGATCAAATATTTGTTGTGTTGATCAAAACTAAAGATTGAATAATCCACCTCAAGTAGTGAGTTCAAGGATACTAGAATAATAATAATGAGGAACAAGAATATATTACATGAGAGGGGTTCAAAACCAAGAATAAAATAGTGGTGAATAAAATGAAGAACATGATAATGGGGTTGGAGGCTAAGAAAACTAAAAAAACTAGGATAAGGATGATAGTCAATAGGCTAATAAAAATTTATTTGAGATCAAGCTAGCTAGGGACCTAAAAAGGACCTCCCCAAAAATAATATATGGCTCACTAACGAATAAAAATCATTGCTCATCAAGATGGAGAAATACTTTGATATCCATAACTTTTCAGATGAGACAAAAGAGAATTTGGGAGTGTATTAACTCTTGGAAGAAGTGTCCTTGTGGTGGAATAACAAAAAATATTTGATGGGGATAAAACCTTAAAAAAATTGTGTGGGATAAATGTGTGACATTTATTAGGTAAATTTGTATTCCACATATTTACTTTGATGGGAAGATGTCTGATTTTCAAAAAAACTGCTAGGGAGGTTTATTGGTTACTCACTACTAGGAATAGTTCTCATAATGCCTCAAGTATGTACCAATTATCATAAGGATGAAACTTTATATATCATAAAATTAGTCTTGGGCTTAAATACACATATTGGAGTGAACTTATATTTTTAAAGACTCTTCTGCATGGACCAAGTATTTGATAGGGGTGTCAAACAAGAAAACAACATTTCATCACTTGTTATTGCAAGAAATGAGATAAAAATGAAAGAAGTGAAGTATCAACACTCTCATATTCCACCACATTTCAAGATAAAATTTTAGAAGGATAAAAATGGAAAGAGATTGAAATGCAAATTATGTGGGAAAAGTTTCAAATCAGGGAATTTGGCAAATCAAAATAATTATCCCAAGGGTCAAAATTAGAATGGAATAGAGGTGAAAAACCCTCTGAGAAGATAGGTCTTATAAGAGGATGTTATAATTACAATGGTGATCATTAATGCAATCACTAATAATCATTATGAATAAAATAATAAGCCTCATCCACTTACAATTCATTATTAGGCTTTTCAGTAGTGAATTCATGCATTAGTTGATGACCACTACGATGATCTTTAGATTACGATTGTAGAGGCTTCATGTAAAATTTATGGCCATCCAATTAACATTTTTTCATAAAGGATCAAATAAAACGAAATTATCTCCTAAGGTTTTGAAAAAAATTCTAGGAAAAGTGACTATTTGGGTAAATATTGGTCAGTTAAATATGGAAAATAAACATAGAGGAAATTCAATTAGCATTTGTTTGAATATGAGTTAGAACTTCATAGTTTATTGACTGTAGTCAATCTTTTTACCACAATATTAATGTACTATGATGTGATCCTTAGAATAAATTGGTTGTGGTGACATCAATCAAAGATGGATTGCTTTACAAAGCTAATGACTCCATAAGATGATCAAATTAACTTAATGAGGGTTCAATGGGTAAAAAGGTATATAAGCCTTAAGAAAATTTTAGCTACACAGTTAAAAAGGATGCAAAAAAAATGGTGCATCTTATATTTTATGCATATTGATGATGTAATGGACATGAAGGATCCCACCTTCAGGGATTATCATTTTCTCCATGAGTTTTAGGATGTTTTTATTGAAGAGTTACTAAGACTTTTACATATAACAAAGTTTAATTTCTCATTTGAAATTATTTTAGATTTTGAATACAAATACAAAGATTCTTATTGTAAGACAATGAAAATTATTTTTAACTGGAGGCACCATTTCATGAAATTATTTTTAAAGGTTTGATACAACCTAATGTTTCACCTTGGGAGTCCTTGTAGTATTTGTTAATAAGAATGATGGAACATTATTGTTGTGTATTAATCACCAAATTTTTAACAAACCAATAGTTATTAGGATGTTTTTATTGAAGAATTAAGACTTTTGCATATAACAAAATTTTATTTATCATTTGAAATTGTTTCAGGTTTTGAATTTAAATACAAATATTCTTATTGTAAGACAATGAAAATTATTTTTAACTAGAGGCCCCATTTCATGAAATTATTTTTAAAGGTTTGATACAGCCTAATGTTTCACCTTGGAGAGTCCTTGTAGTCTTTGTTAATAAGATTGATGGAACATTATGGTTGTGTATTGATTACCAAATTCCTAACAAACCAACACAGCTAAGAATAGGTCTCCCTTGTCCCACATTGACAATCTCTTCTATGATGTAGAAAAAATAGGCTAACCTTTTAGAGGTCATAAATTTTGACTCGTAGCTCCGTTTGAGATCTTCCATACACCAAAAAAACCATCTCAAAAATTTTGATTCTGTCCTAAGGTACTCTATCCTCTTAGATTTGATTTTAATATTTTTTAGAGGCCAAACGTGATCATCTAAGGGCCTGAAACTAGCTTTGAATGATTTTTTGGGGAATTTTCTAAATTTAAAAAATATATATTTTTAGAACCAAAATTCAACATAAATTGAATTCCATCCCATAGTCTAATTTTTATATTTAGGTTATTTCAATAAATTTTTTGATCCACATGCACTTGCATGCAAAACTTACTATAAAGAGCAACTGTTAAAAATAGATTTTTTTTAGATTTTAGTTTTTCTCAAATTTTGCATGTAGACTTTAATTTATTAGTTTAGGATTTTTTAAGCATGGTTTGGGTTTTTATTTATTTCAAACAATCAATACAAATCAATTATGAGTATTGTTTCAAGATCTTGGCCTATTGGTAATTTTTTTGTTCTTGTTAGTTTTTAAGTTCATTATCTGGTATCAAAGCAAATTCAAATCTTGGAGGAGTAAAGAATGGAAAGAGGACAAGGAGGTATTGCATAGATTAAATGGAATATACAAGAGCTACAAAGGCAATTTCAACAATTAATAGAGGTTATCACCAATCAAGGTAGAAGATAAGGTGGTGATGAGTAAGACACATATCGTGATGAAGAAGTTTAGCAAGAAGAAAAACAAGAGCAGCCACCATCAATGAAAGAGAAGATGGTTCAGGATTTAAAAGGAATAAATGAAGAAATCAAGGTTGATACTCAAGATTATGGAGGCATTTTAATACCAAAGGAGTTGATAGATTGGATAAATAGCATGGAGAATTTCTTCGAGTGGAAGACTATGAGACAAGATAAGAAGGTAAAGTTTGCATGCATGAAATTGAAAGGTCATGAAATGATTTGGTGGGATAACCTATAGAAAGAGATAGAGAAAAGGTAAAGACAAGATTAATTCATAGAAAAATATGGATAAGAAGCTGAGGGAGAAATTTATTCCTATGGATTATGCACAAACCTTATACAGAAGATTTCAAAATTTAAGGCAAAAAGATCATAGTATACAAGAGTATATAGATGAATTTTACAAGCTTTCCATATAAGTGGAGCATGATAAAATAGAATATAATATTGCTACAAGGTATGTAAATGGTTTGAAATTTTATATTCAAGATGAATTAAGCATGCATAGAATACTTAACATGGAGGAGGCTTATCAATTAGCTTTAAAGGCAAAAGAAAAATAAAATAGATATAATTTTAGAAGGACATCTACCAGTCCAAGAAGATGTGAATCCCCTCAAATAATGGGATGAGATGGATTTAATACCACCATAGGTGGCTTTAATGCCAATAAATTTGAATCATCATATGGTGTAGAAAGGCAAGATGATACTAGGCAAGTGTTTCAATACCAACAAAGAGGAAAAGGATTTCAGAGAGGATGAGGTTACAGTGGTACTAGAGGATAGTTTCTGAATCAACATAGATCTTATGTCTATTATAGATGTGGAGAAGAAGAGAACAGAGCATTTGAGTGTCCAAACTATCAAGATCAAGAAAGGAGGCAAGAAGATCACCCAAGAGTGAATCTAGTTGAGGCTAAGATAGAGGATCAAAGTATTAAAGTTACACCTACAAATTTTGGAAAGAATCTCATGATGAGAAAAAACATGATCATGCCAAGGAAGGAACAAATGAAAAATAAAAAAGGTGGTGATGCATGGCTACGATCAAATATTTTTTAAACAAAATGTACTTTAGTTGGAAAGGTATGTAAAGTAATTATAGATTGTGGTAGTTTTGAAAATATGGTTTCTAGAAAAATGATTGAGAAACTAAATCTACAATGTGAAAAGCATCCTAATCCCTATCGGATTTCATGGTTTAATAAAGGGAATGAAGTTACAGTAGATAAAAGGTGCTTAATCAATTTTTCTATAGGAAAGAGTTATAATGATGAAATATGGTGTGATGTTCTTCTAATGGATGCATGTCTTGTGTTATTGGGAAGACCATGGAAATTTGATATGAAATTAATTCATAATGGAGCAAAGAACACATACACTTTTTGTAAAGGTGGTACAAAGCTAGTTTTGTTACCTCTTAAAGAGGAAGAGAAGACAAAAAGCATGCTCTTTACTAAAGAATTTATTCAAGATATGAAGGTAGCAGGTTGTTGTTATGTATTAGTAGCAAAGAATGAAGAAATAGAAATGGTGATAATGCCAACAGAAGTAGAAAGAGTGTTGAAATAATATGCATATATTATGTCTGATGAGTTACCAGATGGTTTACCACCGAAGAGAGATATTCAGCATCGCATTGATTTGATTCTAGGATCAGCTCTACCCAATCAAGCATCTTATAGGATGAGTCCAGTAGAACATGAAAAATTAAATAAATAGGTTACTAAATTACTAAGGAAGAAGGTGATAAGGGAGAGTATGAGTCCTTGTGCAACACCAACATTACTAACTCCAAATAAAGATGGAGGATGGAGAATGTGTGTGGATAGTAGAGAAATTAATAAAATTACAATAAAGTATAGGTTTCTTATACCTCATTTAGATGATATAATGGATGTACTTTCAAGAGCAAAATATGTTACCAAGATTGATCTAAGGGGTGGTTATTATCAAATTCAAATTCATGAAGGAGATGAGCGGAAAACTACATTCAAGACTAGAGATGGCTTATATGAGTGGATGGTGATGTCATTCAGATTATCTAATGCACCTAGCACATTTATGAGGGTGATGAATATAGTGTTACAAGAATATATTGGTAAGTTTTTCATTGTTTATTTTGATGATATTTTGATATTCAGTAAGACTAAATAAGAGCACTTAAAGCATTTGAGAATGGTAATGGATTTCTTAAGAAAGGAGAAGTTGTATGTAAATTTGAAGAAGTGCAGGTTTATGCAGAATAGTTTGGTATTTTTAGGATTTGTATTTTCAAAAGATGGTGTGAAAATGGATGAAGAAAAGATAAAGGAAATTTTTGAGTGGCCTATTCCAAAAAGCATTATAGAGGTAAGAATTTTCCATGGTTTAGCAACTTTTTACAAAAAAATTATTAAAAAATTTAGTAATATTTTGGCACCAATAACAGATTGCATGAGAGGTAAAGAATTTGCATGGACTAGATCAGCCATAAAAAGTTTTGAAATTTTGAAGAAGAAAATTACAAAAAGACCAATTTTAGCATTACTATATTGTAACAAAGTGTTTGAGGTTGATTGTGATGCTTCATTTGTGGGAATTGGTGTTGTGTTGAGTCAAGAAGGAAAGCCAATAGCATATTTCAGTGAGAAATTGAATGAGGTAAGAACAAAGTACTCTAATTATGATGTTGAACTTTATGCAATTGTATAAGCATTAAGACATTGGAGGCATTACCTGGTGCCTAAGGAGTTTATACTATATATAGATCATGAGGATTTGAATTATGTGAATACACAAAAAATTGAATAGTAGGCATGAAAAGTGGGTTTCTTTCTTGTAGGGGTATACTTTTGTGTTGAAACATAAATCAAGAAAACAAAATCAGGTAGTTGATTCACTGAGTAGGAGGGCAGCATTATCAACTACTATGGTGAGTGAAGTAGTTGGATTTGAAGCTATTACAGAATTATATGATATTGATCCATATTTTGGTAAGATAGTTGAGTAGTGCAAGAATCAATTAGTAGGTGGGGCAAATATTATTCATGATGACTATCTTATACAAGAAGGTCATCTCTTCAAAATGAAATAATTATGCATTCCATTTGGGTTTCTATGAGATAATATAATAAGAGAATTACATAGTGGTGGTTTGGCTGGATAGTTTGGTAAGATGAAGATAATAGCTTTGGTGAAGGAAAAGTAGTTTTGGCTAAAGATTAAGAAATATGTGACAAGGTATGTTTCAAGGTGCATAATATGTTAGGTGGCTAAAGGACATGCACAAAATACTAGGCTATACATACCATTATCGGTTCCAAGAGGACCATGGACAGATTTGAGTATGGACTTTATTTTGGGATTTCCAAACACATAGAGAGGTAATGATTCAATTTTTGTTGTTGTAGATAGATTTTCTAAAATGGTTCATTTCATTTTATGTTATAAAATCAATGATGCCATTGGAGTTACAGAATTATTTTTTATGGATATTGTGAGATTGCATGGTGTTCTAAAAACTATTACTTCAAATAGGGACATAAAATTTCTAAGTCATTTTTGGAGGACTTTATGGAAGAAGATGGGTATTAAGCTACAATTCAATAGTGTGTATCACCCACAAACAAATGGATAAATAGAAGTTGTGAATAGTATCTTTGGAAATCTATTAAGATGCATAGTGGGAGAGAAGCCAAAGCAATGGGACTTAGCTTTACCACAAGTTGAGTTTGAATATAACATTTCAATGAATAGATCAATAGGAAAGTCACCTTTTCAATTTTTTTATGGGAGAAATAATATGGGTATTTTATATTTGGTACAATTTCCAATTATATATGAAATTAGTGATGATGCAAAAGTATTTGTAGAGCATATGCAGCAGTTGTATGGAGTAAGAAGTAAGTTGCAGGAAAGTAATGAGAAGTATAAATTAGCATCAGATGTCAGAAGAAGGTCCAAATAATTTGAAGAATAAGAGTTGGTAATGGTTTACTTTAGGAAATAAATATTTCCAAAAGGCACAAACAACAAGTTGAAGTACAAAAAATGGACCATGCAGAATTGTGAAGAAAATCAATGATAATGCATATGAGGTAAGTTTACCATAGAATTTTGATATATCTATAGTATTTAATGTTTCATATTTATATGAATTCCATGGCAAATATGATGAATGCAACGAAGATGAAGAGGTAAATTGGGAACAATAAGTTCCAAAGAAGAAGAAAGAAAACATAGTGCAGGTTTTGGATATGAAGACAATGAGCACAAGGCAAGGGAATTGTAAGAGGTATTTGGTGCAGTGGGAAGGATTACAGCAAGAAGACAACACTTGGATTATAGAATGGGAGATGAAGAATATTGATAAGGATAAATGGTAGCAGTACAATCAGGGCAACTCGCAAGAGCTGAGTTATTTTCAACCAGAGGAGAATGATGTAGAAAAAATAGGCCAACCTTCTAGAGGCCATAACTTTTGACTCATAGATCTGTTGGAGCTCTTCCATGTGCTAAAAAGACTATCTCCAAAATTTTATTTTTTCCCTAAGATGCTCTATCCACTTATATTTGATTTGGATATTTTTTAGAGGCCAAACACAATCATCTAAGGGTCTGAATTTAACTTTTAATGATTTTTTTCAGAATTTTCTAAATTTAAAAATTGTATATTTTTAGAACCAGAAGTCAAATTTAGTTGAATTTCATCCCATAGTATAATTTTACTATTTAGTTTATTTCAAGAAACTTTTATAGTTGTGTGCGCTTGCATGCGAAACTTACTATAAATAGCAGCTGTTAAAACTAAACATTTTTTTTTAGATTTTAGTTTTTTTTTGAATTTTGCATGTAGAATTTAATTTTTGAGTTTAGACTTATTTAAGCATGGTTTGGGTTTTTAATTATTTCAAGCAATCAATACAAATCAATTATGAGTATTTTTTCAATATCTTGACTTATTGGTAATTTTCTTGTTCTTGTTAGTTTTTGGGTTCATTACTCAATCAAATACACATGGAAAAAATTATTTACAAGATAGAATAGGGATTAGGGTATTCATGAGGAAGATATCCCTAAAATAATAATTATAATTTCCCATGTGCATTATGAGTCCATACTATTACCTTTTGGAATCACCAATGCACCTACAATATTCATGAACATCATGAATAGTGTTTTCCAAGAATATCTAGTTAGATTTATGTTAGTATCTGAGGATGATATTTTAATATATTCTAGAATAAAAGAAGATCATGTTCAACATCTATAGTTAGTTATAAATTGGTTTAAGTATCATGATATTTTTGACAAATTATCCAAAGTTTTCCTCCTTTAATGAAAGGTACATTACCTAGTTCAGATTATTAGAATGCATCTAGTAAATATTCAAGAAATAATGGACAAACCCACACCCTAAAATGTGCATGATATCCATATATTCATGGGATTAGCAAGATAATATCAAAATAAATTGGAAAGATTTTTTAATATAGAAAACTACACCACTTCCTTAGTAAACAAGGAAATAAATTTGAATGGTCTAATAGGAAAGAAAAATATTTTAAACTTCTTATATAAAATTTAACTTCAACACTAGCTATGAAGGTACTCAACCCAAATGGTAACTTATTAGTTATCATTTATGGTTTATGATAAGGTTCGTAATGTGTTTTGATGCAATATGGCCAAGTGGTGGCCTATGAGCCTCCAAAGCTCAAGATCTATGAATTACATTGTGCACCTCACAAATAATATTTTGACAACCATTTTTTTCATGTTGTAGATGTGGAGACATTTAATATTAGTAAATGTATTTGATATAAAAAATGATTAGTTGGGACTCAAGTATTTATTTACTTAACCTAACATAAATGCCCAATAGATACATTGGTTTAAATTATTGTGTGAATTTGACTTCGACATTGAGAATATAAATGGCAAGGGGGAAAAATCGGTTGATGCCCTTAGTCAAGATGATGACACATAAATGTTATGGTTACATGAGGAAACCCATTAGGGAACAAATTTTAGAGTGATTTCTTATAGATGAGTTGCATTTTAAGGTTAAATAATCCCTTATGACTAATGCTCTAGATCACCAGTTTCACAGTTATCAATTTGTGATTAAATGAATTATGAGATTCAAAGGCATGATATATTTTCCCAAACTTGGAAATATGAGGGAGACGACTTTCTTGAGGAGACACATTTTTTCATGGAAAAAAAATGTTGGTGATATAAATCTAACCCAAGTAATGGTGATAATTGCACCATATGTAATTGTGATAATTGTTTAATTTCCTCTATAATGCTTGTAAATTATTAATATATTCTTTTGAACAATAAAATGAATTATATAGATTCAATTCCATGTAAATGAACTATAATGGTTGTGTTTTTATAGACACTTGAATTCAAATTAAAATACTTATTGGTTTGCTAATTGACATAATAATAATTAAACATGAAACATAAAATGCCACCTAAGATGAGTGCACCATGACCGAAATGGGACACTAAAAAACCCAAGAGTTTCCTCAATACTCTAGACTTTTTCTAGTTTTGCGGATGCTCAAGACACTACCTAAAACACTTGAAATTAGTGAAGGAAATAAAAAGGTTGAGATAGAAGAAGGGTAGACCTGACAATGGCCCATGAAACATGTCAACAACACTTAATTTAGACCAATAATTGATAAGTATACAAATATTATAAAATCATGTAACTTAGTAACTAATTATCAGAGTTGTTGCCAAAATTCAGATAATGCGAGTGCAATAGAGACATGATCACACAAGTTGAAGTAAGTGCACACTACATAGATGCTAAAGCAATTTGAAAATAACACAATAAGAGAAATTGCACAAGACAAAATGGAGAAAACCAAAATCTGATTAGCAAGAGATGGCCAAAGTGAGGAATACAAATAGGAGAGTACGTAACTCCTCCACAAAAGGTGGACAAGGCACCCCAAGAATAGAATGTAACTCCCCCATGAAAGGTGGTGACAAGGTGATAAGAATAGAGAAGTAACTCCCATCAAGGGAGTTACTTATGACATTCTTATGACACCTATGACACATCTATGACACACACCTCCACATAAGCTAGCCTATCCCACAAATGTAGGAAAACTCCATGTATGCACAAGAAATATAATTTCCCTAATTAATAAATAGGGAAAAAATAAAAACCTACACTAATACCCCCCCATAAGTGCAGCTTAGGTGGGCAGTGTGGAAATATAAAATGGGTCCTGGCAACTAGGCCTAATGAGGTACCCATGTACAAATGTAATCTCCCATAAGATAGAGAAAAGGAGAAAACCCATAGGAAAAAACACCCCCCCAAAAGAGAGACATAAAAGAAAGAAGAGGCTAGAAATCCCCCTGAAGATGATGCTGCTACAGATGTAGACCATACCCTAAGAAGAGCTCGTAGATGAATGAACTTTCTCTCAGTGAAAGGTTTGGTGAAAATGTCTACAACCTGCTCCAAAGACTGGCAAAATATCAAGTCAATGACCTGACTATGAATCAGCTCCCGAATGAAATGCATGTGAATCTGTATGTGCTTGGTCTGCTAGTGCTAAACTCGATTCTTGCGAATCTAAATGGTACTCTGGTTGTCACAATAGATGATGGTGGGCTACCTGATAGGAATGCCAAACTCAAAAAGAATCTCTTGAAGCCAAATAGCCTCAGTAAATGCATTAACAACTCCCCTGTACTCTACCTCTGTGGATGATATAGCAATAGTATTTTGCTTCTTGCTAGACCAACTAATAGGACCAAAACCTAGAGAGAAACTGTAACCAGAAGTTGACTTGTGAGTCTTTGAATCACCAACCCAGTTTGAATCTGTATATCCAATCAAGTCAGCCTTTATGCCAAATCTATAATAAATCTCATATCTATGTGAACCCTGTATGTAATGCAAGATCCTCTTAGCTACTTTCCAATGTACATCATGAGGTTCCTACATGAATCTGGAAACAAGTCCCACTGTATATGATATGTTGAGCCTGGTGTGAGTCAAGTAGATGAGACTACCAACAAGTTGTCGATATCGAGTGGCATCAACCAATGGTGAAGAACAATCAGCATCAAGCTTGACTCCTGATAGAAAGGGAGTCAGAGATGGCTTGCAATTAGCCATGTGAAACTGAGCCAATAAGCCAAGAGCATACTTAGGTTGTGCAAGAGAAAACCCTGAATCTGACTGTGAGATCTCGATGCCAAGGAATTAGTGAAACAAACCCAAGTCTGTCATGTCAAATCTATCTTGAAGAGATGCCTTCACCACTGTAATAGTTGATGAATAACTCTCGATGATCAAAAGGTCATCAACATATAGAACCAAAATCAAGAGCGAATCATCCTGCCATAAGAAGTAGACATTGGGATCAGAATGGCACCTAGTGAAACCTGCTGTGAGAAGGAAGGAATCCATCTTGGCATACCAAGCCCGAGGGGCCTGTTTGAGGCCATAGATAGATTTCCTAAGTCTGCATACTAAGGAAGAATCCTGAACAAATCCTGACAACTTCTCCATGTAGATATCCTCCTCTAGGTCTCTCTGAAGAAAGGCACTCTTCACATCCATCTGATGTACATCCCAACCATGTGTTACAGCAATAGCCAAGGTGAGTCAGATAGAAGTCATCTTTGCAACGGGTGCAAAGGTCTCTGAGTAGTCAATGCTTGCCACATGTGAGAAACCCTTGGTGACCAATCACGCCTTGTACTTATCAACTGACCCATTTGCTACAAACTTGGTTCGATATATCCACCTACATTGAACCATCTTTCTTCTCTTAGGAAATGATGTCAAATCCCAAGTGTGATTTTTGATTAAGGAAGAATACTCTTCCTCCATAGCACCATCCCACTCAAGTACCCCTGATGCCTCTTGAAAAGTTCATGGATCTAAAATTGAAGCAAAGGCATGTGGATCTCTCTAAAAATCCCCCCTAGTATGTCTATCATCTGCGAGATCTCTTGCCCAAGTGCCAACACTCTCAAGTGTTTGTCTAGCCCAAAGTGGCCCAAAAGTGGGTGAGTCAGGTGCTAACTCCTCATCCTCTGACTAACTAGAGGTGGATGACTCTACATCACTGTCCTCACTGTCTGAACTCGAAGAAGAAGAAGAAGATGACTCTGGCTCAAGAACTTGTTGTGGTTGATCTAAATCTAACAAGGAATCATCATGAAGAAGTAGATCCAATGAGGGAGAAGAAGTGTCAAGTGTTGAGTCTCTAGGACTCTCCTGAAAATGGACACTTCTCTTGATGAATAACTCATGAGTGACTAGATCTAGAAGGCGATATCCCTTAATACCATCTGGATATCCTACAAAGATGTAAGGCTTGGACTGACGTTCCATAGCTTTGTGTTTCTTATTTGGAATGCGGGCCATGGCTGGGGATCTAAAAACTCTAAGGTGCTCAACATCAGGTTTCTTTTTATGCCAAGATTCAAAGGGTGTTATCCCTTTCAAAGCTTTGTGAGGAACCCTATTTTGAATGTAGCAAGCACAATTGATAGCTTCAGACCAGTACTGTGGTGCTAGGGATTTGGAGTGAATCATATAGCTACCCATCTCTTTTAAGAACCTATTTTTGCATTCTGCAACCCCTTTTTGTGAAGGACTGTAGGTGACTGTGTGCTATAAATCAATCCCCTCTGTGGTGCAAAACTGTTCAAACTTGATGCTGACATACTTCCCTCCATTATCAATTTGAAGAACCTTGATGGATATCTCACTCTGTTTCTCAACAAGAGCCTTGAAGTCTAGAAATTTTTTAAACACTTCAGACTTTTGTTTGAGAAAATATATCCAAGTGTACCTAGAGAAATCATCAATGAAAGTGAGGATGTACTTGGCCCTTGTGAAAGATGGTTTAGGAAAGGGTCCCAATACATCACTATGGACTAACTCCAAAGGTTGTGAAGCCCTCCAACCTTTGCCTTTGTCAAATTTTGCTTTGGGATGCTTCCCAAGGAAGCACCCCTCACAAAGTCCTTTTGAGAATTGGACACGAGGCAAGCTAATGACCATGTCATATTTACAAAGTTGCTCAAGGTAGCGGTAGTTAAGGTGGCCAAACCGCTCATGCCATAATTTGCTAACTCTATCTAAATGAGACAGCAATGTTGTTGGAGAAGAATCTGATGTAAAATGTGAGGTGTATAACCTAGCTTGGTGATCTGCCCTACCCACTGTCACTGTAGTATCACTATGCAACTCCCTGATAGCCACTGAATCTGGTGAAAACTCAACTCTCATGCTCTGACCAATGTGAGTGATTTGGTACACTGATAGGATATTGGTTGAAAGAAAAGGAACACTTAGAACATTGTTGAATGTTCCTCCTTCCATTTCAATTGACCCTCTCCCTGCAACATAAATTGATGTGTCATCACCCAAAATAATTGAAGTCATGCTACAAGGCTCTAAAGATCAAAACTCAACTAGTGAAGAGCCCATGTGGTGAGAAGCACCCGAGTCGATGACCCATGAAGATGTGGAAGCTATTGTAGCTACAAGGGCCTTGCCCTTTTTTCCTCCTTACCCTTGCCTTTTGCCTTAGTAGAATCTTGGGTCGATGAATTCTGCTTGATGGACTCATAAACACCTATGTTGTTCTTCTCTAGAAGATGAGTTAGGTGATCTATTTTTTTCTTCATGCATTTGTGTTCATCATGCCCTGTCTTTTTACAATAGGCACACTTAACCTTCTCCTTCTTAGGTTTAGCATTGGAAGAGGAAGTCTCAGTGTTTTTTTTGGCAGGATTGGTGTTTTCTTTTTTCTTCTCCTGCTCCTTGTTCTTTTTCTTCTTCTCCTTTGTTGAAGTCTTGTCCTTACCATTTCCAACTATCAAATCTTGGGGTTGAGTAGACTTCATTGTGCCCATTTGAATTAGATTATCTTTCTCCCTAATCAAGTCGACAATGAATGAATCCAAAGAAGGCATTTTCCATGTAGTGCCAAGGGCACTTTTTGTGGCATGGAAAGTGGAGACAAAGACTGAATAGCTTGGACCTAACTTTGCAAGAATAGAAAGTATGAGTTGATCATCTTTCTTCTCTATCCCACATTCTTTTAATTTCAATCTAAGGGCCTTAAACTTAGTGAAGAAGTCCTATAGGGTGTCAAAGTTACTAGGACTTAGACTTATGAGTTCATTTTTGAGCTCATGACCTCTCATCTCATCAAGCTTCCCAAATAACTTTTCTAAGGTGTCCCATATGTCATTAAGAGTCTGAGAGGATTATAAATAGAAGAGAAGTTTGGGAGACACAGACAAGCTCAGTAATCCATAGGCTTCATCACTACGGTTGTACCACTTGACCTTTTCAGCATTAGTGTTGGGTTCTACTTCAGTTCCCATGGTGATCCTATACAACCCTTTGCTTCTAAGAATGACTGATATTTTAACTTTTTATTCATGATAGTTGAAGGGTGTTATGGGTTTAAGTTGAAAAGAATCCATTTTAGCTGAATTTAGGTGAAGTTGTGTTGATTGCAAGTTGTGAATTTATGCAGAAACGAGAATGAAAGCAAGTTGTGAAAAGCAATCAGACCCCCCCAAAATATTGAGCCCTCCCCAAATATGAAAGTGCACACTCAAAAGACGTTAGTCTCAGCTGAAAATGCATCTTAGAGTAATCAGTGCAAGACTAAAGCAAACAGGACGTCGGACTCAGCTGAAAATGCGTCTCGAGAGACTCAAATTTTGGCACTTTATAAACTAGTGCATTTTTGACAATTAACAAGTCTACACTATGTAAAATTGAATTACAAACACTTTTGCAAAAAATGGCACCCAAAACCGAGCTACCGTTTGCAAGATATTAAAGGTACAATTTTCCTATAAACTAGTGTTTTTCCAAAAAAAGCACTAAAACATTAAAAAATACCTGTTATGATAGAGAAAGTGGCCTTCCAACCACTCATTAGATTTAGCATGGAATGAAGAATCCAAAGGAGGTTTTTTTTAGGGGTAATTGGCCTCTTGCCAATCCAGGCCTCACCCTTCGTCTTCGTGGGTTGAAGATACAAGTTTAAAAATACCTCTAAACTATGTTTTTGAATGCTAATTTCAAATTTGATTTTAAATCAAACATTCAAATTACTGATTTAAGATTATCAAAATAATTTAAAAGGCAAATTTACTATAAAAAATAGAGGGTGGGCCCACCAAAAGAGGCGTTGGAAACCAAGAACAAAAGGAGCACCATTCAACAAGGATAGCAGATTACCAATTTTTTGAAGTCCATGAAAGAGATCCCCAAGCTTATCCTGCCCTCTAATCTAACCAAACCGGTTCCCTTTTCCACCAATCTTAATGTCATAGGCGTGCTTGACAAGGTCGGCTACAAGATATTCGTGCAGCAAATCACCGCCACCAGCATTCTTAAAATCTACTAAGACGCCATTGCCACTGCCACTGGCCATGGCCTTACTTTGTTCGCACCAATAGATAAAGCCTTTAGCAGGTCGGTCGTGGCTAAGCTGAAAAATCTCTCCAACGCTCAATAGGATTGCATGCTGGAATATTATGCAGAGCCGAAATATAGTCCCTTGGGAATGCTTAAGACTGCCAGCAAGCCCATCAGTACTCTGGCTACTAACGGAGCTTCTAAGTATGCCTTATAAGTGTCTTCGACCGGTGATACACTTAAGAAAGTAAAGTAAGAAGTGATCTGTAAACTCCACTGATTCAAACTCAAAGTGAAGTTCAAAGTACGAATACTAAATTTTCTCAAAACTGATACAAATTCTCGAAAAACTCAAAAGAACTTGCAAAATGTTTTGGCATAAATCATTCTCAGTTATTGAACCAGTTTTTTAATAACATTGTGTTATAATTGTCATAATGAAAATTAATTGCATGAGTTCATTTACTAATTAAACCAAATCAGCAAATTGAAACAAAATCATGTATCAAAATGACAAATTACCAAGAAACATGAAACGTGATAACAGAGTTCGGCTCAACAAATGAAGCCTACATCTCCGGGTTCTCCAAAGGAGTGGACCATTTCCATTAAGGGCATTTCAAAAACCTGGAAACAATAAATAACTTTCCTGCAAGTTGATCTCTCAATAGAAAAATTCATCTTCACCGTGACTGATAATCAACCCTGGCACCTTCGAATTCCGTGAGTCTTCACACCTGCAAAGTTGCTCCAAAAGTCCTAAAAATCTCCTCTATGGGCTTAAAAATACTCTTCCAAAATGCAAATTAGATAAAAAGAGCATTAAGACTGAGTGTTATGGCTGGAAAATGGATAAAAATCTATTATCTAAGCTTTCCCAAAGCTTTTACAAAGTCTCGGCCTTTAAAAATAAAATACACAATCCATAACCTCATGTAAAACAAATACAGATTCGTGCTTTTATAATCAGTTACAAGCTTGTGGCATAGTGGCTAAGTCTCTTATTCTTTTGCCACAAGGTTAGGAGTTCAAAACTGGCCGCCCACCATTATAGGCGCCTTGACTAATTTTGAACTTGTCTTCCCTCTATTTTAGGCACCTTGGACTTTGAAATTTTCCTTGGGTGCTTGATAGAATGGCAAGGTGGCGTGGCATGCTTGAAATTTTCAAATAACATGTGATAAATAACACCTAACCAAATTTTTTCCCCCTAATTATTTACCACGTGTCAAATGGAGATTGGTCCACTTGGCATTCCGCAACTATGCCATGTCATTTGTTGACACCAAAATTTTACCTGTCGAACCAAAACTTCAGCAGCCCATAACTTTTGCATACGGTGTCCGTTTTGCAAATCGTGAAAAGCGTCAAAAATCTCTCGATGAGTTCTACACTGCGTAGTAATTTTTATTAGAATATATAAACTTTTATTTTTTTCAAAAATAGAGAGATCCCCCTAGATCAAACCTCCCCACTAAGCGCTTTTGGACCCCAAAAGTGTGGTCTCCATTAAAATGCTTCTGCAAAAACATCACTGCAACATATCATAGTAACGATTCAAATTTCAAACTGAATCTTTGAAATGTCAGTGAAAAACAAATATCTACCCATTGCCACATTGTGGATAGAAACACTCTGCTTGCTCAAATGTCGCATCTCAAAAACGATGCATCTGCCAATCACTGCAAATTGTTCACCAAGTGCAATTGCAAACCAATTTGTTAGTGTAATAATTTTACACGCTATTTGTAATCACAATTGATAGTTACAACAAAATGCCCAAAAATGAATAAGGGTCTTAGAGAACGTGCAAATATCATGCATGGCTACAAATAGTTTGTATAATTAGTACAATTACAAACGGTGCCCATAAAGGGTCTTATAAGCCTGTATTTGCACAATATAAAAGACAACATATAAACTGCATTGCAAATTTCTCCAAATAGACATACTGATCATGTCCATATAAACTGCATATACTGTTGTCAAGGTTTAAAAATGAAGTTTCAAAATCCCAAACATGATAAAATATTCCAAGTATGCTTAACCTATCCCTTGGTTGTTCTCTATGGGCCACTCTAATAAACCATATCAACATTCAAAGCATGGTGAATGTCCTTTATGCATACAACATAGATTCCAAAACTGCTTTGCAACATGAATGCATCCACTAATCATGACAACATGAATGTCAAAAATTGTTTACCAACCCTCTTAATCCAATTTTCCTGATTAGTTGGTGAGATTTCTTTAGTGGATTTAGTAACATTTGTATGGGTTGATTTAACTTCATTAATTACATCATTGATAGGTTTATAAACCATCTTAATCTTACCATTTCTAGGATGGTGGGATGGTTGAAGTCTCCAACACTTTTCAACCCGATGTCCACTTCTGTTACAATGAGTAGAAAACCTTTTGTCCACTATATTGGAAAACATATTCTTATTGCTACTCTTAGAACTTTGTCTAGGAGAATAGTCTTTCAAAATCTTTCCTAAAAAATATTTAAATTTCCAACATTTGGCTACACAATGATTAGACAATCCACAAAAATTGCATGGATAAACGTGCCACAAATTTTGTGTACCATAATCAAAAAGAACATTGGAATATTTATGTTGTCCGGTAGAATTAGAATCAACATGATTGTAAGTGTGGTGAAAAGAATGTGTTTTACCTTCCATCCAAGAGGATTTACAATTCTCCATAACACATCTTGCTTTTGCTTTCTCAGAGCATTCACTTGTTTCATTCTGAATACTAGATCTGTATCCTAACTCTGCACGATTAGGCTTATTCTCTACTTGAATGGGGTTAGTATCACCTTGGCTATCTTTTCCCAGGCCTTTTCCATTAAATCCCATTTTAAAAAGTAATTTTGAACCTATTCCTTTTGTATATTGTTCAAATTTACCAAAATCATTGTTACTAGATTCTTCATGGGTAGGAAAATCAATTGATGACTTACATGCACTTACAATGTTTTCATCTGTCATAGTGTCTGCATCTATAGTGGAAGGTGAATCCTTCACTTGTCCACCATTATGTAGTTTGTCCATGAGCTCATCCTTGACTCGTAACTCCATTTTAAAATGGGCAATCTCCTCATCCAAGGAGTTCAATCTTGCTCTTAGGGAAGCATTCTCTTCCTGGATCTGTTGGTTATATGCTTCAAGCTCATCAAGCTTGGCTCTGTTTGATAACTTGCCCATTGCACCTGTCGAATCACAAAAATTGAAACAAATGCTCAAATAGAAGCAAAATAACAACCAACTATTAAATCCCGCTGATCAACTACTCTGATACCAACTTGATATGTAAACTCCACTGATTCAAACTCAAAGTGAAGTTTAAAATACGAATACTGAATTTTCTCAAAACTGATACAAATTCTCAAAAAAGTCAAAAGAACTTGCAAAATATTTTGGCATAAATCATTCTCGATTATTGAACCAATTTTTTAATAACATTGTGTTATAATTGTCATAATGAAAATTAATTGCATGAGTTTATTTACTAATTAAACCAAATCAACAAATTGAAACAAAATCATGTATCAAAATGACAAATTACCAAGAAACACGACACGTGATAACGAAGTTCGGCTCAACAAATGAAGCCTACATCTCCAGGTTCTCCAAAGGAGTGGACCGTTTCCATTAAGGGCATTTCAAAAACTTGGAAACAATAAACAACTTTTCTGCAAGTTGATCTCTCAATACAAAAATTCACCTTCATCGTGACTGATAATCAAGCCCAACACCTTCAAATTCTGTGAGTCTTCACACCTGCAAAGTTGCTCTAAAAGTCCTAAAAATCTCCTCTAGGGGCTTAAAATTACTCTTCCAATATGCAAATTGGATAAAAAGAGCATTAAGACTGAGTGTTATGGCCGAAAAATAGATAAAAATCCATTATCTAAGCTTTCCCAAAGCTTTTACAAAGTCTCGGCCTTTAAAAATTAAAAAACACAGTTCAAAACCTCGTATAAAACAAATACAGATTCATGTTTTTATAATCAGTTACAAGCCTGTGGCGTAGTGGCTAAGTCTCTTATTCTTTTGCCACAAGGTTAGGGGTTCAAAACTGGCCGCCCACCTTTCTAGGCGCCTTGACTGATTTTGAACTTGTCTTCCCTCCATTTTAGGCACCTTGGACTTTGAAATTTTCCTTGGGTGGCGTGATAGACATGGCAAGGTGGTGTGGCATGCTTGAAATTTTCAAATAACATGTGATAAATAACACCTAACTAAATTTTTGCCTCCTAATTATTTTCCACGTGTCAAATGGAGATTGGTCCACTTGGCATTCCGCAATTGTGCCATGTCATTTGTCGACACCAAATTTTTACCTGTCGAACCAAAACTTTAGCAGCGCATAACTTTTGCATACAGTGTCTGTTTTGCAAACCGCAAAAAGCATCAGAAAGCTCTCGACAAGCTCTACGATGTGCAATCATTTTTATTAGAATATGGAAACTTTATTTTTTCAAAAATGGAGAGATCCACCTAGATCAAGAATGCAAGAATGATATTGACAAAATTTTTATTTATTTATTTTAGACTAAATCTAGAAAAAAATAAAGAGAACTCCACTCCTCTTGATTTCAAAATAATCTAAAAGCATAATCACACACAAGATTACCGGGTTAGCTCTGATACCATATCGGATTTGTTGCTAGAATCCGGATAATGCAAGTGCAATGGAGACGTGATCACACAAGTTGAAGCAAGTGCACACCACATATATGCTAAAGCAATTTGAAAACACAAGACAAAATGGAAAAAATCAAAATCTGATTAGCAAGAGATGGCCAAAGTGAGGAATACAAATATGAGAGTACGTAAGTAACTCCTCCACAAAAGGTGGACAAGGCACCCCAAGAATAGAATGTAACTCTTCCATGAAAGGTGGTGACAAGGTGCTAAGAATAGAGAAGTAACTCCCATCAAGGGAGTTACTTATGACATTCTTATGACACTTATGACACATTTATAACACAAACCTCCACATAAGCTAGCCTATCCCACAAATGTAAGAAAACTCCATGTATGCACAAGAAATATAATTTCCCTAATTAATAAATAGGGAAAAAATAAAAACCTACACTAATACTAATAAGTGCCTAGGGGACATTGGGCCATTTTTAGGTGTATACACTTCCTTAATAACTTTAAAACTAAATAAAATATCTTAGTAACTTCAAAACTAACTCAAATATGTTAAATATATCTATCTTTAAAATGCCAATATGTATGAATATCAATGAACCTATCTTAGATTTATCAAATAATTTATTCTATTAAATGGTTCCACATTGATTAAAGATTACATTAATTTTTTTTTTTAATTACACTAATTGATGCTGATGTATGGCATCAATCTAGCTACATCGTTGCATCAGTCTTGAAAAATATTCTTGAGAAGAAACAAAATCCAAATGCCATCATATATCCAATATATCATGATTCTTTGATATGCTTCTACAATCAAGAAGAAAAACTACTTGTAGCCCATTTTTTGCATCTTCACATAATTTTTCATCGGGGTTAATTGAGCATTCTTGCATATCATCGATGATTCAATCATGCAACAACATCAATAATGATGATAGATGGACATAATAGAGAAATTACATGTATAAATTGTGCAACATTGTATAAGACTTCATGAAAACTCATAGACACCTGTATAAAAACGAGGCATGTCCTAGAGATACGTCCTTTGATTGTTGTAATGTATAGAGTTAGTATTTTAAAATTAAACATTATAATATGTAATGTGTGCATATGATAAATAATAAAGTGTATGTGCCAAGAGTGTTATAGTGAGATATAAGAGGTGTAAATAATGAGAGAGTAAATAATAGATGAGTTCATAATAGAGAAATTATAGTTATGACTTGTGTAACATTGTTCAACGCTTATTAACAACTCATAGACACATGTATAAAGACGAGGCATGTCCTAGAGACATGTCCTTTGATTGTTGTAATGTATAGAGTTATTATTTTAAAATTAAGCATTGTAATATGTAACATGTGCATATGATAAATAATAAAGTGTATGTCCTAAGAGTGTTATAGTGAGATATAAGAGGTATAAATAATGAGACAGAGTAAGTAATAGATGAGTTCATAATAGATAAATTATAGTTATGACTTGTGTAACATTGTTCAACACTTATTAACTCATGGACACCTTTATAAAGGCAAGGCATGATCCAGGCAATAATTCAGATGACAATTCGGGTGATGGGTTCACCCCAATTGATGGTAGAACTTTTGGGAGCCATAACTTTTGCACCGTAGCTCTAATTGACTCGCCGTTTGAACCGTTGGAAAGCTAATAACGAGGGGAACATTGTGAGATGACATTGAGCTTTGCTCAATGAAGTTTGACCCCTAAAAACCCAACGGAAGGGCCCCAAATTTCAATTTTAGTAGTGCAGTCTAAAAACAGTAAGTTTCTAAAAATAGTAATTCCTCGAATTCTGTATTGTTGTAAATCGTGGAAGTCGAACCACTCGATCTCCCTCGAGATTGGTGACCTTCCACATCCTCCTCCCACCTTCAAAACATGTATAAATTAAGATGTAACCCAAAATTGAAATTAGACATCTCTTCTCAGAGATAGGCATATGTTTGGGTCTGCAAATTTGATCAGTAAAACATCTCTTTTCAGAGATAGCATTATTTGAATTGTGTTTTTCTTATTTTTGAATTATCTTTCGACCAAAGCTTTTGAGTTTTGGATCAAGGTATGTCTTAGAGACATGTCCTTTAATTGTTGTAATGTATAAAGTTGGTATTTAAAACTCAACATTGTAATATGCAATGTATGCATACGAGAAAGAATATATGTGCCAAGATGTGATAGTGAGATATAAGAGGTAGTAATGATGAGAAAGTAAATAATGTATTGTAAGTGAGAGATAAGGGGTATAGAGATAAAGAGTATCTTAGAATTGTAATCGATATTTAAAAATAAATATAGGATAGAGTAGGAAATATTGTGTTATGTGTTAAGTGTATGTAATATAGGACCCACTTCTTTTAATTACTTAAATAATGAATTAATCTATCAAAGTGAATTTTCTTATTCCCTTTCGTGTAACGCTAACTCTAGTTAAGGTCACTAAACCCCATAAGTCAATACTAGTACCATATTTATGTCAACAGTGCATACTCACTCAACAACAATATTAAACTCATTGCTCCCGCCCCCTTATCTATTGATGTAGGTTAGGCTTCCTAGTGCAACAAGCAAGAATACAAGTCCCTATGATGATCACATGGATGCCAAACTTATGGTCAACCCATTTTTTTAACGTACTCACTCCATGAAAAGCTACACTTGATCCTCCCACCACCTTGTTTACAAATGTAGGTTATGCCGATTGATAAATTAGCTTCGTTGTTTACTTATAAATATAGCTATCAACAAGGACCCTCTCTATTTTCCTATTGGCATTATAGATATTAAATGCCAAAAAATATACATTATTTTGAAAGCTTGACATAAAAATGAGTTTATAATAAAATGTTGTTATGTGTTAACGTAGCCTTTTGTGTAGATAGGAAGGTAGGTGGCATGGTACTCTAGAATCGACTTGGTATACTTCTTTATTAACGAATTTTTTTTATGTTTATAGTTTAATTAAACAAATTTCACAAACACCCTTAAGAATGAATATGATAATGAATTTTAATGTCTTTTAGATTAAATTGTAAAAATGTATAATAAATGTAATGTATCTTTGCAAAGAGTAATTTTTAGTTAGATTATTAAGTTTTTGTGAGATTTTGATTGTGTATTTAATTCATTCCAAGATGCCTTCTATAAATAATCATTACTTTAATATAAAGTTTCTTTATATAATTTAATAATAATTATAAGAAAAAGGACCCACTTAACATGCAAACATTTTCTTTTTCACTTAAAATTTTAAAATAAAAAATATGTAAATATAATAAATATTTAAAATAAAACCCAAAAATTAATTTAAAAAAAATATATATATATATTTTAATTTCCTATTCGATTAAGTAAAACCTAGATTTTTTTTGGTACACATAGGATGAAATTTATTTTTTAATTATTGACCAATTATAAACAAATACTTATACTATTGATTAAAACAAATAATTATATATTAAAATATCAAATTGTTTTTACAATAAATTTTTTTATTGTTAAATTTATCTCGCCGAAGGATGATGTGAGGGCATTCACTGTTATCTCCTTAATTGATGCGAAAGGCAAATGAATGGAGATGATGTCATCTCATACGGTTGGAAAAGACACTAAAATTTTTGGCACACCCATCAATGTTATGCTATTTTCATGTCATGTAAGAATTTCCATTAAGTGTTATACGTGCGATCCACACCCATCAATGGAATACTTGGATGGGAACTTGAGACTTGATGGGAACCTTACGTACCATAGGAATATTTAGTGATGACAAAGCATTTTTATAATTTTATGTATATATAAAATAAGATTAACGTAAATTTATGATAATTTGTTTATGAATTATGTAAAATTTTATATAATTTTTAAAAATATTGTAATTTGTATAAATATTTTAAATATATTTATTTGAGAAATGTTTAGATGTATTAATTTTGAAATATTTTTTTTAGATTTGTGATATAATTTCATTTATTAAAGGGTATCATATTGATTGAAATTTTTAAAATTTTTGTATACATTTTTCCACCGAATAATGATAGATGACTTTAATTTTGTTGTATTATTATGTTAGTTTTTAAAAAAAAATTTGAAAAACAAATACAGAATTCAAATTCAAACATAGGTTTAAGATATTGCGATTTGTAAATCACCTTCTCCAAACAAGAAGAAAAATTGCCCTTTAATAATCAAATAGATATTAAATTTAAGGTAGGTCATTTTTATTGACATCTAACACAATTACATTCCATCCTCTCACCTCCCAAATGTCATTGTAGATTACACATATAATAATAATAATAATAATAATAATAATAATAATAATAATAATAATAATAATAATAATAATGTTATTGTGCTTCTATCTCATGAATTTACATAACATATACATATAATTTACTAATATAGAAGAAATGTTGGTTAATAGACGTGAGTTTAATTTTTTTTATAGAGGTAAAATAAGGGAAAGTGCCAAAAATAAAAATAAAAAGCACCCTGAGATGAGTGTCAATTCCTATTGTTGTGTCATTGGTAGGTGAAAGGTCCTAGAAGCTGGGCATGTTCCAATTATTGAATAGCCTTATTGTTAAGGTGTGGTCTATTGATGACACATATTGGTATGGATACATGATATTTTGCACTAGACATTTAGTATGTAATATCTAATACTTGTCCAACATTTACTTAATAACAGTTTCAAGTAACCAATGACATCATGACATGTAAGACCCAAGTATTTGTATTCTAAAGGTAAAGTATTAGTATTCTAAATGTCAAATTTTGATCATAGGTTTCAAAACTATATATAATGATCTCTCTTAATAAAATGGATTATACGTAAAATGTATAATGACTCAGACCTTCAAACCTTTGTTATAAATAGTTAAGATGACATATTAAAATGGGTAAATTTTTAAAGGTCTAATGCAATACCACAACTTTAATATTTTTTCAATTAACCTTATGGTTGCTTCCTCAAAGAACTTGGAAAATTCTTTCCATATTTTAATAGGTCCAAACATACCAAAACATAAACCTATATCAGGGTAAGGTTTCAACGGATTTTTTTTCCTTTCTTATAGGGTCCCTCTTTTGACTACATTAATAGTCTCAAATTATATCCTAGGCAAAGGGGTATTTTGTTGTGATGGGATGGGTCTAATATTAAAATTATTTTAGTTGTAAACACCTAATTTTTTTAAGGTTAATTATTAGTCATAAAATTATAATATTATAGTTTACTTGTTTGCTTTTCAATCATTAATTCATATTAGGCTCTTATCGATACATTTCACTCGTGTTTGTGGATGTTTCTTTTCCTTTTTTATTCTCATTTCCCTCTCTCTCCTCTTTCTCTCCCTCCTCCATGTTTCCTTATTTTTTAGGATTATTCCTATAATTGTACATTCCAGGGCCCTAAAAATTTACAATGTACAATTATAGGGTGGATCTTTGTGATCCTTATTTTGTCTCTCTCATGCCATGTGTTTCAAAAATTTCAATCCTTCCCACCCATTGTGTGATAGTTTGTACACAAATATTGTCCTAATTTGAGTTCTATAAGTCTATAAATACATGGATCTATATTAGTGCATATACAATAATGAATGAACATATAAACTATAAATGTAAGAGATATTGTGAAAGTGTCAAACCAATCAATTCAAACATTTAGAGTATATTCAAGTAGATCTAAAGCATTTATTGCTCCACCATATATTCATTCAAGAGTGAAAAGTCATATAAGACATGCCCTACATTCATTGGATTGGCTATTGAACATGCAATACACTCGGTATGTTATTTTTAAAATTATTTAAGAATTTTAGGGGACTAATTATAATTATCTTAAGAGAACACAAGACCCATAAAATGTTTCCCATTTTAAAGGTCTCTCTAGATGTTGCTTCCCTACTAGAGTTTTAAAGAATGAGATAAATTTCACATATATTTACATAAAATTTTGGGAAAATGAGTGAGGTTTTAGGAGCCCTAAAGTTGCTAAAAAAGATCATCAAATTACATTTTTATGCATTTACAATTTTCATTTCTACCCTTATGGTTCTGAAATCTTTACTACTATTTTTTCCCTAATTTAGATTTTTAAGGCCCTAATTAAGATAAGAAAAAAATGTATAATTTAGATTATAAGATATAAAAATTAAGCATGAATCTAAATGTAAAGTATTGCAATTGATTTGATAAGTAGCACATGCTAAATATAGAAAATAATAAAGAGATAAAGGTTCTTAGCTTTTTTGGTTCCCTAATTGACAGTGACTAAATTATGCTAGTAGAAAGTGGTTGGAAACATACCTGTGAGTTTTTTGGATCTAGCACTAATTGTATGTGTACACATGGTCACTAACATTAAGTTGGGGTGAATCCATTAATGAAACTGATTGAAGGATGATGTTACAGTCTTGGGATATTTTGAGGCTTCATGATTGTAGAGTCCACTGTGCATTCTTTTAATGACTTCATGTGTATGATCCTAACACTTGAGTATATGTGCAGTTTTAAAAATCAATCTAATTTTCCTTGAAACCCTATGTTAGGAACCCGTGCTACCCCTTCTCTATATTTTGTTAGTGTAAAAGTTGCTATGGATACATATGCTTTGTAAGTCATCCCATGAGCATTTTGTTTTATCCCACATTCAGGGGAAGTAGTAGTTGCTTATATTAGACTTAGTATACAAGTTAGTGTTGAGGTCAAGGAAGGCATCCATGAATTTATTGTATTGAGCTTGTTCAAAGGAGGTTGTCCCCTCGATGTGGCCTACTATTAATTCAATCTTTCAAGTGTTCTACTAATTATCTAAATATGTTAATTCTTGTTATTTCATGCATTTTTATTAATTATTGTAGGAGGATCCTCTCATCTAGTATCAGAACACTTTCAGGGCCACAATTTTTTTTTCTTTCCTTCAAAAAGTCTTAACTCTATTCTACTGCATACATCAATTCAGTAATTTTTTCCAAAAATCTTAACTCTATTCTACTGCATAACTCAATTAAGTAATTTTTTGTAATATGTTTTGGATCAAGGTAAAAATATGATAGCATAATTGTGGGAAGTGCTTAGGTAAAAGCCCTAAAACTCATCGTGACGAGTACTATAGGAACCCCAAAGTAGCTAGCCTATTGAGAGGACCTATCAGCGAAACGGGAATGACTCCTTCCCAATTGAGTAGTTCACATCCGTGAGGAAAACCAAAAGCTGTCACTAAGAGGTAAATCTATGGCCATAAAATTTTTGGAGAGCGGTACTCGCTTAGATGACATTGGTGGTCAGAGTGATATTTTTAAAACCCTTAGGCAACCATTGAAACTTGAAGCCCATTTCTATCACTTTTAGAATATTTCCAGCAGACTTAAAAAAATCAATCAATAGAGTATCCACAGACTGTCAGAGGACTTATAGGTAGGTATTTGATAGGAACTAGAATCTACAAACCATCCGTAGAATATCAATAGACTCTTAAAGGACTTACCACCAGACAACAAATAGAAAAGAGAAATCAAGAGTAATTTTTTTTTGTATTTTTGTCATATATTTTCCTTTGTAACCCTTTTGATCCTCAAAGTTTATTCAAACACCTAAAATTTCATTCCTCACATTTTCTTCCTTGAGGTCCCATATCCCAATTCCACTCCTAATTCTCGCAAATCATAATTTTCACTTTTTTGGGGTTTTGCCATAACTTCTATTTTTGTCTGTTTACCTCAAAAAAATTATATAGTGTTCATCTCCATTTTCTACTCATTTATCCTTCTTTGATAAATTTTTTATTTTTTCTATTTTCACTCCTAAAATTACCCTTGCCTTTGTCAATCATACTCCCACTATATAAAAAAAATAGTAAAAGTACCTTTACCCCTTCCAATTTTGTCCAAATTAAAAAAATCTTTTACTAAACGTGTCTTAACTCGAGTTTTCCTACCCATTTAAAAAAAAATCTTATTATGGTCATGGTAGTAACCCAAACAGGAGTAAAAAACATGGAGGATGAAATTGCTACCCTCAAGACCCACATCAAAGATCTTGATGAAAACATTCTCAGCCTTAGTCTTCAACATACCACCATGAACAATAGATGGCATCCAGAGTCCTCTTTAGACACTAGATTTTCTTCTTCCAACACTTTTCATGAGTTGAAGATTAGTTTTCCTTTATTCAATGGTGTCGATCTGATTAGATGGATCTATCAGGCAGAATAATATTCTAGTTTGCATAATACTTTTGATGCCAACAAGGTCCCACTTGCATCCTTTCACTTGGAACACAACTCCCTTCAATGGTATCATTGGTATACCAAGGCTCATGATGATCCCATGTGGACCAATTTTTGCACCCTTATTTTACAATAGTTTAGACCTATTATTTTTGATGACTTCATTGGAGCACTCACTAAACTTTGCCAACTAGGAACTGTAAGAAAATATCAAATAGAATTTAAAAAGTTTGACAATCACATAGAGGGATTGTCTAATGAATTCTTCAAGAGTTGCTTTGTCAGTGGATTGAAGGATGCAATTCGATCAGAGGTCAAAATGTTCTGGCCCAACATGATGATAAAAGACTTAGGGTTGGCTAAGTTGGCAGAGCAAAATATCATAGCTCAACAGTGATTCAAATCCAATTTTGCTCTATTCAAAAATACATCTCCATAATGATCTGAAATAATGACAACCCATAGAACCACTCCTACCAGGAGTTTGACTAAATCAGAGATGCAAGACTGTAGATAAAAAGTACTATGTTATAATTGTGATGATAAATTCACTTGGGGACATTGATGTGTCGAGTAAAGGCTCTACCTATTGGATGTGGACTCTTCTCCTAAAACTAAATATTGGGAAGATGTTCAGGATATAATAGATGATCCAGAAGAAGCTCAATTGATTATGGAACTTACTTCTTAAGAAGACCAACCATATATCTCTCTTCATGCCTTAACAAGAGTCACCACCCCAAAAAACCATATGATTTAGGGGTTACTTCAAGAAATTCTCTCTCACAATACTCATTGATTCTAATAGCACTCATAACTTCATTGACGCTTGTATCACCAAACAAGCTGATTATTTTGTCTATTCTTGCTCCAACTTTGAAGTTATGATTACCAATGGGGGCACATTACCTTGCAAAGTCAAGTCTCATAATGTGTGTATCTCTATTGGAGATTATAACTTGTGCTTTGACATGTTTGCCTTGCCCTTAGGTAGATTTGATGTTATTTTGGGAGTCCAATGGTTACGTACACTTGGACCCATCTTATGGGATTTTGCTGAACTTTGGATGCAATTTTTAGATAATGGGAAAAAATGTACATTCAAAGGCTTATAATCAAGGTCTCTCAATGTCATAAGTTCACATCACATAGAAAAGCTTCTTAAGAAGAATTCACATAGTGTCATTACCCAATTCCATTCTATTCAAGTGTAACCATCAATGGTCTCCACTACTCCTGATCTACAAACTTTTTTTCATAGGTATGCAGGTGTCTTTGTCGAACCAATGGGATTGCCACCTTCATGACCATAGGACCACCATATTCATCTCCTTCCTGGAAGCATTCCTCCTAACATTTTGCCCTATCGTTACCCATTTTAAAAAAATGCTAAGATCAAGATGCTCATTCGAGACTTCTTAAAGCAAGGCATTATTTTCCCAGTACCAACCCATATTCTTCTCTAGTTTTCCTTGTTTGAAAAAAGATGGGTCATAGTGCCTATGCATTGACTTCCATGCACTTAATCACATCACAATCAAGTATTAGTTCTCAATCCTTGTTATTGATGAGCTTCATGGTACTCATTTTTTCTCCAAGTCAGATCTTCACTCTGGATATCACTAGCTCTGGCTTCATAAGGATGATATCCCTAAGATAGATTTTCACACGCATGATGGAAACTATGAGTTTCTGATCATGCCCATTAGCCTCACTACTCCTTCAACATTCCAAGCATTGATGAATAAAATATTCTAGCCTTACCTATCAAAATTCATTATGGTATTCTTTAATGATATCCTCATCTATAGTAAAACATGGTCTAAGCATCTTCAACATCTGGATCTCACACTGCAACTTCTCTCTAACCATCATATTTGTGAAAAATAGTCCAAATGTGCTTTTGGCTAGGATGAAGTGGAGTATCTTGGGTATATTGTTTCAAACTAAGGGATTTAGGTAGATCTTGAAAAAATAGCCACCATGATAAATTGGCCTCATCCTTAGACACTCAAGAGCCTCCATGGTTTTTTAGGGCTGACTAGATACTATCACAAGTTTGTCAAATATTACGAGAAGATTTCAGCTCTACTGATAGCTATGTTGAAAAATATGCTTTTACATGGACACAAGTGATTGAGTGTGTATTTGCAAAATTAAATGTGTACTACACCTATTCTAGCTATTCCAAATTTTGCCAAGACCTTCACTATCAAGAGTGATGCTTCTAGAAATAGACTTGGTGTTGTTCTCCTCTAAGAAAGATGCCCCATTGTATTCACTAGTAAATCCCTTTCTATCAATAATTTAGTACTTTCTACTTATGAGAATGAAATGATGGATATTTTACATGTAGTACAAAATTGGCAGCCATACCTACTGAGGAACCATTTTTACATCAAAACTGATGACTAGAGTCTACAATATTTCCTAGAAAAATGGATCTCCACCCCATCACAACAAAAATGGGTCAGAAAACTCATGGGTTATGACTATGAGATCACTTACAAGAAGGGTAAGGACAATATTGTGGTTGATGCTCTGTTTCACACATTTGTGGACTAAGCCCCCCTTTCAGCTATTTACATGTCTATTCCAAATTGGTTGGACACTATACAATAGGAGTATGTCAATGACTCCTCATTATCTCAAATAATTCAATAGTTGGCCACTAACCCTTCACATATATCGCATTATTCTTGGGATGGTGCTTTTTTGTGATAAAAGGGTCTTTTGGTGCTTCCCCAGAGCACAAATCTTTAGTAGATAGTATTCTATGAAATCCATGCTTCTCCATTGGTAGGGCACTCAGGTTTACTCAAAACTTATGAGTGAGCATGATGCAACTTCTTTTGGAAGGGAATAAAAAAGGTAATTCAATAGATGGTGGTTGAATATGATACCTATCAATGTAATAAGGGTGAAACAACACTCATCTCTGGGTTACTCAAACCCTTTCCCTTCCCTACTAGGATTTAGATAGATATTTTTATGGATTTCATTGAGGGGTTCACTAAATCTGAAGGGAAAATAGTGATCTTGGTTGTGGTTGAATGCCTCTCCAAATAGAGTCATTTTTGTGCCCTCGGCCATCCTTATACCACCTCCACAGTCACACAAGTTTTCTTGGACCAGATTTTCCATCTTCATGGCATTGTTTTGTCCATTGTCTTAGATTTTGATTCAACTTTCACCAACCATTTTTGGATAGAACTATTTTGTTGCACCAACACCTAACTAAAGATGAGTTTGAGGTATCATCCCCAAATAGATGCGTAGAATGAAATTGTCAACAAATGCTTGGAAACTTTCTTTGTTGCTTCACCTTAGAACACTAACATCAGTGGGCCAAGTGACTCCCCCTCACTAAATGGTGGTACAATACCTCCTACCACACTTCAATGAAAATGACTCCATATGAAGTAATCTATAGTCAAACACCACCAATGTCCCTACTGTACACTCTCAGTAGTTCATCAGTTCAATTAGTTGACATGATTCTCTGCACTTGAGATCAAATCTTCAGCACCCTATGGGATAATCTTCATATGGCACAAAATCAAATTAAACAATAGGCTGATTAGCACCATTTTGAGTGCACTTTTCAAGTACATGATATGGTTTTTCTTCACCTACACCCATACAAGCAATCCTCCATAAAACTCAAAGGGAATAATAAGTCAGATCCCAAGTTCTTTGGGCCTTATAAAGTTCTCTAGAAGATTGGGTCAATTTTTTATAAGTTGGATTTGCCACCTTCTTCCCAAGTTCACCCAGTATTTCATGTCTCTTATCTGAAGAAAGTTATTGGCACAAACATCATAGTGCAGAATATTTTACCAGAACTTGATAATGAAGGGTCCATCTTTCTCGAGCTTGAATCAATCCTAGATAGGTGCACACACCAAATTCACTCCCACTCCATCATAGAGGCTTTAATTTAGTGGCACAAAATGTAACTAGAGGATGTAACTTGGGAACCACTATTTTTGATTCAGCATCAATTCTCACATTTAAAGCTTTGAGGACAAATATTTTTGTAAGAGGGTGGGGATGTTAAGAACCCATGCTACCCCTTCTCTTTATTTTTTTAGTGTAATAGTTGTTATGGATGTATATGCATTGTAAGTCATCCTGGGAGCATATTGTTTTATCTCAAATTCAGGGGAAGTAGTAGTTGCTTATATTAGACTTAGTATATAAGTAAGTGTTGAGGTCAAGGAAGGCATCCATGAATTTATTGTATTGAGCTTGTTCAAAAGAGGTTTCCCCCTCGAAGTGGCCTATGATTAATTCAATCTTGCAAGTGTTCTACTAATTATCTAAATCTATTAATTCTTGTTATTTCATGCATTTTTATTAATTGTTGTAGAAGGATCCTCTCACCCTAGGTTAGCTTGTGAAAGGTAAAAACCTATATAAAAACTTGGAAATTATAATGTTTGAATTGACTCTAATCACCCATATTAATGATTGAATGTTGCATATGCATCCAATACTTAAAAGAGGGAAGTTAAGACACATGTAGTTATTCCACTTAATGTGAATGTGCAATCATTCTCTTTTGCTATATGAATGCACCTAGTGATCTAGCTTTCAACACTTGATAATATTTGATGTTGAATTGGATCAGTGTACTTTAGACTAGAATATGATTTATCCTAGTGAATTATTTAGTAAATTGAGAAGAATAGGGAAGTTTTTCTCAATTTATAATAGTGTATAGATATGTAATAGATGATTTAATAAGCTTGAAATTGATTTGTATTTATATGATTCCATTTGGGTAACTTATCACACCACCAACATAATATGTGAATGGGATGACTCATATGGATTGATTAGATTTGATAAATAATCATCATTAGGTGAGGGGGAATAACATCAACCTTATTTCTATGGGTCCCTTTAAAGCCCCTGGCCCTGATTGATTTCCTATCTTATTTTTTGTGGGTCCCTTCAAAGCCCCTGGCCTTGATGGATTTCCTATAGTCTTCTTTCAGGAATATTGGGATATTGTGGGGGCTGATGTCACTGCTGCTATGAGGGATTTTTTTAGAACTGGTAAACTTCTAAAGTAGATTAATAATACTTTTATTATTCTTATTCCTAAAATTACAAAGCCTATGCATCTCTCTGATTTCAATCCCATTAGCTTGTGTAATACCATCTATAAACTATGCAGTAAACTAAATGTCCTAAGGTTTCAGCATTTTTGGATAAAATTATTTCCCCTTCATAGAAAGGTTTTTCCCCTGGTCAACAAATTCTTGATGCTATGATCTCCACTCATGAAACTATCCACTTTATGGATAAGATCAAAATCCCTGGCATGGTCTTAAAGTTAGATATCTCTAAGGACTATGATAGAGTTTCATGGAAAGTCATGTTTGAAGTCATTAAAAAGTTTAGATTTAATGATAAAATATCCCTTCTTATTAGGGAAGCTGTCTCCACTGCTAAATTCTCTATTTTGGTTAATGGCATCCCTAGGGGGTTTTTCTCTTCCTCAAGGGGGATTAGACAGGGGGATCCTCTTTCACCATACTTGTTTATCATGATGGCTGAGGCCCTTGGGAGATACGTTCAATCTAAAATTACCTCTAAAGAAATTATTGGTATTAAACCTACTTCTTCCCTTCCCGCTATGTCTGTGCAACAGTTTGTAGATGATACCATCCTCTTTGGTATCTCTTATATGGTTGAAGCTCGTAGCTAGAAGAATATTTTAAATGACTCTACCAAAGCCTCTGGTCAAATCATAAATTTCTAGAAGAGTAATGTGTATTTTTTTAATACTTTGGTTGATCTTCAGCAAAAAATCATTAATATTACTGGGTGTGGTGAAGCTGATCTCCCTTCTATTTACCTTGGCCTCCCCCTCATGGTCAAGGAGGTGTCTCAAGGATTTTGAAACAAAATTCTAGAAAGAACTCAAAATAAGTTGGTTGGTTGGAACGGGAAGCTACTCATTAGTGCTCGCAAGCTTTAGCTTCTACTTGCTTCATTGCAAGGTATTCCTACTTACTTCCTGTCTCTTTTTAAAATGCCTAAGTTTATTGCTAACAAATTGGAGTAGATTAAAATAAAATTCTTCTGGACCAAGGTGGAAGACAAACAGAGAATGTCTTTGGTTAGTCGGGAGAAATTTTGTCTTCCCAAATCCCATGGAGGTCTTAACATTAGATCTACCAGGAATATGAATAAAACCCTCCTATCCAAAATAAATTGGAATTTGATCCACAACCATAAAGAGTGGGGAGACATTATGCAAGCCAAGTATCTTCATGGAAATGACCACTTTAGTTTTCTCCATCAAGAAGGACTTCCCAAGGGATCTGTTATATGGAACAAAATGCTAAAATCTAGAAGTCTTCTCAAGCATGGGCTTAGATGGAAACTGGGGAATGGTAATTATATTAACTTGTGGGAAGACATTTGGATGAATGATAAGGCCCTGGTTACTCAAGGTGATTGTGGAGGTATTGTTGACATTGCTACACAATTTTTTGGGAATAAAGTTTGTCATTATATTCACAATAATAATGGTATTAGGAGTTGGAAAAATATTTTGGAGTGTTGTACCCATCACCCTGATCTCTATCCTAGGATGTGGTCTATCCAACATTTTTTGTTGGGGGTCAAAATCCCTCTTTTTTCTAGGGAAGATGAGTTGTATTGGTGGCTAGATAAGAAAGGTAGTTTTTCTTTTAAATCCACTTACCACCTGTTGATCCCTGATGTGCCTAACAATGAAATTTGGGGGAAAATTTAGAATCATAAACTTATCCCTAAAATTATTATGTTTTGGTGAGCTATTGTTCATAACAAAATCCTAACTCAAGATAACTTACAGAGGAGGGGATTCACCTTGGTCAATAGGTCCTTTTTGTGCTTTGAGAAGGAGAAAACTATCTCTCATTTAATTCTCCACTGTGATTTTGCCAAGGAAATTTGGAGTACTATTTTAAAAAAATTTGGCATTCAATGGGTTTGTAATTATGATATTAGGGAAGTTATTGCTAATTGGTGTCCTTCCTTCTCTCATCCACTGTTGGTTGAGCTTTGGAACCAAACTTGCCCTATCTTGCTTGGACTATTTGGAAAGAACGTAATAATAGGATTTTTAGGGATGTTATTAGGGATACTTCTCAGGTTCTTCATTCCTTTTCTAAGAGCCTCATGGAAAGTGTGACCAATTCTCACATCATAACTATTGAAAAACCTCTTTCTCAAGAAGAGGAGCAAATTGTGACTAACTGGAGAATTCTAAACGAAATCTTAGCTCATAATAATTTCAAATAGTTATAGAGATTGAATACCAGATGGGTCCCCCCAAAGCCTAATTGGCTCAAACTAAATTTTGATGGGGTATTTAAGGTGGACATCAAGGTTAGTGGTGGTGGGATTATCAAGGATGACAACGGGTGCATAGTTATTGTCTATGCTGGTGGGATAGGCCTTCAAAGCAATAATTACGCTAAAGCCTATGCTCTTCTATAGGGGTGAAATTGGCTATTTCACTTAATATTAGGAAATTACACATTCAGGGGGATTCCAAACTTATTATTGATGTTGTTACTAAAGTGTTGAGTTATGGATAGAAATTGAAAGACAGTATAGTGGATATACAGATCCTTTTATAGTCGATCCTCAGAATTGATTTCTCTCATATATATAGAGAGGGTAATAAGGTTGTGGATGCTCTTCTAGACTTTGGTCAATAATTTTCTAATTGGCACTGTTGGTGCCAAATTAATAACATCCCTTTAAATATAATAGACTTGATTCAAAAAGAGATGATGTGTCAATGATGACTAATCATCTTAGGAAATATAGTTTATTCCACTAGTTTTGCTGGAAGATGCTAACATGTATATTGAAGTATATGTTTTCTGTACTTCACTTGATCAATGTCATCTTTGCTTTATTAATCCCTTGCGTTAAGGTGAGGTGTTTATTTGCTAGTTATAGAGATCTCCTTGTAATCATGTTTGAGCATGGGAAGAGTAGGCTTCAATTGGTCCTTTGAAAGGTGGCTCTTATTAATGATATTACATGTAGATTTCTTATCATAATGGTTAATCTCTCCTTTAAAAATAACTTTATGAATCTCTAGTTTTGGGGGTTATGTGTCTTTGTTTGGAAGGCTATAATGGGAGGATATAGTATTCAAATGAAGCCAATTTCCTATTGCAAGTTTAAGGATAATGCTGTGGTCAGGAATTACTGTAAGGAAGGTGGCATCAATGCTTTTTTGGAATGGCTTAATGGCTACAATGAATTTTTTTTTGATCAATTCACTTGGACTTGGCATAACCACAGAGTCACTGTTGGGAGAATTGGGTTTGAGGTTACAGAGAAAGTATTGCTATGCTTACTGGCCTATCGTTTGAGGGGACCAAGCTGTAAAGGAAATCAAAAGTGGTGGACCATTCTAACCAAAATATATTCCTTAGGGAAGGCAAAGAACTAGTTCTTTACCAGGGAGGATTCAAATGGGCCAAGCTGTCAAAGCTGTGGGATGATATGTGTTTCTTCCTTATGAAATACTTAACTCTAGAGGGGAGGTTTCCTAGATTCTATAATTATCATCTTCCTTTACTAAATTATTTTAGATGCAATGCTCATATTATCTTCCCATTCTATTTTTTGTCTTCCCTTTAGCATTCAGTTTTTAGAGTTAAAGCTAATTCGGCTAAGAAACCCTCCAAGAAACCCATTCCCCTGCACCAGTCTTATTCTCTACTTATATAATTTCCACCTTGTTTTGGAGCCACCTAATCCTATCCAGTCTCATAGTGGTGAAATTACTGCCAAACATGATGATACTATTGTATCTAAAGAGCCTTGCCCTTCCCCTACTTCTCATAAGCTGAAAGGGGGTTCCCTTTCTCTGTCTAATGAGGAGACTACCATGGGGACTGCTACCCACAATCTGGTCCTTAAAATTAGTGTGAAGAGTAGGAAAAGGAAACTTAGGGAGGGGGAAGAGGAAATTGTGCAGGATGATGTGGGGACCCCTAAAAATCTTAGTAGCACTCCTATGGGACTGAGAAGTAAAACTAATCTATCTACTAAGGATAAGGAGGGTTTGTCCTATAGTGTTAGTTAGTCAAGGAGGACTACTAGAAAACCTACACCAAAAACCAAACTTATTGATTATTTAGAGAGTGCTTCTAAAGAATCCACCTAGGGAGATGAGGTTAAGGTTATTGAAATCTAGGAGATATCTAAGGATGCAGAGGGTAAGAAGGGAATAAACAGACTGATGCTTCTGGTGGTGTTATGGGTGATTTTGAGGTTAATTATGATGAAGGGAGAAGGATGTTTGTAGAGGAAGCTACGAATGAGATGAAGGAAGGTGTTAATTACAAGAATGACATTTCTACCCTGAGGGGTTGTGTAAAGAAATTAGAACACTCAATTTCCATTATGCTCAAGCATATTGTGTTACTTAATCTTTCTATGTTGAAAGATCTTGAGTCTATAGCTGTGGAGGATAGAGATGAGAATTTCAAAAATTTGGATGAATTTATGAGTCTTTGGCTAAAATATGAGATAATATTTCTCCTTAGATCTAGTTTCCTTTATGTTGTTTTTTCTCTATTTCCTCATACATATTATCATTAGGCTTGTTTTGTTGTCTGTGTTGACTATGTTAATTTAGCGAGCTTTGTTGTTTTTGTTTCGAGGCTCTTTGGTAATGATGCCTCTAGGTTTTCTTTTTGATGCTTTTTAAGGGTTTGGCCCCTTATTTTCTACCTTATATTATCAAAAACATAAACCTTAAGATAGTTTTACCAACAAAATTGTCTGGTCCTAACATTTATGTCCATGAGACATGAATGCAAATTTGATGATCTAGAGATGTTTGAGTAAGATATTTAATTTATTTGACATAGATTCAGAGGTTATTATTGGTGATTAACAACCAAATGGGTGGGTAAAAATTATAATTATGTATGTGGATGTGAGAGAATATGAATAAGATATGTTTGGAGACACATAAGACATTTAGGATAAAGCTAGGTCAAGATTGATATTTTCAAGTGTCTAATACTATATTTTAGTGTCTAAAAATGCCCTATTTTATTATAGTATTAAAATTCAATATAAACACTAGATTAAAAGGATAAAGTATATACGAGTGTGTATAACACACTTTGTCTTTAGAAGATGGCTCCAAATGTGTAGTTTGCCCTAAGAAAAAACTACAATTAAAATGTAGTAGTCAATGTCCCTATATGAAATTTGAAATCAAAACTATAATTAAAATTTGAAACTTAAGAGAACATGAGTACATTTATATATGTGTGAAACCATGTCACCCTATAACCTGTTGAAGATGATGATTTTGTATTGAAGCATTAGAGAATGTTTCCTCTGGTTGAACCATTAGAGAATTGAGGGTGATCAACCCCAAATTTGTGTAACTATGAAATCCCTTGGGTTTGGAATAAAAATTCCCCAATCCTCATGAATGTATAGAGTATTTCCATTGATCATTGTTGAACTTCAGACACAGCAACTCAAGGAAGTAATATAGCTATGATCTTGTACCCAAATATGGTAATGTGGGAACCACATAATGGGGTTTTTATGAATAATGTCAAGGATATTAAGTTTCATTGAACCTCAACATATATTAGTTCAAAAAAATTAATCAACCATTGTAGATGGACTTAAAGATTCAAGTTTGCTTAATTCTTAGTGCCATTAAATTGTGTTTGCAAATAAATAATTATAATAGTGATCACAACAAATGTGTATATGTACATCAACAAGTATCATTCTTCAATGAATCAATTCCAAATGTAAATTTTAATAGCGTGTATGTGCATGTAATAGTATCATGCCTCATGAATTAGTGTTGACTGATATCTGTAATAGTATCTAGGTGCATAAACTAGAATCATGACTAACTAAATTAGTGCCAAATGATATAGAATGCTATACATCTATATATTAAATATTAGATTGAGTATCTCAAATGTATTTACATTTGAAAACCTATAATTATTATTCATGTAAACTATGTTCACTTGCATGGTATATTTACTCAAGTATATATGAATATATATGTTTTAACTCATGTCTCTATAAAGTTAATGCATATGCATGGCATATGCCTCTATAATTTATACCAATGTGTAAATATTTATCACATATCTAAGCCAATATGATATTTGAACCACTCTAAAATATCTAAATATGGTATTCTATTTTAAAATCTAAATTTCCTATTCAGAAAGGCTTATGTCTCTACAAAAATTTCACTTATATGATCCCCTTTTGAGGTAAGGGTGGTAGCTTTCAAGTGACTCATCTCAAAATAATAGGCAAATGTATCATGCCATGTATAAATATTTTATCTGTAGATGATAAAATACAATATTAAATACTTGATAATGACAAGATTGACATACATTTACCATGCATGACTTGTGCACACAAACTTGGTCATAACCCACCATTCTATCACTCCTACATGATGCATTATGAATTTTATCCTTCCATTCTATTGTTCCACACCTACATGAACCTAACTAATTATTTTAAATATACATACTATATTACACATATATCCCTAAACTTTCAATTTAGTCCTATTGTGCATGGATCACTAATGTCATACTGAGTATGTATTGTTAGTTGATATTAACCTACATCTGACATTACCAACCCTCTCCCAACAACATATACTTTTTGAAATCAAATATTTTCTTAGGGTCATACCATCTATCTAACATGTTGGTGGAATGATAAATTACCCAATTGGAGTCATAAATACACTAGATAGAGGATTTAAAACTTATCTGGTACACATTTATACACTATTACACATTAAAAAAATATACCCTATTCTTCCCAAATTATGAATCAATCACTAGGTGTAGTCACAATCCAAGTCTGATGCATAACAAATATAAGTAAAATAAAGAATTATCAAGTATAAAATCCAAATCATTAGTCGCATTCATATATGAAATGAACATAATTACACAATCAAATTAGGTGGGAGAACTATGTGTGGATTGATTTCCTTCTTTTGAGTATTGGATACGTAGGCAATAGTCAATCATCAACAAGGGTAATTAGGGCCAGCTTAGCCCATTATACTTTCTCATTTTTTATAGGTTTTTAACCCTCAAAAACACATCTAGGGTTCGACATGAAGGAGGTTGATTTATAGAGTTGTGTGTATCATCAACATTTGACATCACACATACAAAGATTTTAGAGATAGGAAAATGTGACCATATATCCATAGACTATCTTTTTTACATGTTTATCTATCAACCAATACAAGTTAGTATTGATAATTGATACTGACCCAATGTTGATAAAATTGACCTTACGTAAAAAAAAAAACACAATTCTAAACCATGATGAATCACATGCCTGCTTTAATTTGTTTTCCACTATCAAAATAAATTCATAGCCAAAGAGTCAATCAAAAAAGTTAAGTATTTATCCATTTTTTTTAATTAATATATTTAGCTTATGCCACTTGTCAAATCATGACAATCAACTTTACTATTTTACATGCAGATATATGTTTAGCATTTCATATCTATATATCTGAATTCATATACTAGTTGTTAGAGGTACAATCACTAAGAGGGGGGTTAAATCAGTGATGCAAGATATTTCAAACCTCAATTGCAACCCTTTCAAACTCTTAATCAATGACAACAAGCATTAATAAAGCATAAGATATATTCATAACAATGAATAAGAGAGATGATGCAAGATCACACAAATAACACAAGATCCAAATTTAGATCAACACCAACTGATCAAGGAACACCCATCCCTTAATTTACTGAGACACCCATCCCACAAGGAGGAACCAACCCCCTACGCAACCAAACACCCACTCAATGATCTTGATCTAAACTCCACCTCTAATTTGATGTCTTCTACACCTGATGATGGACTTCTTTTGCTTGCACTCTTCTTCACCCTTTTATCTCTCTCAAATAACTCATCACACACCTTCAAAGTTGCTCATACAAGCAATGCATCCAAACTCCTCTTTTGGATCTCTCTAGTCTTCTTAGCTCATCCTTAATCTATTATGTACTTTAGTCCATCCACTAAGCACACTCACTGTGATCTCTTTCCTTTTCCTCTATCTTATACTCTCTCAATTCAATCACATCAAGTCTAAAATCCATTGCCTTGGAATCCAATATTTATAGAGTCTTCATGAATATTATCTTCTTGGTAAGCCATAAGACTTACCTTAACCATTAAGACATCTAACATGCTAATACAAAGCTCAAATGCATTATCACTAGTTGGCCAGAGCATCTATGGGTCACATTTAAGTAGCTACGCCTTTCAATTATGCCTTAGTAGCCTTTATAGGTCTCATGGAGACCTATTCACCCATTTATCACTTCATCAACCAAATAAAGAATATAGGATCACTTTTAACTATATGGGTCTACTCCATATAACCTTCATGACATCTTTATGTGATTTTTTTTACCAAAACACTCTTCTGCTAAAGCATAAATTGCTTGAAGAATATTCTATACATAGTGGCACCATGAATGAAAAAATATTCAACTTTGAAGCTCCATAATTTTAATGTATAAATATTCAAACCTTTTAATTTGTTTATCTATATGGGCCTTGAAGTCCTGTACAACTTTTATTTTTACTACATCAAAAATTCATCTTGGATCAAAAGATATAGCCCAAATACAGAGCACTGGTTTTCCTTCACAAATTTGAATATTTAAATTCCAATGATCACTAAGTAAATGTTAAACATCGAGTACCTTAACCTCATATCATGCTTCTTACCAATTACAAAAAAATACGCACCATCGATCTCCTCTGAGTAGCTTGATCTTTATCTTGCAATGCTCACCTTTAATCTTAGATCAAAGCTCCCATGATTGTACCACTTGGTAGATCTATGTTCCTTTTGCACATTTGAATTTTGACTCAACATTCACCATCAATCTCTATCAATATGAACATCCACAAACCATTGATCTTCTATCAACTTAATGAGATAGTGACACTTATCACAAACATGTTTAATCTGAGCATCCTTTGACATGTTAACTTCACTTGTATTGTTAGATTACTAATGATAAGATCATGCACTCTATTGGATCCTTATCCAGTCAGATAAATTTCTCACCATTATATATTTTATCTGAATCAATGTTCATCATATATCTTCGATATCACAAACTTGGTTAAGTATGAGAACTTGGTAAACTCTATTTGAGAAGCCAAATTTTTACCTTAATAACTTCTACTTCACTCCATGTCCATACCTAAACTTTGAACCATATGATCTCCTCAAATAGGGGAATCCATCCATATATCAAGATGCTCTTGAAACCTTCACACATGTGAAATATGACATCATCAATCTACCCACTCAGCTTTATCTATCAAGATGACTACTTGAGCTTAGACATCCATATGATTGTTTTGATGATTTTTTTTCACTTTCTTAAGCACTCTAAGCACTCATTACATTTCATAGGGTTTTTACAACATGCTTATACCATTTATATCATCCATCAATTACCTTACTGATTCAAACACTCTCCAAACTATCAATCTGATCATTTTGTTATTAATGCACTAGTACCTCATGCTCTCATTGACATTAATGACAACCAAACATCAATGACTATGCTCAATACTAGTGTCTATCCTATTAGGTTTTCTAAAATTAAATAAGGGTAAAATATATTGATGAACCCATATATAATTTGAAACATGTCAAACTATAGGTCTCCCTTACGGTTTCATCCTTAAAGGGTTTCATATTTCAACCTTAAGAATTTTTAGACCTATTTTCATATTATTTCCTAATATTAGACATTATATCCATAGTTATAATAAATGAACATTATTTGTTAATACAAGTCATGAAGGTAATGTTTTCATATTTATCCACTTAAATGTGTTATATTTCGACCAATCATATAATCAAATGGGTCAAATCTAAGAAACCTAATCATTCTAAAATTAACAATGAACAATCACATGCCTTCCTAGATTTTAACATCCAATCCAAATTTAATTTTTTTACCAATAGATGTTAATGGTAATGCATGACTCCTTTTATTCCTCCTCCCATACACCTCAAGGTTGTACTAGCTACCATCCCACTCTCATTATTCACCCATGAATTATTTTGGATTCCACAGTCCATGATACTAATGCTAGATAAGGTAGGGTACCCCATCATGTGTGGAATAATGAATGTAGTTAACATGTTCACCCTCAACCCCCTCCACCTCCTAAAAAACAAGCTAGTCAACCCAAAGGGTATGGCATGATAAATCAACTAAAGAACATCCATGCTAATTTTTTTATCTTGAAGTTACTCAAGAGATCAACGGTTTACAAAGATATTTTATATGAGGCATTTTGAGACACAAATATCCCTAATAATATAAAAACCACATCATTTTACTTTATTATGAGTACATTCAAGGATATCAAAAAAATAATAAGAGAGGACTTACTACACAACACATAAGAGAGCCAAATTTTCCATTATTCACTCAATTCCAAGTGCAAAGTAAATTGGTCAAATGTGTGTTGGTAGATAATGGTTATGGATTGAATATATATAACATTGATTTCTTACAAAAATTAGGGATCAACCTGGTTACTATTAAAAAATAGATCAGAGCATAAAAGGATTTAAAAACACTTTGTATCAAATATTGGGGGAATCTTATTCCATAGGCTTCATTATTATACATTATATCTTTATATAAACTTGTACCATGTTTATCTATTTAGATTTATTTACACATGCCTTGCTAATTAATTATATCTTTCACAGTGCTACATAGATATGCTAAGGGACCCTAGGTGTTTCCAATATATTTTGAGGTGTGGGTAAAATAAAATCTATGTTTAGTGTTGTGTAATAGATTGAGTATTGGAGAAGTACACCTAACACCGTAATTTTTTTAAAACAAATAATTGTTTAGCTCATAATGATAGTCACCAAGTATATTTAAAATTGTTGAAGCATAATTTCTAAAGATAAGTAACAGTCAAATAAAAAAAATAAAATCAAAATATTTGTGTGTGTATATATCATCAAATTTCAACCTGAGGTTGATAGAAAGAGCTTCAGTGTTAGATGTTATCTGAGGTGACAAGACAATTTCTTCAGTGTTAGATTAAAATCTAAGGTTGAAAAATATTGATTTCTTGTTTCATATTTATATCTAAGGTTGAAGGTTATTTTATTTTAGTGTTAGGAATTTATAGAAATTTGTATGAAATCTTAGGACAAAAATCAAGCAAACAACAAAAAATGTTCTAAATAAAATAGGGGTTCTCTAGAATGTTTATATGTTTATTTTAATTTTAACAATTAAATGAAATAAACAAATAAACTATTGAAACTTATTTAAGTTACAAAATATACAAAACCTAAATATACAATACAATAATTTAAATATAAAATTTGAAATGAGTTGTAAATGATACATGGACAAGTAAATATATAAGACTAGCTCAAACTGAGTTTATGTTGACTGTGTAGGTTGATTATTGATATAAATTAATAGTAGCAACCCCTGAACTATGTCGCATCAAAATCAAAATTTTAAACTATTGGGATAAGGATACACTAGGAGGATAGGGACACACTACATCCTAGTCCATTAACCATAACCATGTCTTCTTTAACTATTTGATTGATTTTCTTGTGTGAGAACTTACAGTTGTTTATGATCACATGTTGATTGACTATGTGTCTTGATTTGAAGCATGAAAGACCTACAAAATCAAAACCCTATTTTTTTCAAAATAAACCAAATGGATATCAAATATAAATGTAAGAATCAAACAAGTGGAATAGCTTATCTATCCTTAAAAATTTAATGTAATTTGATTGTTGCTTACATATCCCAAAAGGGCCTCAGATCGATGTAATTCTCCCTCCTAGAGTGAGTATGTGAATATTAATATTTTATATATGAATGCAACTAGATAGATTAAATTTAATTCTTGAAAATGAGTTCCCTTGACCTAAAATAAAATAGCTTCAAACTTGGTCTATGACTATTAGAATAAAGTACAATTAAAATTGGAAAGATTAGTGCCCTTGTGCTCAATGTGTAGTAGAATTTACAAATGATTATTAAATGTATTTTGAATGACCTTGATGTGCTTATACACATAATAATATTTTAAAATATTTCCACTAACTAATCTTGATAAAAGCATATGAGGGTTAACATGAATCGTCTCAAATTTGAAAAGTTATTGTTAAAGTGCGGGGAACAAGGTTGTAATGTAGCTGTATCTACCTAGTGTGGTCATGTCCTAGAAGGACAAAGACAACTGAAACTTGGCTGGCATGAGTTTATAAGAAGAATAGAGATTCATAAATGATATTTTCTATGTTTTCAAGATAGTGAATATAATAGTGAAGGATCCCATAGATATTACAAGTTAACAAAATGGTAGATAGGCCAAGGTACAAATTTCAAGATTAAATAATGTCAAGCACTTAATTTTTAAATTTGAGTGTCTATAATTAGTTGGAATTATTATGTGAATATGTCTTCTATATTGATAATATAAATGTCAAGGGGAAAAAATGGTTGATGCCCTTAGTTTATGATGACACATGATTTCTATGGCTACAATGAAAAAAACATTTAAGGAATAGATTTTGAGTGATTTATTATAGATGAGTTCTAGATGAAGGTTAAAGAATCACTTACGAATTATTTTCTAGATCATCAGTTTGATGGATATCAATTTTTGAGTGAATGACTTATGAGATTCAAAAGCATAATATTTTCCCCAATTGTGGTAGTATGAGGGCCATAATTTGCTTAAGCAGTCAATTTTTTTCATGGTAAAACAATGTTAATAACATAAATTTAACCTAATTGGTAGTGTTAACTACATCATATGCAATAGTAATAATTTCTTAATTTACTTTAAAATGCTTATAATTTATTACAATATTATTTTGAATAATAAAATGAATTTTCTAGATTCCCTTCCATGTAAATGAACTATAATGGTTGTGTTTTTAATGACACTTGAATTCAAATTAATTCCTTTATTGGTGTGCTAACTAGCATAATAATTATTACAAATGAAACACAAGGGATCACCTGAGACATGTGCACTATGAGGGAAAGGGGCCACTAAAAAACCCAAGAGCTTCCTTAATGCTCTAGAATGTTTGGAGCTTTGGGGATGCTCAAGACACTATCTAAAACACTTTGAAATTAGAGAGGGGAAAAAATTGTTGAGAGAAGAAGGGAAAACCTAAAAATGACCCAAAAAATATGCCAATAACACCTAATTTAGATCAATAATCAATAAGTACACAAACATCCTAAAATCATTAAGTTTAATGACTAACAAATGCATAGGGGCCATTTTTTAGGTGTCTACCCTTCCTTAGTAACTTTAAAACTAAATTAACTATCTTACATATATCCATCTTAAAAAATGTCAAGATGTATCAATATCAATTCACCTATCTTGGATTTGTCACATAGTTTCTTGTATTGAATGGTTCCACATTGATTAAAACATCACTTTCCACACAAAATTACCACTGACTGATGATGGATGACCTCAATCTATATATATCACCATGTCAGTCTTGAAAAAATATTTCTAAGGAAAGAAATAGCCTCCAAATTCCACCATATACCCAAACTATCATGATTATTCGATATGATTCTACAAGCAAGAAGAAAAAGTACTAGATGATAGTCAAATGGATCTAAAATTTAAGGCTTGTTATTTTTTTCATATTGGCAAGATTCTTCATCAGGGTAAATTGAGCATTCTTGCATACCAAAGAGGCTTTAATCATGAAAAAACATCAACATCAACAACGATGATAGAACATAATAGAGAAATTAAATATATGAATTGTACAACATTATACAAGACTTCATAAAAACTCATGGACACCTTAATAAAGATGAGGCATGTCCTAGAGACATGTCATTTGATTGTTGTAATGTATAGAGTTGTTATTTAAAACTCAAAATTATACTATGTAATGTGTGCATATGATAAATAATAAAGTATATGTGTCAAGAGTGTAAAAATGAGATATAAGAGGTATAAATAATGAGATAGAGTAAAGTGAGAGATAAGGAGTATAAATATAAATAAAATATTAGAATTTTAATGGAAATTTATAAATAAATATAAGTTAAAGTAGGAAATACTATATTTAGTGTTAAGTGTATATAATATAGGACCCACTTCTTTTAATTACTTAAATAACACATTAATCTATCAATGCAAATTTTTTTATCCCCTTTGCATAATAAAAACTCTAGTTAAGGTCACTCAATCCCATACATCAATATTAGTACTAGATTTAGTTAATGTATGTTATTATTTTTGATGTAACAAGAAAGAATACAAAATCCCTATGATGATCATATATATGCCAAACTTATGGTCAACCATTTTTTTAACATACTCACTTCATAAAATGTTACACTTGATCCTCCCACCTCCTTGTCTATCAATGTAGATTACGCCTATTGACATAAAAATTAACTTTATTGTTCACTTTTAAAAATAACTATCAACAAGTACCATCCCTATTTTCCCATTGACATAATATACATTAAATATGAAATAAATATATTTGTTTGAAATTTTGACATGAAAATAACTTTGTAATAAAATGTTTTTGTTATGTGGCAACCTAACCTTTTAAGTATAGATATCAAGGTAGGTGGGATGGTACTCTAATAATAGATTTGGTATAACTCTCGATTAACTAATTTTATATTTTTATGTTTATATTTAATTATTTTTTTATTTTTACAAGATAAAAGATAATAAGATGAAAATAGAAAACACCCCAAGAATGAAAATGATGATGAATTTTAATGTCTTTTAGACTGAATTAGAAAATTGTGTAGTAAATTCAATTTATGCTAAGCAAGCTGACTAAGAACCACGTAAATAAAACTAAAAGTAAGAAAAAACCTAAACTAACACCCCCTAAATCATAGTTTAAGAGGGTAGAAGAATTAAGTCCCAATAACGAACCTTGATGAGGTAGCTAAGTACACTACAACTCCCATAAAGCAGAGAAAAGGAGAAAACCCATAGGACAAAACTCCTCCCCTAAAAGAGAACAAAAAAGACAAGGGGGATAAAAATTCCCACTAGAGTCTACAACTACTTGTAGCCATTTGGTATCTTCAAACTGAGTTGTCGGGAGTGACTGTGGATCAGAAGTAGGTGCAGTGAAGAGTGGATCATCCTAGAACAATGAATGTGTTTGTCAAGTGCCTGATGGATATTCAACTAAGGTGTGATTCTATATAGGGAACTGTTCTCCTCATGTAAGGTAGGAGGGAAAATTGCTCTATGTAATGATGGTTCAATGTGAGTAGAGATAATGAAGGACTACTAAATTATTTGAAACTGTGGGATAAACTACCTGATATCTGATGTGTCCTAGATCAATATCCATGTTCCTTATAATGTCTAAAGTGGACCAAAGGTAGGTTAGTTTGGAAATAAATCCTCAACATCTGAAAAGTGATAAGAAGATGGTGGATATGTTTCCCTATCACTGTTGTAGTCATCTTTATTAGAATAATAGTTATCGATATCAGAAGTGTGCTCAGGATCAGAAATGTCATAAAGTTCAGGTGAGTCCAAAGAAGAATCTAAAGGAGAGTTAGGAGCAAAGTGTGAGAAGTTATATAGTCAAATTTGATTATCAACCATTCCCACTAACAATATAGTATTAATGTGCAAATTTATAATGTATGTTAAATCTGGAGTGAACTCAACTCGCATCTCTAGACTAAGGTGAGTGATTTGACAAACTGATAGTAGTTGAAAGTGAGGGAACACTTAGAACATTATTGAATGTTCTACCACTCACTTCAACTGACCCTCTCTCGAGAAACTTCTTATAAGTATCATCACTCATTTGTATGGAGGACATGTCACATGGCTCCAAATAATTGAACTCTATGTGATAAGAGGCCATGTGATGTGAAGCACTAGAGTTAATGAATAATGTAGGAGTTAGAGGTACAACTTCAACCAAGGCCTTACCCTTTTCTTTCCCCATACTATTCTCTTTTACCTTTTATTTACCTTTATCATTTTCCTTAGAGGATTCATGGGTTGATAAATTTTGATTGGTAGAATCAAGAACATTGATATTGTGTTTCATAAGCATCTTAGTCAGTTGATCAATCTGATTCTTCAAACATTTGCTTTCATCATGCTTTATCAAATAAAACCCACATTTGATCCAATATTTCTTAGGTTTAACACTGAAAGAAGAGGTCTCTTTGTTAGATTTGTAGGTATGAGGATTTACATCCTTCTATTGATCTTTTTTATTTTGTTTCTTCTCTCTATTTTTTAGAGCCTTTTTTTTCTTAACAAAAAGTGCATGAGATTTTGAGGACTTCACTTTACCCATCTATATCAACTTATCTTGCTTCCGAGTCAAGTCGACAATAAATGTATTTAAAGAATATATATATATATATATATATATATATATATATATACATATATATATATACATCTATATATACACATATATACATATATATATATATATATACATATATATATATATATATATATATACATATATATATATATATACACACACACACACACACACACACACACACACACACACACACACACACACACACACACACACACATATATATATATATCCAAGAGCACTTTTTGTGGCATGAAAAGTAGACACAAACACATAATAGTTTGGACCTAGTTGGGAGAGTATAGACAAAACAAGTTAATCATATTTCTTATCAATTCCATATTCTTTCAACTGTAAACTTACAAGTCTAAACTTGGTGAAAAATTCTTGTATAGTGTCATAGTCATCTGTTCTCAAACTGATGAGCTCATTCTCCAACTCATGGCCTCTCATCACATCCTGCTTTCTAAAGATCATTCCCAGAGTGGTCCACACTTGAGTAGGTGTTTTAACAGATTCTATGTGAAAGAGTAAATCAAGAGAGATAGAAAGACACAATATTCCATGGACCTTATCACAATGGTTAAACCATTTAATTTTTGCTTCTACTGATGTAGTTTCAGTCTCAGTGCCCATTATAATTTGATGGTAACCCTTGGATTAAAAAATGATTTCCATTCGTGATAATTAAATAATGTGAGCAGACTTATTAGATTTGAATCCATAGCATAATATCAAAAGCTATTTTAGAAAGTAAAGAAGAAATACAAATAAAAAATTCACAACACCACATATTACCCTCTTAGAACTATCAAAGTGACCTCCCTTAAATTTGTAAATACAAACACACTCGTATAGGCATCGGACACAATTGAGAACACATCTTGAATAATTTGTACATGAGTATGAAAGAATTGAAGGGACATTAGACTCAATTGATAACATGTATAAGAGTGTACAATTGGTTTTAAGCAAGATATAGTGGACCCAAGAATACCACCAATACATAGAGTATGAAAAATAAGCACTTTTAAAGAAGATGACACTCAAACTTGAGTTACAAATAAAAAATTATGGCCATTTAAAAATCTACTCTGATGAAAATTTTGGTGGCAAATAGTGATGGAAATTTATTTTATTCAACTTCCCAAAAAAAACTTGAGAGTGCTTGGAACAAAATCTTGAATTTTTTTAATCAATTTCCTCAAAAAAAACTTATGCCTCCATGGAGCAAAAGTTAAGTACTTTTAGGTTGGGAGCTCATATGACTAGGGGCTAAGACTTATTTTGGGTGTTCATCTCTCTCTCACTTTGATTGATGTGATTGATCGGTGAGTGACATCATCCAAAAAATACCTTCATTTTGAAAATGAATAGTGTCACTTTTCACTAACGATCTCTTGCACATCAAATAATTTAGCCTTAAATTTGATGTCCTCGTGGTCATCGCAAATTTTTGGAGATCCCTTTTAAGTGTTAGAGATGTCGAGCATTATCGCAACGAAGTTTCACAATGGGGTTGTAATGACCTTATAGAGTTATTGAAACTTTCAAGAGTTCTAGCAGTGCTAGATGTTCCAATAGTTTTGACAACGAAACTTTGAAGCGCAGAAGTAGTGGGGTCCTTTACAATTACCAGGAATACCTAAAGTTCTGGCAGTGTTGGGTTTATGGATTGTAAGTGTAGTTGAAAGTCCTAACATGTCAGGGTTTGGGACTACGTGAGCAATCAAAAGTCCTGATGTTGAGGTTTTGCATTGCACGAGCAACCAGAAGTCCCAATGTCAGGATTATGGACTACAGATGTAACTTCAAACTCTGATGTTAGGGGTTTTGACTACGGATGTAGATTTGAACTTCGATGCTAGAGGTTTTAACTGCGACAACACTCCAAACTTCTTGTAGGTGCAACAAAGACATAAAACTCTGATTTAGCATACATGGATAGATGTTTCACCAGGTCTAGAATCTTCAGATCTGGAAAGGGTATGGAAATTCTTCCAAAGACCCACTAAGGATCTAAAAAACCCATAAAACCCTAAAAAAGAATTTTTCCTTAGAGACCTTAAGTATACGAATTTACGTAGAACCACCAAAAAGTCCTAAAGCCCTTCAAATATTAAAATGCACTGTCATGAAACTAGGTCATGTTTATAGATGATCCTAAAGTTTTGGCACCTTCTGAATCTGATAGTGCTACTCATTTTATGATTTGAGACTTCAGTTTTATAGTTTTCATGGATTTTCATGAATTCACATCAAAACTATGAAAATTAAAATATCAAGAAACCTTGTAAGATGCACGGAAGAAAGATCTCACTAAAGATTTTTTGAAATGGTAAAATGACCATTAAATCAAAGTTCTAATACCGTGTCAGATTACTCCAAAATCTCTAAACATCACAAATTACATGAAAACTCTAGTATTAGGAAAAATTGAGATTGCCACAACACAAGTTGCATCAAATACATCAAAAACTCCATTAACAGATAAACTAAAAAGTAAAAAAGATGTACATTATATAATGAAAGATTAGGTTACCAAAAAGGTAACAATTTAACTCACTATTAAAAAAAATATTAATTGTATTTCTCCTAACGATCCCTAATAACCCCAAATACGTTGACTAACAACCGTGTAAGTAAAACTGTAAACATGGAAAAATCTACACTACATCCTTCACAATCTTTACAATCCTTCAACTTTTCTCAAATAAAATGGCAATACAATCATTCGTATTTTATAACGAAAATAACAAAATAAAATTATATTAATATAATAAATATTTAAAACCTAAAATAAAAATAAATTCAATCATATATATATATATAATTTCAACATGCCCCGATGAAATAAAACCTAAACATTTATTTTCGTCGAGTTGATTTGAGAAACATTTAGATTCAAAACAAGTTTAAGAGCCCATATAACAAATGAATAGAAAGTTTGTTTCATTAAATTTATATTAAAATTATTACTTCATTACGTAGGGATGATACTATAACATTTAGTTTTTTAATCAATTGCTTAATTATTGATCAATTTGAAAATATATATATAATATTATAATTTGAAACAAATAATTATAATATATTTAAATTTCAAATTGATTTTACAATAATTTATTTTGTGGTTAACTTTATCTCCTTATTACATCACCCAATCAAATCGAGGAAGCATGGTGTGAGGGCATGAGGATCCGTGTACGAAAGACAAATGAATGGAGATGATGTCACCTCCTATTAAGTGTCATTCGTGCGATCACGGATGAGATTTGATGGGAAATGGGAAGCCTCTTACATCAATGGATGAGATTTGATGGTTATCAATCGAATATTTAGTGACACCAAAGCATTTTTATTATAATATTAATTATTATTTTTTTAAAAAGAAATGTTATGAATTTATAAGGAAATCAATCATAAATTTTTAAAAAATGGCTCTTTTAATAAGTTGATCAAATTTTTCATTGCAAAATTAAATAAAAAATAATCATTTAAAAAAAATGGTTCTTGTAAATCGGGAGAGATTAAAATTTAAGAGATTTGATAAGCAATGTAAATTTTTAATAAAAATTAAATATTTGTATTGTTTGAATTCAAAAGACTACTAATATATATTTGTGAAGCAAACTATAAAATTAATATCAAATTGATGTGTGTGTGTGTGAGAAGACATGTTTATTAAATGATTATTTTTGAGTATTTGAGAAGTAATATTTAGCGGCATAATTTTTTTTGAGCAAAGTACGTAGGTAAATAAGAAACGATATTAACATCCAAATTAAGTATAATTATTTAAAGTATTAAACTGTAATAAATGTATTCATTACACACATATTTGTACATATGAATCATGTCAAATAATATCAATTTTTATATAATAGTCATTAAATTAATACATAGTATTTTATGTATCTAGGAGGGATGTGTAACATAATTTATCCCTATGGATAGTCTAGTGTCATCAATGCTACATTTAGAGACAAGAAAGTGGTTATAAATTAATTTGAATCATCAATGTTACATGCAGAGACAATAAAGTAGTTATAAATTAAATTGAATACTGTCTTTGTTTGCAGCACTAATCTTAGATATTGTCCAACATGCTTCTTTCTTTACGTTCTTATGATCCATACAAAAGTAAAGAAATAATTATATTCTTGTTGAGATAATTACCTTAAAACACATGACAAGAAGGATATCAAAAGCACATGATCTACAACAAAATCTTGAATGAACTAGAAATTTAAACCAACATGGATAAGCATTATGTAGAACAACTAGATTCCATCTAGGATTATCTATCTAACACATAAAACAAACTCTTTCCATAGAAATTGAAAAAAAATTATTGTCTTTTTAAAGAAAAATAACTCTAATCAAAGTGCATCATAAAATGAATTCCATTGTAGTTTTAAGTTCTATACAAAATAAATTTAAATTTAGATAAAAAGGAGGTAAATGCAATCTAAAATGAATTTGTTACAAATTATATAAAATGTCAGTAAGAAAAAATGCAAAATTATTTTATAAGCATAACAAAAATATAATTATTAGCATGGCAATGAAAGTAATGTGTAAAGTCTCATCTTTCAAGTAGTTACAAGATCTAATTTAGACAATACACGAGCCAAATAATGTGGAACTTAAGCTACAGAAGTTATCAATATGCACACTTCTATCTTAGATATAAAATTCAAGTTACTTGATTATTACTTGAACCCTGCCTCTGTACGAAATAAAAGTATCACCTTTCACATCTAACAGTGTTTTGAGAATGACTTGCCATAGTTTTCAACATGTTAAATTACAAGTTGCAATCATCCTTATTATACAAATCAAGAGCAGATTGTGCTTCCATACTCACCTCCATGAAATATTCATTTTAGTTTTTGATCAAATGATTTAAAATATCTTATGGTTGGTCAAGAAATATGACATTTATATTAAAAATAAATATACTCTTTTATCAAATTCAGGATTTAGAGTGAAAACCCTAAATGAAAACATTATTGTTAAAAATTAGGAGAATAATATAATAATGATAACATTCACTGATTTGGAACTACTATATTCTATAAATTTATTAAAAATAATAAACTCTAAGGAGAAAAAAAGACTTAGTTGGAAATTGTGCCCCCAAGAGGAATCAAGGTTTGAAACTTGTTATGTAGCAAGGTTTGGTGAATAGAATAACAAATCTAGAATTAAATATGGACCTAAATAATAATGTTGGGAAGAGAACACTAGAGGGGTGGTGATCCATCCAATTTAGGGCACCCTTTTTCATTTGTAGTGAGGAAATCATGGTTTCTGAGTTATTTGTTCCTTCATCTGCAAACCCTGTATTTGGTGCATGAGCTTATGATCAATTACAAAGACCACGGTGTGACTCATTTTACTTCAAAACCCTAGCTCCTTGACATGTGAATACCAATGTAAATCAATGGGAAAAAATGAGTCCACAGTTAAAGTTGGGTGAGACCTCAACACCCTATGTGTTGAGTGTTTCCTACACACCAATACTCTGAAGAGAGATCAAACTTCATGTATTTCTCTCATTCTATGATGGTTTATAAATAACTAGTGTAATGTGCTAGAATCTGGTGCAATACTGATGTGATTAAGTGCTTTAATCATGAGTTGTGACTTGTAAAATGTATTCCAACTTGATCTCTAGGCTAATAGGATTGTATGCAATTAGAATTGGAAGAAATAAGTATTCTTGTCTCATTGTGCAAGTGTGATTATGGTGCTTTTTGATGTGGAAGCCTATTTCTTTGTAAAATGGTTTCAAAATTGTTTATATAGTCATATCATTGAAAATATTTTGAATGGGCTGACCTTCTATAGCTTTGAATTTTCCAAGTTCGCTGTTATTTGGAGGGAAGATAGGAGAGGGGGGAAGGACACTAGAGCAGTGTGTTATATTCCACTAGGGTGCTCTTTTCCAATGGGTGGTTTCATCATGTTGAGTGTTAGGTAGGGACTAAAGGGTGTATAAGGTTGATAAAGATAGGTCTAAGGTCATACGAGGGTCATCTATCAACTTAGAAGAGTGTGTAAGGTGGTTGAAAGTGATCAAAAGGGACCCTAAGATAGGTCTAAATCTAAGTGTATAAAATAGTGTTCACAAGTACATGATTTTAACTTAAATTTTAATTTTACATTTCTACTTCCTTCCCCCCCGCCCCCCGCCACCCCCGCCCTTAATTATAGTAATGTATCAAAGTGAAAGTACTAGAGTAAAAGGAAAAAGAGTGCATATTAGAACTTTACTTGTGTGAAGACATCCTATATGTAGGACACAATGCTAAACTATGTTCCATGCAAACTTATAGTGAAACATATGTAATATCAGTCGTGACTTCATATAAATATCAAGAATTACAAGACACAAAGCCGGAGAGTGACAAGGAATGATATCCTTGATTGAGTACATGAACTGTTATGCTTTTTATGGTACAAAAAAGTGGTGACTGTGTTGTGTTATGTGTTTATATTAAAATTGAATATCTTAGATTGGATTTTTCATGCCCCAATCCTCATCGATAAGTGGATGTGATAAAGAACTCAAGTGTGTTTGACTCCATCATTGTCACCCTAAATTATTGGAGTAGCTTGGAATCCTTATATGAATCTTGATATATATATTAGGTGCAAAAATTGGAGTAGGTATTGGTGCAAAAATTAGTGTAAATGTTGGTATAAATATCAAACTAACCACTACATATGGAATAAGGTTCAATTATAGTGTAAAACTCTTGAAAAACTAGTGCAAATATTGAGTATAATCTAGGTCTAGTATATACAGTGTGGAGAATGATATGAATTGTCATTCCATCTGTTAAACAATTATAAAAACTAGTGTAATGGGGAAGTAATGTGTCATGCACATGTCCCTAACTGATATCTACTGTGTATAAATTTTGAGACTAAGTAAAACAATCATGATTGTGAGAAGAAATTTGTGTGCCAAAATGAAGCAATATGCCACACTTGATTGCCACCAAACTAAGTATGTTGTTTCCAAAATCGGCTTAGCTCATTTTTGGAATCAACCCCCTGCGAAACTTGTCCGTTTCACCTTTTGTCTCTCTAAGTCTATTTTTGAGACGAGTTTTTCTCATTCTCGTCTTGGCCCAATTGCACCGTTCAAAATTCGTAACATCTTTTCGTTACGTTTTCCCCAAAATGTGAAGGTTGTTACGGTCTCGATACGACCAGAGGACCAAAATCTGCCTTTTTTAGCGTTAGTGTTTTTCTTTCATTTTCGTGCACAGGTAGTGAATTTCGCCACCAGTGCATTTTTACCTTTGAAATGCAGGAGCAGCAAAATTTGCCACCCCTGCATCTTGACCTGTGCGGGTGGCAAATTTTGCCACCCCTACATTTTCACATCTCACATACAGGAGCGGCAAATTTTTCTGCCCCTGCATGTCCCATCTTGATTTCCTAGTGCGAGGGCGGTGATTTTTACTGCCCCTGCACTACCTCAATTTTCATGCGTAGCATTTATTACCACACACACTAAGTTGTTGGAGACAATTTTCACCCCATTAAATATGGTTTTAACCTCATTTTGCTTCATTCTTTCCTCCCATCCTCTTGCCTTCTACCTCTAGACGATCCAGTGAATGGGTGAGAGTGCATTTTGGCAGATTCAAGCTTGCGATGCATGTGGTTTCCCAGATAGGTCATGTTTTTGACATTTATTTCTTCTTCTCTTTGAGTTTGCTTTCTTTTTTGGTTTTTTTTGTTGAGGTTTGTTTTTTTCGCCCTTCCCCATCGGCCTTCCAGGCTTTTTTTTCATGATAGGGCGGTGATTTTCACTAGCCTCCCTTCTTGCCCATAGATTTTTGGCTAACCATGCATGGACGGCAAATTTTGCTGCCCATGCTCCTTTGCTTCCAAAACTCACATCGGCGGCAAATTTTTTTGCTGATACAAGTTCCTTCTTGACATGCATCGGTGGCAAACTTCACCACCGACACAGACCGAAGGTGCACGGGTGGCGAATTTCACCGCCCCTACACCTTCCTTCCATCTAGACATGCACGAGCGGCAAAATTTGTCGCTCATGCCATTTTCTTCTCCCTCTTGAATGCAAGGGTGGCAAAATTTGCTGCCCTTGCATGCAATTCATTCTACATGTTTGGGCGGTGAATTTTGCCACCCTTACATTTTTTCCTCTAACTTTCTCCAACTTTGGAGAAATTTTCCCTTTTTTCATTTTTTCACTTCCTCCCCTTTTTTCCCTCATTTTCTGACCTAGCCCTGTTAAGTGCCTTTCCTTGGTCATGATCACCCAATGTGCAAATTTCCCAATTTGCCCACTATTCCCTAATTGCATGATCATGACTACAGTACCCTCTGAAGATTCTTGCTCGTCAGCACTCGCTCAACTGAGGCCAATTTTGATGTCTAAAACTTCTCTAAAAAAGTTAAAAGCCATGAAGTACCAGTACCAAGGCATCTTTTCGATCACTTCAATCACCTCTAATGTTGACGACATTAGGGATACAGAGATTGGCCATGTAGATATGGCCAAGTTCATGACCAGAACCAAGGTGACGACCCCGAGCTCTGAAATGAAGTGAATCATTGAGAGCAACATTCATCTGGTTGCTTCTTTCTCGGTTGTAGCACATCATACGGAGTTCATCCTCCAGTGCACCTAGTTCTACAATAAAGAGACGAGATCAGTCTTAGATGTCAGCGCAACGTAATAATTTGGCTAGACCCCAAATTCATTGACAAGGTCTTCATATGCCCTCCTGCTACTAAAGTGCTAAAAATTGACTTCATAGAAGCACAAAAGGAGTATGCCAAGGACCCTGAGAGGGAAAAGAAAGTAATGAATAACAAGTGGTTGAAGACCCCTAAAACCAATATATCTAGATGGTCGTGAAACTTCCCAAGGAGTGATTGCATTGAAGAAGTTGGTGACTTGATCATCCTTCTCAACAGAGTGCGAGGCATCTCGTCTTCCTCATAGTTTCATGAGTGGATGTACCCTTTCATCAAAATCATCCTCCAAGATAAGTAGGTCATATTCTGGGGTGAGCAGATTAGCAACACTCTTCACAAGCAACTGACTAAGGTACAAACTACTTCAAAGTTTTATATGACTTTGTACCTGGTGTACATAGCTGCCTTAATGCAAACCTTTCCAGGTTTGACAACTAAGGGGGACAGGAAGACCACCCCAGTCTACTCATATTACCCCTAGCTAATGCTGCAAGGATCAATATGTCATTTTAGAAGGGTAAATGACACCTTCTTTATCATATTTTTATGCCTCTTTGAACCTCAGCTTGAGCAGAAGAGAGTATCGAATGAGGCCTGGACGGTCGTCAATGACTATGGCTGTATGTTCCTATAATTTCCCTCCTACTATCTTCGGGTTGGCTTTTTCCAAGGCTATCCCTATATGCTCCCCAAGTTTCCTTCTAATTAGTTAGTTATAATGGAGCTATGTAGACAAATGATTGTTGTACATACTAGGTAAATGGAACTGAAAAAACTAGGTTTCAAGTTTCCAATCGAAATTGGCAGATACTCGATTTTAACTGCAGCTAAAGCCAAGGTCATGGAGACAGAGATGCAATTAGTTACTATGAAATAATTCAAAAGAAGGGACAACTTTGACTATAGGAGTGTCAAAGACATGATCAAAAGAAAGACTCAGTTTCATGAGCCTATGATCGAAGACATCTGGGTAGACCTACGGACAGCCAAAGAAATCAAGAAAATGGACTACAGTAGGCAGACCTTGGAGCAGATCAAATATTTAAGGCTTACATAGATTCCCCCCAATCTGGTCAATGACAAGAACATTATCAACAACAGGTACCTAGCTGAGAAGGTTGCTGACTCCCCTCTTCCTCCAGTTTAGTGGTTTAAAAAAGAATTAACTTCTTTGAGGAAAATATTTGAACCAATATTGGCTAACACCAATGATTAGTTATCAGCCAAAGGAATCATGCTGAAAGAGTTTATTACAGGATCAGAGGCTGAGTTTCAAGTATAAATGAGGAAGAAGACAGAAAATAGGACCAAGAACAAAGGTGATGTTCATTCTGCATCTAGGCCTCACAAGCCTAGAATCATCTTTGTTTCCAAGAAATCAAAGGTTGTTGAAGATCCAAAATCAACGGTTAAGAGAGTTGGAGAACAAAGCTCCCAAGAATAGGTAGCTCAAAAAATGAAAATAGATGATAGGCCCTCAGAGCAGCAAAGGACTAACCCTCTACCTTCCCAAGAAGGGGCACAGCCACTTACAGATGGCTCTCCTTCCCCACCTCTGTCTCCTGTGGCATCTCCTTCACCTCTGTCTCTTATCAGTGTTCCTTTTTCTGGAGCTACCTTGCCTTTTAGAGTAATGATTAGCGATCTTCAAGATGCTTCTAGAGATACTATTTGCTCCTCAGGCTCTATTTCTAGTCTGACACCTCCTTCCTTCTATCTAGGAGAAAGCTCTGCCCTTGATCAATCAACAACCAATATGATTTCCCCTGTTATTGCTACTACAACCACCATTACCATGGTAACACCAGTTGTAGGAACCATTGCCACATTAGGTACTTCTTCTCTCCCTCCATGAATGTCAGCTTTCACACCTAAAAAAAAGAAGCTAGCCATCTCTGTAGATGACTTTAATTTTGGCAAGATAGTGTCGGTGAAAGCTAAGGCCCCTAAGAGACCAAGGATCCTCTCAAAATTGGTTGAGGAAAAGGGGCATAATTTTTTTGAAATAGCTAAACCACCACAGAATGTAACCCTTGAGGTTTTTGACATGAGCAGCTATTCCATCTCTCATGTTGAACTTAGAAAAGTTACTCACGAAGGTGTGAAAAGTGATGTACAGTCTGTAATGGACATCATGGTCCAAAAGGTTGACAGAGAAAAGGAGATGAAGGACTACCATAAGGCCAAGACAGAGCAATTGATGGTAGTAATAAATAAATTCACCCTTCCCTCTGAAGCGATAACTCTAAAAGCCTTCTCTATTGATGACCCCGTCATCCAGAAAGCAGAGAGAACCTTTTTGAAAGGAAAAGTGCTAGAGAATTACATTGTGAAGATGCACACTTAGGGAATTTCTTTACTTATAGAGGTTGTCGAGAAAATAGGCAAAATGAAGATGCTGAGGACAGATTTAGAAGACCTTCTCTCTCTTATCTCTTAGGACATTGATAGTGCGGATAAATATCTCAGCAAGTGGAGGGAAATGAAGGATCTAAAGAAAAGCACCTTGATATCCATCAGTGTTATTCATAGCAAAGATTCCTAAGTTGAGATCAAGGAATCACTGATATACAAAATCTAGGTACTCAAGGAGCTGATTGAAGATCTCGAGTCTTCCAAGGATGCTAGCGAGAAAAGTGACACAAGCCTATTAAATAGAATGGAAGAACTGCCTTGTGACCTCACCACCAAGGATAATCAATTTCTCTCAGTGAGAGAGATGATCCAAGGATTCAAGGGTATGATTCAGAGAGTTTTTGAAGAAAAAATGTTCTCAATGACTTCTGTAGACAATATTTTAGATACTTAGTTAACTCTGGATAATCTAAGATCCATATTAACTATTCATGCTAAGGCAATCATAGCATTGAAGGATGCTATAATCAGAGCTAGGGTCATCTTCAAGAACACTGTTGCACTAGATAATATAAGAATTTAGGCATCTATTGCTATGTACGATGCTCATCTGAAAAAGTTTGGTAGCAAGAGCTGAACTTTTTTCCCCTTCTCTCTTCTTCCTCTCTTCTCATGCACTTTTGTCATGTAAAAGGGCATACAATTTTGTAATGTGTAATTACATTTAAAAATACAGAAAAATATCTCAAAAGTCAAAGGTGACTCATCTTTGACTGAGATATTTTTATATTATAATCTTTTTAATTTTGAAGGTTTCTCCCTATATATAGTAGAGACCTCTTTTTTTAAATAGATCACTGATAATCGAGAGCAAAAACTCTGCTGAAATTGAGACACTTCTTGAGACTTTGTGCTCAACTTGTAAATCATATTTTGTTGAATGAATGAGAAGCAGGTTTATTTTAGACTTCGTGTTGAAGTTATCTGCATTATTTAGGAAATAGTTCTTATGTCCTCTTTCCTGATAATCTCTTATTTGTTTGATTTAATAAGCAAAGTGTGTGTGTTGATATTATCTGAGGATGTTTCTAAAAGATAAAAGAGAGACTTTGAGCTACTTTTATCTTTGTGATCTTTTTATCCTTTATAGTTTCAGGTGAAGACTTTATGCTTCATTTCACTCTATGGTTATGCGTATTCCAAATCAGTGAAGGAGACAACAGAAGACTTTATGCTTACGTAGGTTTCTTTGTTAACTTTTTTACCTACTTTAGGGAATTTTTTGCTCTACACTGGATACTATTCCTAAAAAAATAGGAATGTTATTAGTCAATGACCAATATTTCTCTCTCTTGTTCTTCAGACATCACCTTTAAAAAAAGAGAGGTGGATGCTGTTATACCACCCCAAGTATTATTTTTTGCTTAATTATATATACATATAGCGTATAAATATTCATAGGAAACCTCTCCTTGATGAGAGGAGAGATTTACCTTGTTCAGATATGGTAAACCCACACTTTTTGTGGCATAAATCTCCCTGTGCTATGGTTGATATGCCTATTTTGTCATTAATTAGTTGATGACAAAATATTCACCCAACAACTTTTTGGTGACTCCATTGGGGACTACAAGCATGCATTTTGAAGCCTCAAGCTTCAACTTGAAGCAATTTTGGTCTCTTTTTCATTTGAAATTTGGCAACTCCACGCTACACAAGGAGCCAAAGATCTAAGGTTGTTTTTGACCCTATGTTTGAGTTGGCGCAATAGAGCAATTTTGATCTGTTTCCTCCACCACCTTTCCTCCAACGGTCTAGGAGTCTTCCTCCTGACCTTATTGGGTCACCAACACAAGGTAGAGCTTCTTTTCTCACTATTAATAGTGCCCTACCTATAAATACCCCACTAAGATTTGTTATCCCACCATTTAATTGTCCTATCATAATGGTTCAAGGTCCGTGGGGCAATTCCTTTGGTCCTCTTAATTTGACCCCACCCTTGCATGAACTACCTCGTAGTTCTAGAAAAAAATTTCCCAAGTTTTTTAGTGATGAAAAAGTTCATCTCGATGAGCATATTGCTACCTTCTCTATAGCATGCAGCGTAATCGGTGTGGAATTTAAAGATGTAGCAGTGAGACTTTTTGTAGAAACTCTGCAAGGCGCTGCCACAGATTAGTTTTACCACCTTCAAGCTCAAACTATAACTGATTGGAATACGCTAAAATCCAAATTGTAAGCTAAATTTAAACCTGCTAAAGATGCACATGCCTTGTTAGCTCAGCTTACACAGATGAAAAAAGAATCTCAAGAACCCATGAGGGATTTCATAGCCAAATTCAACAAGTTAAAGAACTGGATTCCAACTGTCGCTCAGCCCACGCCAGAGAATCTTAAGTGCTTTTTTTATTAACTCAACTTCTTGAAGTAAGTTTTTCGTTGAGGTGGGTTGGCCCTATGGATCTCATGTTGGCTCAAAATTTGGCTACTGAGATTGAGGATGATCTTATCCTGGAAGGTAATATCAAAAAAGACCCTAGTAAAAATAGATTCTCTTCATCTGCTAAAAGTTCTTCTACAGGCACTACAGATCCTATGGTGCAAAAATTGACAAATAAATTGATAGCTTTGAAGAGACAAATAGCCTAGGGTACGTCTGCTCCCACCTATTGAGATATGCCTAGGAGAATGTTCCAAAATTAGCAATATCAAGGTAATGCTACTTGGAACCAAGGGCAACCAAGTCACCTGCCTCCACCTCTAGGGATATTGGCCATTAAAGCAGCACCTGCCAATTTAGTGATCAGTTATCGAGAGGCTGAACATGACTTTTTGCTCCAATTTTAGTTGGGCCAACAAGATGACACTAATCTCTTTGATGAGTAGGAAGAAGAATTAGTTGGTGACTCCAATATTGGTTTCCTGGACTATCAAGATGAAGCTGGAAGTAAAAGAGAAGGGTTGGATGGATCCTATGCTATTTTCACTAGATCTCAAAACCAGTCAGCTCCACAGACTAACAAAGGGAAAGAAAAAGAAGAACCTTGATAGGTGGTCTCCATCGCTAAATGAGGGACTCCACTGCCTCCTTAATCAAAAGATCAGGTAATTCACAAAAAAGTAAGTACCTCCAACTGCCCCATCCTTCCACTTCTATTGCTCAGACCAGTGCCACACCCACTAAAGACCCAGATGATGGACCCTCTTCCTCTGTCTCAAATTCTTTTCAATTATTTGATATAATTGATCACGCTAAGAAAACTAAGATTCAAATGACAGAGATTGAGTATTTGAGAGCCAATCTTGAATAATTTGATAGGTTGGCATAATATGTGAAAAATAATGCCATCCCCATAGGACAAGATTCTTCAAAAGCTATTCATGATCCCCCCAAGGATAAATCCACCCAAAATAATCTTGTCGTGACTCCTCTTGTTGCTCTTGGGAAAATAGAACCTTTTTATGTTTTTCTGCTAATAAATGTTTACAAATTGAGTAATTGCATAATAGACTCTGAAGCCTCAGATAACGTCATGCCCGCCAAGGTGGTAGATTCCCTTAGCCTAACTTTGACCAAAACTTTTGGGAGGTATTTTTCTATGGAAAACAAGCAAGTTCCACTCCTTGGTCAGATAAAAGATGCCCAATTTGCTTTTGCGACTTTTCTAGAAAAGGGGATAAAAATGATGGTTCTAGTGGCCGATGTTCCTGACTCTTACGACATCTTACTTGGGTGGAATTTTTGCAAAGATGTTGGAGGCGAGCTAAGTATGGACTTGTCAGAAGCAAGGATCCCAATTCAAGGTGTTATAAATAAATTACTTCCTGAAAAAGAGGCAAGATATGTAGTCACCCAGTCATCAGCACCAGAAGCTCAAATTTTATTTGAGTCTTCTGGCATGGGCAACTACTTCCTATCTATGAACGAGGTCCATGAGACATCCGACGTAACTCCTACAGGTGACAACTTGGAAATGTGTTCAGCTGACACAGTGGGAGAATCAGCACAACAAAATGAATGCTTGGAAGAACGTCTTCCCCTAATTGAAGAAGTTTCTAAAGGAAAAGTAGTATCCAATGAGGTATGGATTTTAGAATTTGATGGTAGCTGCTCTTCTACCAGTTCAAGAGCTAGGGTTGTGTTGGTATCTCCTCAAGAAGATATTATTCTTTTGTCCTACAAGTTGCAGTTCAACAACACCAAAAACACAACTGAGTACAAATCCTTTTTATTTGGATTACAGGCTACCAGAGAAAAAGGCATTAAGCTACTCCATGCTAAAAGGGATGCTAAATTGGTGGTTTTCTAGGTAAGAAACCTCTATCAGACTAGGAATAAAAGATTGCACCACTATCACAAGCTTGTCTGGGACCAAATAAAAAATTTTGACGCTTTTAGCATCTCTGTCATTCTAAGAGAATTCAATGACCAAGCGGTTGCTTTAGCTATTTTTGCTACTCTCTTGGTTCCCCACCCAAATTTTAAAAGAGATAAGTACACTATTGAACTGGTCTTTTGACCAAGTGTACCTAATAATGCTAGCCATTGGCAAGTATTTAACAATGACAATCAAATCATTGCCTTCTTGGAGCAAAAAGATAGCTTTGAACAATTGCATTTTAAAGGTAGTGAACTCTGGAAATACGAAGCAACTTATGAATCAAATGCAAACACAGGTGAGGATTTCCTATAGTTTAAGGGGAATAAGATTCCAAAAGGCTTGGTTTCTCTAGAGAAATTGTTTGATAACCATGACAGGTTCATCAAATAATAGCAGACAGATTCAAACTCCTCCCAAGATTTTGATCAAGTAAATCTGGGAACAAAAGGAGATCCTAAGATGGTAAATATTGAGAAATGCTGCACTCCTGAGGAAAAATTTAAGCTTGCTAATCTACTCCACCAATATATAGACGTCTTGTCTTATTCCTATGATGACCTAAAGTCACTTAGGCCAGATGACATTCACCACGACATTCTCCTTAAGGCAAATTCTGTAACTTACAAGTAAAAGTCCAGGCAATATAATCTAAAAATCTCAAGTACTATTTTAGTTGAGATACAAAAAAATGCTTGATGCTCAGATAATTTTATCAATCCATCATTCCACATAGATTGCCAACATAGTGCCTGTCAAAAAAAAGAATGGTGAAATTCAAATCTACATGGATTTTAGGAACTTGAATCAGTTATCTTTAAAAGATAACTACCCTCTCCCTATCATGGATCAAGTTTTGCAAATGGTAACAAGTTCAAAAATGTTATCAATGCTAGATGGTTTCTCAAGGTACAATTAGGTTGAATTCAGAAAAGTGGATCAGCGTAAGACTGCCTTCACCACACTTTGGGGCACCTTCACCTATCAAAGAATGTCTTTCGGTCTGATGAATGCAGGTGCCACATTTCAAAGAGTGATGGAACTCACTTGCAAGGATGAAATGGGTAAGTTCATTGTAGTGTATCTGGATGATTTGATAGTATTTTTAAAGCCTCAGTTTGACCATGTCCACCATTTACAGAGAATACTGGAATGCTATCGTCAGAATGGTATTTCTCTAAATCTAAAGAAATCTAATTTTAGAGTGACTGAAGGGAAACATCTCAAACACATTGTGTCTCGAGAAGGTATTAAAATTGACTCAAAAATGGTCAAGTCCATCCAAGAACTTACTCTGCCTACCAGCAAAATTGCGGTTCACTCTTTCTTCGAAAAAGTGAATTTTCTTCAAAAATTCATTCCTGAGTTCGCTGAAAAGACTCGCCACATCGTCAACATGATGAAAGACAATGCTACCTTCAGGTGGACTATTGAGGGCAAATCATCATTCAAAGACATCAAAAAAGTGATTGCTCATGCACCAATTCTGGTTTGTCCAGACTACACCAAAAGCTTCAAAATATACAGTTATGCCTCTGAACATACACTCTCAATCATTTTAGTTCATTAAAATCAAGAAGGCATGGAATCTCCTATTTCTTTCATGAGTTGTCCACTTAAGGTTCATGAGCTAAAATATTCCAACATAGAGAAGCATGCATATGCAGTGGTCAAAGTAGTCAAGCATTTTAGGTTTTATATCCTAAACTCGCACACTGAAGTTCTCATACCTGATACAATAGTGAAGTCTATTTTGACTCAATAAGAGTTTGGAATGAAGAGGGGCAATTGGATAGTCAAGATTTAGGAGTTTGATCTAGACATCAAACCTACCAAACTCGTGTGAGGAAAGGGTCTTTGTCAGTTGATTGCCAACAACATTCTAGATAAAGCAAAAAGTGAAGAAATAGAGATCGAAGGCATGCCTATAGTCCTCTTTATTGCCACACTGATGAGTGGTATTCTGACATCACCTATTTTTTGACATATGGTGAGTGTCCTACTCATCTCTCTTTTAAGGAGAAATAGAATGTTAAGTTAAAGGCCGTTAGTTATGTTCTATGGGATAATGGTCTGTACAAAAGGAACCTAGATGGGGCATTTCTTCATTGTGTTGATAAGGTATAACAAGATAAACTCTTAGAGTTTTTCCACAATTTGGCTTGTGGAGGATTTTTTTTGCACCAGTGATAGTGCACAAGATTTTGTGAGCAAGGTACTATTGGCCCATGCTGTTTCAAGATGCCTACATATGGGTGCATAGGTGCGAATTGTGTCAACAGTTCATTGGAAAGCCTAAACTGGCTGCATTGCCTCTCAAGCCATTAGTAATCGAGGAGCCTTTTTAGCAGTGGGGTATTGACTTCATTGGCACAGTCAACCCATCTTCGAGTGCTAGACATGATTATGTCCTCACGGTGACTAATTACTTTACCAAGTGGGTGGAGGCCATCTTGAGCAAGCATGCTATGCCTGAAGTGGTGTGCAATTTTTTCAAGAAAAATATTATCTCTCAATTTGGGGTCCTACTTAAAATTGTAACAGCTAATGCAGCCTATTTTTCTTTGCATGAAATTACTCAATTCTATTTTTACTATGAGATTACCCTATCCCACACTTTGGATTATTTCCCCCAGGGAAATGGCCAAGCAAAATCGAGCAATAAGAACCTGGTCACTATTATCAAGAAATTGGTAGATGACAATCAGAGGACTTGGCACAAGGCATTGTTTGATGGTTTATGGGTAGATAGGATTACTCCCAAGAGGGCCATAGGTATGTTGCCTTTCCAACATTTATATGGCTTAAATGCAGATATCCCCATCACCCTAGAACTACTAGCGCTTAGGTTAGCCAAAGCAATCGAAGACTCAACCTTCGAAAGTTTGGTCAACAATAGAATCATGTGTCTAACCAAACTGAATGAACAGTGAACCATGGTGGTGGATCAGATTACAGTGCATCAGAACCAAGTGAAGAAATTTTTTGATAAAAAAGCTAAGGTTCATGAAGTTTGAGTCAGAGATCAAGTCTTGTTGTGGGACAAGAGGCGAGAACCAAAGGGAATGCATGATAAATTTGACTCCTTATGGAGAGGTCCATTCACCATTCGATAACTCTGTGGTGAGACTAGCTTCTTGCTAGAGTACCAGGATGGAATGCCATTTACACTACCCCACAGTGGGTAACATTTGAAGCTATTCAACCCTTGAAGCTTAGATGGGTCTATTTGTATATATGTATAATTTTTATGTTTTGTCTATTTTCTTTTGTTTTTTTAGCCTGACTCTGTAGCCTAATGGCTTGGATGAAGGCACTTAGAGACTGGTTTCTACTCCCATTAATCGATTTGATTAATGAAAGTTTCTCAACAGGAACTAGCTGTTGTTTCCAAAATTAGCTTAGCTCATTTTTGGAATCAACCCCCTACAAAACTTGTCTATTTTGCCTTTTGTCTCTCTAAGTCTATTTTTGAGACGAGTTTTTCTCGTTCTCATCTTGGCCCAACTGCACCGTTTGAAATTCGTAACATCTTTTCATTATGTTTTCCCCAAAACATGAAGGTTGTTATGGTCTCAATATGACCAGAGGACCAAAATCTACCTTTTTTAGCGTTAGTATTTTTCTTTCATTTTCGTGCACGAGCGGTGAATTTCACCGCCAGTGTATTTTTACCTTTGAAATCTAGGAGTGGTAAAATTTGCCACCTTTGCATCTTGACCTACATGGGTGGCAAATTTTGCTGCCCCTATATTTTCACATCTCACATATAGGAGTGACAAATTTTGCTGCCCTTGCATGTCCCATCTCAATTTCCTAGTGCGAGGGTGGTGATTTTTGCCACCCCTGCATCACCTTAGTTTTTATGCACGACATTTATTGTCATGCACGTCAGATTGTTGGGGTCAATTTTCACCCCATTAAATCTATTTTTAACCTCATTTTGCTTCATTCTTTCCTCCCATCCTCCTGTCTTCTGTCTCTGGATGATCTAGTGAACGAGTAAGAGTGTGTTTTGGTGGATTCAAGCTTGCGATGCACGTGGTTTCCTAGGTAGGTCATGTTTTTGACATTTATTTCTTCTTCTCTTTGAGTTTGCTTTCTTTTTTGGCTTATTTTTGTTGAGGTTTGTTTTTTCCCCCTTCCCCATCAGCCTTCCAGGCTTCCTTTTCATGTTGGGGTGACAACTTTTGCCGCCCTCCCTTCTTGCCCACAGATTTCTGGCTAACCATGCACGGGTGGAAAATTTTTCCACTCATGCTCCTTTGCTTCCAAAACTTGCATCGGTGGTAAATTTTAATGCCAATACAAGTTCCTTCCTGACTTGCATCGGTGGCAAACTTTGCCACCGACGCAGATCGAAGGTGCACAGGTGGCAAATTTTGCCACCCCTACACCTTCCTTCCATCTAAACATGCACGGGTGGTGAAATTTGCCACCCATGCTATTTTCTTCTCCCTCTTGAATGCAAGGGTGCCAAAATTCACTGCCCCTACATGCAGTTCATTCTACATGCTTGGGTGACAAATTTTGCTGCCCTTGCATTTTTTCCTCCAAATTTCTCTAACTCTGAAGAAATTTTCCCCTTTTTTATTTTTTCACTTCCTCCCCTTTTTTCCCTCATTTTCTGACCTGGCCTTGTTAAGTGCCCTTCCTTGGTCATGATCACCCAATGTGCAAATTTCCCAATTTGTCCACTATTCCCTAATTGCATGATCATGACTGCAGTACCCTCTAAAGATTCTTGCTCGTCAACACTCGCTCAACTGAGGCCAGTTTTGATGTCTAAAACTTCTCTAAAAAATTTAAAAGCCATGAAGGACCAGTACCAAGGCATATTTTTGATCACTTCAATCACCTCTAATGTTGATGACATTAGAGATACAGAGATTGGCCACGTAGATATGGCCGAGTTCATGACCAAAACCAAGGTGATGACCCCGAGCTCTGAAATGAAGTGAATCATCGACAACAAAATTCATATAGTTGATTCCAGTTATAACACATCATACAAAGTTCATCCTCCAGTGTGCCTAGTTCTACAACAAAGAGATGAGATCAGTCTCAGATGTCAGCATCAATGTAATAATTTGGCTAGACCCTGAATTCATTGACAAGGTCTTCATTTGCCCTCCTGCTACTGAAGTGCTGAGAATTGACTTCATAGAAGCACAAAAGGAGTATGACAAGGACCTTGAGAGGGCAAAAAAAGTAATAAATAATAGGTGGCTGAAGACCCCCAAAACTAATTTATCTAGATGGTCGCAGAACTTCCCAAGGAACGATTTCATTGAAAAAGTTGGTGACTTGATCACCCTTCTTAGCAGAGTGCGAGGCCTCCCGTCTTCCTCACAGTTCCATGAGTGGATGTACCCTTTCATCAAAATCATCCTCCAAGGTAAGCAGGTCATCTTCTGGGGTGAGCATATTAGCAATGCTCTTCATAAGCAACTGACTAAAGTACAAACTACTTCAAAGTTTTATATGACTTCATACCTAGTGTACATAACTACCTCAATGTGAACCTTTCTAGGTTTGACAACTGAGGGGGATAGGATGACCACCCAAGTCTACTCATATTACCCCCAGCTAATGCTACAAGGATCAATCCACTATTTTTGAAGGGTAAATGACACCTTCTTTGCCATATTTTTTTGCCTCTTCGACCCTTAGCTCGAGCAGAAGAGAGTATCTGATGAGGCTTGGATGGTCGTCAAAGACTATGGCTGTATGTTCCTATAACTTCCCTCTTTCTACTATCTTTAGGTTAGATTTTTTTAAGTCTATCCCTATATGCTCCCCATGTTTCCTTTTGATAAGTTAGTTCTAATGGAGTTGTGTAGACAAAGATTTTCATACATATTAGGTAGATGGAACTGAAAAAGCTAGGTTTTAGGTTTCCAATCAAAATTGGTAGATACTCAATTTTAACTGTAGCTAAAGCCAAGGTCATGGAGATGGAGATGCAACTAGTTACTATGAAATAATTTAAAATAAGGGACAACTTTGATTATAGGAGTGTCAAAGACATGATCAAAAGAAAGACTCAATTTCATGAGCCTATGATCGAAGACATCTGGGTAGACCTACAGGTAGCTGAAGAAATCAAAAAAATGGACTACAGTAGGCTGACCTTGGAGCAAATCAAATATTTGGGGTTTGCAGAGATTCCCCTTAATTTGGTCGATGACAAGAACATTATCAATAACAGGTACCTGGCTAGGAAGGTTGCTGACTCCCCTCTTCCTCCAGTTTAGTGGTCTAAAAAAGAATTAACTTCTTTGAGAAAAAGATTTGAACCAATATTGGCTAACACCAATGATTGGTTATCAACCAAAGGGATCACGCTAGAAGAGTTTATTATAGGATCAAAGGCTGAGTTCCAAGAAAAAATGAGGAAGAAGGCAGAAAATAGGACCAAGAATAAAGGTGATGTTCCTTCTCCATCTAGGCCTCACAAGCATAAAATCATCTTTGTTTTCAAGAAATCAATGGTTGTTGAAGATCCAAAATCAATAGTTAAGGGAGTTAGAGAACAAAGCTCCCAAAATAGGTAGCTCAATAAATGGAGATAGATGACAGGCCCTCAGAGCAGTAGAGGACTAACCCTCTACCTTCCCAAGAAGGGGCACAACCACTTACAGATGGCTCTCCTTTCCCACCTCTGTCTCCTATGGCATCTCCTTCGCCTCTATCTCCTATCAATGTTCCTTCTTTTGAAGCTACCTCACCTTTCAGAGTAATGATTGATGATCCTCAAGATGCTTTTAGAGATACTCTTCACTCTCCAGGCTCTATTCCTAGTCTAGCATCTCCTTCCTTCAATCTAGGAGAAATATCTACCCTTGATCAATCAATGGCCAGTACGGTTTCCCCTATTGATCCTAATACAACCACATTTACCATGGTAACACTAGCTATAAGAACTATTGCCATGTTAGGTACTTTTTCTCTCCCTCTATGGACGTCAGCTTTCACACCTAAAAGAAAGAAGCTAGCCATCTCTGCAGATGACTTCGATTTTGGCAAGATAGTGCCGGTGAAAGCTAAGGCCCCTTAGAGACCAAGGGTCCTCTCAAAATTGGTTGAGGAAAAGGGGCATAAATTTCTAAAAATAGCTAAACCACCATAGGATGCAACCCTTGAGGGTTTTGACATGAGCAACTATTCCATCTCTCATGTTGAACTTGGAAAAGTTACTCACAAAGATGCGAAAAGTGATCTAAAGTCTGCAATGGACATCATGGTCTAGAAGTTTGATAGAAAAAAGGAGATGAAGGACTACTATAAGGCCAAAATAGAGCAGTTAATGGCAATAATAAGGAAATTCACCCTTCCCTCTGAAGCGACAACTCTAGAAGTCTTCTCTATTGATGACCCTGTCATCTAGAAAGTAGAGAGAACCTATATGAAAGGAAAAGTGCTGGAGGATTACATTGTGAAGATGCACACTCAAGGAATTTCCTTACTTACAGAGGTTGCTGAGAAGACAGGTAAGATGAAGATGCTGAGGAGAAATTTAGAAGACCTTTTCTCTCTTATCTCTCAGGACATTGAAAGTGCGGAGAAATATCTCAGTAATTGGAGGGAAATGAAGGATCTAAAGAAACACACCTTGATATCCATCAACATTATTCCCAACAAATATTCCTATGTTGAGATCAAGGAATTGCTGATATATAGGATTCAGGTACTCAAGGAGCTGATTGAAGATCTTGAGTCTTCTAAGGATGCTAACGAGAAAAATGACACAGGCCTATTAAATAGATTAGAAGAACTGCCTTGTGACCTCACCACCAGGGATAATCAATTTCTCTCAGCTGAAGAGATGATCCAAGGATTCAAGGGTATGATTCAGAGAGTTTTTGAATAAAAAGCCTTCTCAATGACTTCTGTGGACAATATTTTAGATACTCAGTTAACTTTGGATAATCTAAGATCTAGGTTAACTAGTCATGCTAAGGCAATCACAACATTTAAGGATGCTATAATCAGAGCCAGGGTCATCTTCAAGAACACCATTGTGCCAGACAATATAAGAATTTAGGCATCCATTGCTATGTATGATGCTCATCTAAAAAATTTTGGCAGTAAGAGCTGAACCTTTTTCCCTTTCTCTCTTCTTCCTCTCTTCTCATGCACTTTTGTCATGTAAAAGGGCATGCAATTTTGTAATGTGTAATTACATGTAAAAGTCTGGAAAAATATCTCAAAAGTCAAAGGTGACTCATCTTTGACTGAGATATTTTTATATTATAATCTTTTTAATTTTGAAGGTTTCTCCCTATATATAGTGGAGACCTCTTTTGTAAATGGATCTCTGATAATTGAGAGCAAAAACTTTGCTGAAATTGAGACACTTCTTAAGACTTTGTGCTCAACTTGTAAATCATATTTTTTTGAATGAATGAGAAACAAGTTTATTTCAGACTTTGTGTTGAAGTTATCTGTATTATTTAGGAAATAGTTCTTATGTCCTCTTTCCTAATAATCTCTTATTTATTTTATTTAATAAGCAAAGTGTGTGTGTTGATATTATCTGAGGACGTTTCTAAAAGACAAAATAGAGACTTTGAGCTACTTTTATCTTTGTGATCCTTTTATCCTTTGCAGTTTCAGGCAAAGACTTTGTGCTTCATTTCACTCTACGGTTACACGTATTCTAAATTAGTGAAGGAGACAATGGAAGACTTTGTGCTTACGTAGGTTTCTTTGTTAACTTTGTTACCTACTTCAGGGGATTTTTTTCTCTATGCTGGATACCATTCCTGAAAGAAGAGGAATGTTATTAGTCAACGACTAGGATTTCTCTCTCTTGTTCCTCAGACATCACCTCTAAAAAAAGAGAGGTGGATGCTGTTATACCATCCCAAGTATTATTTTCTCCTTAATTATATATACATATAGCGTATAAATATTCATAGGGAACCTCCCCTTGAAGAGAGAAGAGATTTACCTCATCTAGATCTGGTAAACCCACACTTTTTGTGGCATAAATCTCCCTATGCTGTGGTTGATATACCCATTTTGTCATCAGTTAGTTGACAAAATATTCACCTAACAAAGTAAATCTAAGATAAACTATGTAATTCTGAGTAATTCTAGAAACTGAGACTGTGAAATTATTTAGTATTGATTTATGTAAACCAAGGTGAAACTTCTGAGTACTGATCTAAATTTTTGTGTGTTTTCTGATCCTGAAATTGTGTTAACCATGTAACTACTATTAAATCATGTCTATATATTTATTTGAGAAGGTCAATTCTCTAAGACAAACCTTTGTGGATGCCCCCTATTTTGAGGTGAGTTGCTAAGCCTATACATGAACTTAACTCAAAAGAAAAGGTTATGTAGTAGGTTTTTATGATGCAAAACAATGTAAATTTGATTAATATTGACATCATGGAAAAACATGACATCATGATGTATGTAAACTAAGCATGATACTAATGTAATATGCATGTGAAAATAAGTATTCATAATAAGTGTGTCTAGATAGATGTGATAATGAAGCACATCAATAATCTCATCAATTGAGTATATAACATTGAATGGACTTACTTAAGAAGGAATGCATTCATGGAATTGAAAGGGGTTAGGTGCATGATGTACATAATGGCATCCAAATCTAAGCAAAGAAGTAAGTAAAGTGTCATTCCCATTACACACACAATCAAAGAGTACACACACAACACACAAAACATATAATAAAAGGCCAAGGAGCCACAAACAAGGGACATGTTCAAATGTCACTCAATTGAATATAATACACATACAAAGACATGTTTGAATATCATCACATGTATACATGAAAACAATATAAACTTAGAGACACAGAGAAGGACATGTTCAAATGTCCATACACGGAAAGAAGATACACACAAAGGCATGTTCAAATGTCCTCACACACATCTAATCAGAGATGTAAAGGCTTATATCCACTTGGTAATGACATATTCAAATGTCATGAAAGTAAATGGAGAAGTGTATACAAGATATGAAGTTAGGAAAATCAATATTAAGAACATACATGATTATGTATTCTGATCAACAAGAGTTAAGTTGTAATTTGAGAAATATTTAATAACTAAGATAAGAAATAGTATCTCACAATTTTAGTGAGTGAGAAATATCATAATATTGAATACAATGCAAAGTAATAAGCATGTGAGTAAGATAATGTGAGAATATAAGGATAAAAGCTTTGTTTATCATCCCCTAGTGAGTTAGATGATGAATGTGCATGTTGTAAGAAGCTTATGTAAAGTATGTGAATGAGTAGTGATACTATGATCTCATTGGGACAAGAGCAGGGTGAGGGACACTAGAGCAATGCACTCCTATCCTCCCAACGCTCTTGTCTAAATATAATTTTTTAGTGTGTAATAATAAAACCACCTATAACTATTTATGGAAATGATGTCCTGTGTAATATGCAATCACTCATATACACTAGTGAAACATGTATAATATAAAACTAGCTAAACATATATAGAATAATGTGCACAACTGAAATAATGTATGATAAATTGATTATAAGCATGCATAGATTTTGATTTTGGTATTTTCTACAATATTTTTCTATTTTTGTAAATTTTCATGAGTATGAACTGAGAAATAGAGAAAAAGATGTTAATCTATGACTCCCTTAAGAGTCTTACCATCAACATATCTCACATTGAATAAAGTAATGATGATATCTTGTAAATGAAGAGTATCATGTAACTGTATAGGCTATGTAGCATTACCATATTCATATTATGTATAATCAATGTCATCAAGATCATACTAATTTGGATTGTTATAATCATCATCTAGATTTTAAACTTGTGAAATGTCACTCTTGTAGTTCATTGTATCTTGATATGAATAAGGAACCAACCCATACTATGGTATTGATCTTTATGATTTCTCCTTTACAATGTGTATTGTGTCATGTGCCTTTAGTGATATGCCATTAATTGTATCTATTTGTATGCTAGCTGAAAGTATGCATTCTATTGGTTGCTCTTGCTTTAAAGAAACTCCATCTTCTCTTGAAACTATGATCATTTCACTTTCATGTGAAAATGTTACATGGTTTTCATATTTATCCATTGTTGACCCCATCTCTATCATCCATGATCTTCCTAATTCAACATTATATTGTGCCAAGTTAGGAAATATGTGAAATACCACTAAACATGTTTTTGGCCCAACTGTGCAAGGTAGCTCAATGGATCTAGTAAATGATTTAGATAAAGTACTCTTACTCAAATTTTCCTTATCATATCCAAGAAATTGTAAGAGTGTCATGCTACAAACATGTATTTTAATAGTGTTATTAATCACCACACTGGTATATTGCATGCCATCTATAAGGGGATCGAGAATCAAAGGCTCTAGAGAAAATGAATGATTTTTAGTCAACTCCTTTAGAATCACAGTTGAAACTATATCTTTTTTAGGTATTTCATGCTTTGGAGACTCTTTTGTGAGGGAAACTCCTTTGAGATTTTTTTCCCTTATTGTGAATTTGATTTGACAACTTATGTTCTTGATCTTTTTGTAACATTTCCTTTGTGATCTTGTTTGCTCTAACTTAGCTTGTTAAAAATTTTCTTATTCCAATGTGCCTTTTGCACCTTTTCTTGCTCTGAATTGTCCTTTGGTAACCATTTGTATATTAATTCTAATTTTATCACTTGTAACTTAGGAGATGTACTCGGAAGGTGAGTGGGTTTTTTAAGTGATGAATCAATTATAGGATCATAATTGTCAATTACCTTTTTTAATTTATTTTTCAAATCTAAATAATGATCAGTATGATGACCATGCATTCTATAATATCCATAATAGTATTTTAATCTCTTTAGAGGATGTAGATGAGGTAGTTTGAGGAACTTATTTCAAATCATTGCCCTTATAATCTCACTTGAACTCTTATTAGACCTTTACATAGTTTTTTAATCACTGTTTGTAGATGTATTTTGTTATAATTTATCATTTTGATATAACACTTTTTTAGGCACAATTTTTTGGATGAAGATGCACATATATGATTAACACTAACATATTTTAGAGACTTTGAACATGTGATATTTGTATACACATAATATTTTTAAACTTTATCAATTACTAACACTTTTTATATTTTAGGAACCTATCGAGTCTCAATTTCTCTGAGTGCATGCCTTAAAGGGCGCATTGAGAAAGGGGTGGGCAGACCATTGGTACTTCATAGGATTATTGTCCTTATATTACCACTTTATAATTACATAACCATCTCCTAAACACATTCCCCTAATCTTTTCCTCTTCTTTTGTACCCTACTCTAGTCATTTTTTACCTTCATTATCCCTTCCCTAGCCTAAAATACTTTTTGATAGTTCACATTACACTTTCGACCCCATCGACATTTTAATCTAATTGATAAAACTCATTTAGGGTCTTAATTATCCCTTGACTAACCTAGACCAAGACCTAGTTTGTTTTTGTCAATAATGATACAACGTCGATTAGGTTGACCTTGTCGGTTAAAATTTTGGAAAGGACTAGGGTTAGATCGATCTATATAAACACATCCATTTCATCATTTCTAAAAGAAGAAAAGAAGAAGAGATATACTTTGAAAATATTATTATCCACCATTCTACTTGAGGAGCATAACTTAAGGTTTCATTCTTTAATTGGAGATACAAATCTTATCTTATAGAGAAGTCTTTTGGATGAATTGATAGGTTGTATATCCTAAACCTGATTTATTCTTGTCATCCTTACATAACACAACAACCTCTTACAAAACACCTTGGACAAAGGAGATATTAAGGCTCAGTGAGTTCATCTTCAAAGGTAAGTATTCCTAACTTTGTTCCTCTTTTGTAAGAGTAGAAAGATATACATTTGTACTTCTCTCCTATGCATTAGGATTTCATATATATTACTTGAGTATATGTATTTTATGCATGTTTAATTTTCATATTTATTACGCCCACTTTATGCCACAAGATTTGATGAGCACTAGATTAGACTTTTACTTTACTTGTTATAAGTTTAGTGAATATGAAAACATAGGACCTAGTTAGGGTTATTGCATAATTTTATTTGATTGGAGGCTTTGGAACTCTCCCTAATGATATTCTTATGGTAAGAGATCACTTGGATAGGTATAGTGGATCCATATTGGTCATGACCCTAAATATCTAATGTGTCGACAATCAAAAGTTTATGTAGGATTTATCTACTTTGAGCTAGGATTATTTTCATATTAGTTGCATTCTTTTTACATATATTCTAGTGAACCCAACATGAATCTAACCCTTGCAGGTTTTATTTCAAAACATCATTTATATCATTTTATTATATTTTTACATATTTATGATACTATATCAAACCAGTCAATATAATTATAACTATTTATGTGCAAATTTTACACACAGTTGCTTCAAAATAACTCTATTTTATCCATGTAGATCTTCATAAACTATAGGTTATTGGATTAAATAGTTTAACATAGTACTCTTCTTCATTTATAGATTATAATACACTATCAAATAGGTCAAATCTATTTTATAATTCTTTCTACCAGCATATAATTCAATGAACACTATCAAATAGGTCAACCATGTTCCTTATTATTCTTCAACATATAGGTTTTGCATAACTTGGTCAAACCAATCAACCTAGTTTTCAAAATTTGAAAGCAACAACTAAAGCACTACAACATAAAATTTTAAATCTAAATCATCTTCAAACCCACCATGGTTCCTTTCTTTCCTCTCTTTATCATTTCAATATTTATTTTAGTTCCATTTTTTATAAGTTGGTAGTCTTCAAAACTGCAAACCTATAACTAACGAGGTTGACCTGGTCAACTTAGTTTTGTAGTTTGTCTTTTGTAAGAGAGACATAATTGACCCATTCGACTCTATTCTTAAAGAATCTGATTCTATAAAATAAAAATAACCTATTCAAATTTATTATGTATTATTTTCATACAATGTCACCTGAATCAACTATGTACTATTCTTAATCAAGGAATTAACATTTATTTATTAGTAATTAATTCACATTCCCATTTTAGCTATTTTCATGATTAGAGTAACTCACATAGTATAAATAGGTATTTTTTTAAATTACCATTTTAGTTACACTAGTTTAATGTTTTGCACACACTACCAAATCACTTAACATTCAAAATGCATTTAAAAATTTATCTTCTCAAGGCTTACCTTCTTGGATTTCATCACTAAGGGGGAAGCTAACTTGGGTTTCTAGCCAAGTATACATATGTGGTTAATGGTATATATTGGAAAATTACTTGACACCCTTATCACTTTGGGATTATGAAGTGAGGGGGTAGGCCCCAATACCAAGCCAACACCATTGCCAATACAAATCCATTTCAACCCAAACATCATGAAACAAAATTTAGACTACTTTCTAGTTCCCTATTTCAGCCAACTCTCCTATCACATTAAAATCAAAACTTTCTAATAATCTAATAAATCTTAGGGTGACCACTTAGTTAACATTTAATTTTTATTTTATTACTTGATCTTTGATCATTGCATGTTGTATTATAAAAACCTACATTGGCCAACATTGGTGCAAGGTTTTGTGCTATGTTCCCCAATTGAATCAATCACATTGATCCAATTGGTTGTGTGTTTTATTTCATTATTGCTTCCAATTATCTTTAAAAAAATTTCCAATATATTAGAAAATTATTGTCTTGGTCGATACAATCTCTTACAAACTATGTTTTTCCTTCCTAACATCAATACATAGTCAACTTGCATGACTGTATCTTCTTATTTACCCATTAAATCCTCTATTTAGTAGTACATAGTCGATTTGAATGATTGTGTATCCTTATCATCCTACTTTACCTTCCAATTCACCATACACAGTTGACCTAAATGACTATGTATTCTTATCTACTTGTTGGGTTACATCACATAGTTAATTGATTTAACTCTATATCCTATTTGATGACTTTATTTTTGTATCATTTTTTGTCCTTTTTAACCTTTCTCTCTCATCATGAATTTCTTATTTGAAGAAAACATAGAGTTGAACTCAACATATATTATAAACTTTATTAATTCCAATAGGTTTTCCCATAATATCTTGTAGCTCCTACTTTAGATGAAATTAATGTGCATGTGGCCACCCACACTATAAATTATGGGACTCTTCCTAATACATCTTTAGTTCACAACCATCTATTCTCCTTAGAAGATCAACCTAAATTAGAGTATACTCTAGAAATACTTTTCTTCATCAATGAATTTCTTCAACATTGAGGGAAATACCCTTCCACTATTTACCACCTTATGATAAGTAGAAAAGAAGAACCCCATTCCCCTTCCCACACATTATCACATGGATTTAAGGGTAATAGCTTCTTTGCCTCTTAGTCTCTTCTTTCTCTTTTGAATTCTCATATAATGACCTCTTCTTAATTTTTTTTACCTCCATGCCAAGTATCTATACTAACATGATAGGTTCAACATATATTGGGACTTTTCCAAGATCCACTCTTCTCAATTCTTCCACTAGTGCATAATTTGCTACCCATGGTAATCATGCCACTAGTGCTTCTTCTTCTTCTTATAACCCCTCTAGTAGTGCATATTTTGCAATAAATGTTAATTATGCCAATAGTGCTTCCTTTTCTAAAAACACCTATCAAGCCACTAATACCACACATACCACTACTCATAGTGGTACCCAAACCACTAATACCAATGCTAATGCTTCACATGTTGCACATAATACTACTCAAACCCATCAACTTATATTAAAAAATATTAGCCAAATGAATAATTTCCAAGCTAATAATGCCAACCAAATAATGAAAATGTAGAATCACATTATTCATCTCTAAAATCAATCTCAATAGGGTCCATGGGGACTACACAACCAAAATTCCCCCTACAGCCCCTTGCCCCCCTTCCCCCTACCCCCTTAGGGATTCCCATGAAAACCTTATTCTTCAACCACCTCTTGTTAACAAAATGATTAAAAATCTTCAAAATGAACCTCTTATGCCTCAAATTTCTAATATATATATATATATATATATATATATATATATATATATATATATATATATATAAAAGAGGTATCACCCCTACCATTAACTACAATGGGTTAACTGATCCTACCTTACACTTAAAAACATTCATATATCTGTACAAAGATTGGGTTACATTAAACACTTTTATCGATACTAAGCTCTTAGCAAAAATCCTAACCATAGACAATTTAGATTGGTATAACCAACTCAAGTCTCATTCCATCACTAGTTTGGAGGATCTAGTTAAAGCTCTCATACAAGAATTTAAAATTAGTGGCCTCTTTAAAAATACCTTGGATCATTTTATTAATTGCAAGCAACTTGAGATAGAAACCACACAAGCTTTAATTAAATGGTGGAAGACCTTGTATAAAAACTTTGAAAACAACATGGAGGATGATAACCTCTTTCATCTATTAGCCAATGCTCTCTATCTTAGGTTGAAATATTAGGTTTGGACTCTCTCCATAAACATTAGAAGAGACCCTCGATCAATCCAAGTGAAAATATTTTCTCATGCATCAATTTGAGCCATTATAAACTATTATGGGCACTCACATGCTCATCAAAAATAAAAATCATCATGCTATTAATGATTGTGTCACCGATTATTATGATTCCATTCATAATATTCAAGTTATTGTTCCCAACCAAGCTCTAGAATAAGATTCCCCTCCCAACCACATCCCTAATCCTCATTTATCTTCAACAAACAACATCAATGTTCACAAAAATTTATCCTTAGTGGAGTTATAAAAACATATACCAAGGCCTCATATATGATAGCATGATCCCACTCACCCTATGAAATCATGGTACAATCTAAATAGATTATGTTATTTCCATGCTAGTTGGGGTCACTCTCATGAGACTTGTAGGCAATCACATAACTTAGCTATGGTTTTTCTCCTTGGTATAAATTTTGACCATGATTCCCTCATTCATAAATGTCAAAAAACCTATGACATTACCATAAAATCTCATAAAACATAAATTATAAATTAAGATTTAAACCAGGATAATGCTCACCTGCCCATTTACAAATACACTCTTCCAAACCATTAAGATAATAATGATAAGCCTACTCCTTCCACCAATAACATTGACAATTATATAGACCCAACTCTTGAAGAAAATGTGGTGAAAATGACTAATATGCAAAGGGTAGTTGCCTTCATTGATTTTCATCCCACCCACACGCACTAATTATCTCACACTTTTTGTGTTATCTAGGATTCTTCCCTAACTCACATAACAAAGTTGGAACGAGAAGACCTTATATCTTTAGATAAACAAATTACGACACCTCTATTGGATAACACATCTCATACCATTTATATAATTTCTCCAAGCTCCTTACCCATTGCCAATAATATTCAACCTTATAATACCACTTCTTCAAATCTATCACAACATAAACCTAAAACAACTATCTCATATTATCATGATAATCAACCAATTTATCCCCCAATTCAATCTCTCACATCCTATCTGTAGACACCTAAATTTGGCCATCAATAACCTCCAATGAGGGTTTTAACCAATTTCCACCAAAATACACAATTTAGACTAAAACCACTAAAGCACATTAAAAGAGTTGAAATTGATATATTCAAGTGCCAATTTTGTCTAGAGTATCATTAAATGGGGCAATGCAATTTATGGGCTAGCTAACTTTGATCAGATCATCCCGAGTAAAAATGCTAATTTTGTACCTAGGTGCTCTGGATTGTTCTTTTTTGTAAAATATCTTGCATAAGACATGTGCCTTTGTTATTTTATGTTGAAAACATCCTAAATGGGATAACAGATCCAACACATCTGACATCGAATTCTAATTCCAATTTAGTCAAATTTTGGACCACTAACATGGCATTCTAATCAATATGAGTAATTTGTGCACAAACCGCTTAATCATGCTTAAGAGATAATTAATCCAAATCAAGGCCTAATTAATAATTCCATGGAAACTTTTTGAATACTTGTTTTTAGAAATGAATATTTAATATCTACATCATCAGGTGACTTCATTTCTTGGGAAGATATCCCTAAGCCATAAATGCCACAAATATCAAGATTCATGCCTCCCATGCCTCATTAAGACCCTCCCATGCCTCATCAATGCCATCCATGCCTCTTAATTTCTCCTCTATCCCAAATATTGATGAGGCTATTTATGCATTTTAATTGCAAAATTGGATTAATCCTTAGCCACACATATCAATCCTGAGATGGATGGTTCAGGTTGATTCTACCCATTTGGCAAAATCTATAAATAGGAGGGATTGCCACATGAATTTTAAGAGCTTAATTTGTGAAAAGTTATAATGTAGGATTAGCTCCAAAAGTTTCATTTCAAACTAGTGTTACCATGCCAAATTGATTCCAATCCAAGCCAAGCCAAAGCCAAAGGTGCCAATGAGAGGTGGAGAATATCAAAGCTTCCATTGATAAAGACTTCATGAGCAAAAACCAAGCAAGACAATAAAAAAATACTCTTGGAGCATCAATGAAGGTAAGGAATGTGGGTTTTTTTGAATTTTAGTTGTGATTTGTTCATTTATCTTTCGTCACTAAGCTCACCTTAGTAACTAGGCATGAATATGTTAGTTTAGTGTGTTTTTGATTTAATTCACTAACACAATACTAATATCCTCCTCTTAGTCAAATTCCTAGTTCACATAATGGCATGCTCGGTGATGTTCACTCTTCTTCAAATTTAGACTAGGAGACCACAAATGATGAACTTGTCTATGGATCTAAATTCAATTTTGAGCAACAATAAATCTTTAATCAAATTCTTCAAGATTTTTCTACTATTTTTGTCACATGGCTATATCTCCCATCAGGGGACTTAGATTCATCATTCCTAGGAGAAGTTGAAGAGCAAGTTATAGCAGAGGACCTTGATATAGTCCAATAGTTTAAGTCTTTGCCTATTATCCTAGAAGATGGTTCAACCCTTCTAGTCAAAGATACAATAGAGATAAACATCAAGACTCTATCAGACTCAAAATGGATAAAATTAATGCATCCCTCACTAAGGAGGAATATGAAGTCTTTACATCTCTATTAAGATAATTTGTAGATATCTTTGCATGGGCTTATTCTGACATGCTAGGTTTGGACCCCACCTTGGTTCTACACCACCTTGTGGTCAATCCTAATACCAAGCTGATAAAATAAAAGCTACGTAAGATGAATCCTTGCATTACTATATTGGTAAAGAAAGAGCTGGAAAAACTCTTAGAAGTAGGATGTATTTGATCTATTGACTACTCATAATGGATATCTAATGTTATACTTGTTAGTAAAAATCCTAAAGGAATCATAATTTATACCAACTTTCAAGACAACAACAAAGCTTATCCTAAGGATGCATTTCCATTGCATAATATTGACATGATTTTTGACTCCATGGTAGGTTATGAAATTCTTTCACTCATGGATGGCTTTTCAAGATACAACCAGATCAGAATAACACTAGAAGACCAACATAAAACAATGTTCACCACTCCATGGAGGAAATTTTATTATCAAGTAATGCCATTTGGTCTTAAGAATGTTGAAACTACATACCAAAGGGCCATGACTATCATATTCCATGATATGATGCATGATATTGTTAAAGACTACGTCGATGACATATTAGGATAATCTGAAACTAGGGCCAACCAAACAATAGTGTTGTATAAGATATTTGAAAGATTACGAGAGTACAAAGTTAGACTCAACCCAAAAAAATGTGTATTTGGTGTAATCTTAGGTAAATTACTTGGCTTAATCATGCCTCGTAGAGGTATTGAAGTTAATCTAGCTAAAGTCCATGCTATAACTGATATGTCACCACTAACTAATTTGAAACAACTCCATAGTTTAGAGGGTAAGATCCAGTCAATCCAATGCTTCATCTCTCAATTAATAGACAAGTGTCATCAATTTACACATATTATGAAGAAGGGAATTGAATTTCACTAAGATGATGATTGCCAAAAAGATTTTCAATAACTCAAGGACTATCTAGTTAATCCACTAATTTTGTTACCTCCTATGCCAAGAAGGCCATTCTTATTGTATTTATCAGCTACCAACAATGCCTTGAGGGAAATTTTGGCTCAACATGATAATAATAGAAAAGATCATGTAATGTACTACCTAAGCCATACCTTGGTCACATATGAAAACAACTATTCACCTATTGAAAAAGCTTTTCTAGCCATGGTCTTCACAGCTCAAAAACTATGTCATTACATGCTGAACAATAAGACCATGGTCATTTCAAAAGTAGATCTGCTCATGTGTCTACTATCTAAAATAGATTCATAAGGTAGAATGGCCAAATGGATCATGCTTCTTAGTGAGTTTGACATAGAGTATGTCAATTAGAAGGCAATCAAGGGATGATTTTTTGTAGATCAACTTGCTGAAGCACCTCTTACAGACACAAAGCCACTCAAATTTCATTTCCTTAATGAATCCATAATGAATGCCATTGACAAACCTCTTGAAGAGTAATATTAGAAGTTTTATTTTGATGGTTCATTTATTTCACATGGATCGGGGCTAGGCCTTTTATTTATTACATGCGGGGGGATCTAATCCCTAAATACTTTATAAATGATCTTTCTTTGTACAAATAACATGGCTGAGTATGAAGCACTTATTGTAGTACTTTGATAGGTAGTGCATGGAACATATCTCATGTCCAATTTTATGGTGATTCTCAGTTAATCATCAATTAGGTCACAAATCATTTTTAGACCAAAGATGACAAGTCGGTTCCATATAAAGCCATGGTTGACACTCTTAAGCAACAAATTGCCAACATTCAGTTTGAGCACATACGAAGGGCTAGTAATATAAGTGTAGATGCCATGACTACTATTGGCTCTTTGATTTATTAAATAGATAAAGCTAGAGAGTATCAATTTCTTGTCAAGAATCTGTTAGCACTAACTCATGAACCTTCAACCATTGTAATGATTTGTGATATTATTGGTCCTAATTTTATCTGGTAATTAGACCTTTATAAATACCTTCATGACCAATTTCTACCATCTAACTTATCTCAAAAACAAACCAAATCCTTTATTCATTATTCCACTCATTATACTCTACTTGGATACACCCTTTACTGCCACAATTTTGATGGAACTTTGCTTCATTGTTTAAATTTGATAGAGTCTACATTAGTGTTAAGAGAAGTTCATGAAGGAGTATGCGGATCTCATTCTAGAGGGGTAGTCTTATCCAAAAACCTCTTATGTACTGGTTATTATTGGTCCATCATGGATGTAGATGTAGTTACATATGTAAACAAGTGTGACAAATGTCAACAAAATGCTAATCTGATTCATGCCCCAACCCAAACTTTGCAACTAATGTTGACACCATGGCGATTTGCTACATGGGGACTTGACCTCATTGGAAATATCAACCCCACTTCATTTGACAACCATAAACATATCTTTACTACCATTGAGTATTTCACTAAGTAGGTTGAAGCTATACCCCTCACTTCCATGATTGGAAAGCAAATTTCTAGATTCATCTTCAACCATCAAATTTACTATTACGGTATCCCTTTTGATATTATATTTGATAATGGAAGATAATTCAAGAACAAGGATTTAAAGCATATATGTACCAAATATAACATCACACAAAAAATTTCTACAACATATTACCCTCAAGGTAATAGCTAGGTTAAAGCATTGAGTAAAACCATTGTCAATATTCTCAAAAAGATTGTTAATGATGCTGGTCATGATTGGCACCTACAGATATTCCCTACCCTCTAGGCATAATATACCAATAATCATACCCCCATAGGAGCCACTCCATACTTATTTATGGTACTGAAGTTATCTTTCCCATTGAGGTCAAATTATCTTCACTATGCATCTCTTTCAAGCATGTCCTGGATGATCATGACTATCAAGTGGCTCACTTTCAAGAGCTAAAACTACTTGATGAGAAATGTATAGCTATGCTAAAAAATATTTAGGCATATCAGAATTGACTCAAAGGCCACTATAATTAGCATGTCAAGTATATAACATTTGAACTTGGTGATCTTAGTCTTAAAGAAAACCAAAAGAATACCACAACTGAGAAGAAACATAAAGGTAAATTCAAACCAAACTAGATAGGACATTTCATCATTATTGTAGATTATGGATCAAGAACATATAGGCTTGCCACACTAGATGGAGATGAACTTCTTGAGCCAATGAATATTATTCACCTTAAGCAATACTATGCTTGAGATCTAAGGTGTATTATCTGTAAGGACCATTTTAATTATGTCATTTTGTCACTATTATTCTTTGTACAAATATCATTCTTATTCATCTTCTTAGCTATATCCACTTTACATTTCTAACCTATCAACCTAGTGTGTTCTAAATCCTAGCTCGTTTAACCTTGGTTTTTGCCATTCGTTATGTATTTTTAGCATATAAGAATCTGATCAATTTCATCAGTTGGTTGCAGTACTTTAGATAAAGATCATATTTTGGAGCAGTGTGATAAAAATTTCAATAGTTGCATCCTTCATTTATTATTCCTTTCTTATCACCAGTCTTACTACTAATTGTAACTGCCTTTGGGTAAATTAGTACCATTGATCTATAACATTATGTCCTAGTTATAACCACCTATGGGATAATTAGGAGAAACATTTGTTTATTAAGTCTTGACATACCAACTTGCCACTTTCTTTTTACCATATTATGCCTTTTTGCCAATTGTGCTTATTTTCTTTGAATTGACTACTATACTAGTTAAATTCCTTTGCTGTAGGGTAGAACTATAATGACTTGAGGTCCTACTCTAGGACTATGTAGATATCACTCAATACTTGTTGAGGTTAGCTCAGTCACCCCCTTGCCACACTCTCATCATTTTTTGAGTAACCTAAGTTTGAATGCTCTCACCATTTTATGAGCAACCTAAGTTTGAATGCTCTCATCATTTTATGAGCAACCTAAGTTTGAATTCTCTCACTATTTTGTGAGCCTAAACCATTTAATGTCTCATCATTCTTGATAAAGTTGAGGTAATTAAAAAAATTTCAAAAAAATTTGTAAAATCATTTAAAAAAACCAAAAACACAGACCACGTCCTTGCCTTAAGGATTCTGAGAACCCTTACTAAGTTTCAAGCAAACCACTTGTCACTTAGTTTCCCCATCCTCTTTGGCCTTTTCTCTCACACACTTGTCATTTTGAAAGACTATTCCTATTATTATATTGCATCCATTTTATTTATTTTCACCAGTTAGCATTTTTCTTCCCATTTCTTGGGAGAACTACATTTGACCTAAAGTTTTTTTATTGGATATTACGTCCATGGAACTATGTAGGTAGCATCCACTTACCTAGTGCATATGGAGATAGCTCAACCACCCCCTTCCTTTTATTCTATTCCCCCATTTTTTACATTTATTAAATTATCACCTATTTTTTAGGGGAAATGTTCATATGGTTTCTATTACATTATCTATTTATTTGTTTCTGCTTATTTTGTTTGTTTGCCTGTTTGTTTAATTTTAACACTATTAATTTGATTCAATTTTTATGTGTTCATTGAGAAATTTCCACACTTACACTTGAATCTATCCATATTCATATGCTTACATTGTCATCATGGTTTCTATCATTGGTGCATTAATTTCTATTGAGTATTGGATTACGGGAGTCAGTTCTTATGTATATTTCAACCAAGTCCTCATGATGTTATACCATGATGCCTACTGACATGTGATACAACAAACCTTAGCTACAAGAATTATATTTATCAATGGTGGCATCAACATCTCTTTGGCATTGACATCCTGATTCACTCCCAATCATATCCCAAATAGAGTAATTAACCATGAAACAATTTAAACCTTTATTGGTTCAGATGGGCATCTCCCTACTAGTAGGTTGTTCCCATTCATCATTACCCTCTGTGTTAAGTTATCATCATCATTGACCAAGTTTATCCTATTTTCCATAATCAGGCTCTAATGATTATAATCGCCTATGGGCAAATCATTGCACATTGTCCCACCTATATTTCTCAATGATTATAACTGCCTTTAGGCAAATCATTTTGTTGTCACCACTTCCCTTTTTTTGCCCATATAAGGACATGTTATTATCTTGTTTTTCTATCCTAACTGGGGTAGCTCCATCTTCTCAATTATTATAACTACCTTTGGGCAAATCATTGTGTTATCATACCACATTACCACTATCATGGTATAATACTTATAACCAGCTTTGGGAAAACCATTGTACACCATCCAAATTACATTCTCAATGATTTTGACTACTTTTTAAATATCATTATGTTTTCACCCCATCATCTTTCCTTTCTTTGGTTTTCTCATTTTGCTTCTTATCAAGGGACCATTTGCTGGCCTACTTATGCCAATCATTCCCTTGAGGGGGCATCATATAGTTAGTTTATCATCATTTTAGTTGTAGGCATATAAGACCTTTTCATTATTTGAGCAGACATTACTATACTTATAGCTTACAATGCCTTCCCAAATAGGGGCAAATTCTAGACACCTAAATCTGGCTAGCAATAACCTCCAATCAAGCTTTTGACCAATTTCCACCAAAATGCATAATTTGGACTAAAAAAACTAAATCACATTAAAAGAGTTAAAATTGATAATTCAAGTACTAATTTTAGCTAGTGTATCATTAAATGGGCTAATGTAATTTATGGGCTAGCTAACTTTGATCAGATCATCTAGAGTCAAAATGCTAATTTTGCACTTGGGTGCTATGGATTGTTCTTTTATATAAAATATCTTACATGAGACATGTGCCTTTGTTATTTTGTGTTTACAACATCATAAATAGGATAATGGATCCAATGCATCTAACATCAACTTCTAATTCCAATCCAGTCAAAATTTGGACTAATAACAAGGCATTCTGATCAATCTAAGTAATTTGCGCTTAAAATGCTTAATCATGCTTAAGAGTTAATTAATCCAAATCAAGGCCTAATTATGAATTCCATGGAAAATTTTTGAATAATTGTTTTTAGAAATGAATATTGAATATCTGCATCATCATGTGACTTCATTTCTTAGGAAGACATCCATAAGCCATAAATGCCATAAATATCAAGATTCATGTCTCCCATGCCTCATTAAGACCCTCTCATGCCTCATTAATGCCATACATGCCTCTTAATTTCTCCTCTATCCCAAATATTGATGAGCCTATTTATGAATTTTAATTATAAAATTGGAGTAATCCTTAGCCACACATCTCAATCCTGAGATAGACAGTTCAGGTTGATTCTACCCATTTGTAAAAATTTATAAATAAGAGGGCTTGCCACATGAATTTTAAGAGCTTAGTGCAAAGTTATAATGCAATATTTGTTCCAAAATCTTCATTGAAAACTAGTGTTACCATGCCAAATTTATTCCAATCCAAGCCAAGCCAAAGCCAAAGGAGACAAAAAGAGGTGGAGAATATCCAAGCTTCCATTGATAAAGACTTCATGAACAAAAACTAAGTAATCCAATCAAATAATAATATTAGAGCATCAAGAAAGGTAAAGAATGCATGTTTTCTTGCATTTTATTTGTGCTTTGTTCATTTGTCTTTACTCACAAGCTCACCCTAGTAACTAGGCATGAAGATGTTAGTTTAGTGTGTTTTTGATTTCATTCACTAACACAATACTAATCTCCTCTTCTTAGTGAAATTCCTAGTTCACACTATCAACACAAATTTACATGAACCTTTATTCCTCTTTTTGAGGAACTCTTCCAACATTATGCCCTTTTATTCAGTAGTCCCCTCATGGGTTATGATGAATGGGATTCTACTAGGAGCTTGTTAATCTCCCATCTCAAATTCTATTTCTCAAACTCATGCATAATTCTTCATATCATCACAATCTACTTATAAAACTCATATTCAAAATGAACATCCCCATCCTCCCCTACCATGAAGTGAAGCTACCTTATCTGGGCCAAAAGATAACATCTTACAATAATGGAAAGAGATGTCTATACATGTTGAGAAAATAATGAACACTTATATCTCTCTTAAATTCCCTATTACTTCTATGATTCTAGATGAGATTATACTTTGTGTGGATAATCCTCCCTTTTTTATAATCATCCAAATTAGTGACATCCAAGTCTAGTGTGCCTTGATTGAAGAGGGTTTAGGTACTTCTATTTCCTCCCTCAACATCATTAAAAACCCTAGATATTTTGAATGTAATCTTAATTCTACACATAACATGTGTCAAGGCTATGATCGAAGGCAAATGCCTCTCTTAGGTTGTGTATGTCTTCCTATTACCATCCCACCTGTCACTATTTAAGTGAAGGTTATGATCTTCAATTCTAATCTCTCCTATAATATCTTGCTTGGTAGGCCATGAAATCATCGCATGAGGGCTGTTGCCTATTTTTCCTACCAATGTGTCAAGTTCCCTCACAATGGTGTAATTTAAAATATTGAAGGTGGTACTAACCCTTAGAATTTTGACCAATTCTAAGACTATGGTGTATTTAAAATTCTAACCCTTGAACCCTTTCAGAGTGTTCCATTTTGAGAATCTCAATGTTTTAATTTCCCTATCAACTCTATGTGAGGTTACCATGGTCACCCTAAAATCATCAAGAATATACCACCTAAACTCTTTTATTCTGATGATGATGATCCTAATGAGATTAACCTCAATATAATTTTTTTTGATCTCTCTCCTTATCTCCTTTCCTATTTTCCACCCTCTTTTAAGATGCATTCCCATCAACCACTTAGTGATGATATACCCATAGTCTTAACTAAGACTCAACTCTTTAATCATCATGCCACCTATTATGAGAAGGTCTTAGCTACTTTCACTACTGATCTTCATACACCTAACTATGATCATGGTTATACCCTAGATGACTCATTTCTCTAAGGTCTTGTTTAGGCTTGAGATGCTGAGATCCTTCATTATCATTCTCTTTTGTTTTATTCTTTCAATTTATCTTATCACATTTCATCTTATATAATTACTAATTTTAGCATTATTCCTCTTGTTCATAGGGTAGAGATGATGCATTTGCATGTCACACCTCCAATTTATGAAGAACCTATTAGGATCATGCTTATGTATCATGCTATGATTGGTCCCTATCACTTTGATAGATACCAAGATCCCTATATATGATTTGCCCCTAAGATGATTGATATTATCCTTAAACCATATTTGCATCCTAATCCTCCCTCAAATGAGCCTAGTTGAGATCCTATCCCCACTTTAGATTAGTCTCTTCCTACTTTTGATTCTACTTCTCTTTCAGTCAATCCTCATCTAGTCTCTCTACTAACCTCACCTCCGTTTGGTGATGGCCTGCTTCCTTTATTATAATTTTCTCCTTTGCCTACCCAATGGGTTGATTATCCATACTATGACATTAATAAAGTTTTTGATCATTGGACTAGATATTTTAAATTATCCCAGCCTTCCTTGACTTCTATTTCCATTCCCTCTGTTAGTATACCCATAAAGTCTACTAACAAGCATATTTGATTCTTCCACGACACAAATAATCAATCCTCCACTCATTTTCCAAAGTTTCAACAATATATAGATGCCTTGCATCCTACTCTTCTTTAACCTATAAATTAAGCTATACCTTTCCCCAAGTTATTACCTAAATATATTCCCAAATATGGAAAGGTATATTATCTATGGCACCAATGCAGTACCCATCAGATTGATCATTACCACAACCTCTGACAACATCTCTAAGATCACCTTACGACCATTCACGCACCTATCCCTCCTCCCATAGGTCACCCATGTAATAAGGCTCACCCTTCTTCCCCCATTGTTCTTCCACTTGTGTCCCCCTTTTCCCCTATGATTGCTCCATCTATGGTCCCTCCCCCCATGGATCCTCCTTCACCTCTAATCTCTTCTCCACTGGTGACACCTTCATGTCCCACAAATTCTAGTTCTATTCCTTGTTATGAGTATCTTATGCATGATCCTTCAGGCATGCCTATATTTTTTATCAAGGAGATTTGATGAGAGGTATTCTCCCATATTTCTCTAAAGATCGATGAAACCCTCACTATAGTTAGAGTCCAACTTCACATAGATCTATCACATCTTATGGAAAATGTTTGTGGATAAATTTTCCAACATTTATGAACACAACATCATGTTCCTTCACTTTGTTCTTTCATTTTAGATTGGACATGTGTTCCAAATTTATATTTATGTACTTTATATCATTTGACACCATGTGAAATTTTCATTTACTTATCAATCTTATATGGCCATTTATCTTACAAATTATATGTTACCTATGGTGTAATTTTATTTCCTTATAATCTCTTATAGATTCTTTTCATGACTGCATGATTTTTTATATAGGTTCATTTATTTCCATAGATGTCTCATTATTTTCTCATGATTATTTTATACCTTATCTCTATAACATGGATAATCATTATTATGACTTGGCTATACAAATCTTGCTCCCCTTAGTCCTCCTTATTTACAATGTGATAAATTAGTAAACAAGTCATCTCATTATAATCTCATTTTACCAGTCTATTTCAAATCTCCTTGTATTCCCCTTACTTTTGAAAACTAAGCATATACATGGTTGAAAATTGAGATAACATGTTGGCTCATAAGTAATCCTAAGTGTTTCAGTCAGTCATGTCTTTAGATACTTAGCTTACTTTAGCCAAAGTCTATGGATCATTTATGTGTATCACTTTGTCTCTCATGATTGGTCATTCCAAATCCAAGTGGAGGAGGAATATTAAAAGCCATAAAAATTTAAAATATAAATCATTTTAACAAAAGGCAATGATACAAAAGGCAACATTCAAAATTTCAGAAGTCAAATCACACTAAAAGACATGATTCTAAGAACATCTCTTTTCTCTAATCAAAGATCAAACTCCATAATTAGCCTCATGATAAATTCAATGTCCACTAGAGTGTTCTATGCCATTATATTAGAAAATGATAATAAAAAAATCTTTTAGTTCTACCTACTTTCTCACACAAGTACCCATTCTTCACAGTAGACCGATATATTTTTAAGAAGTCCTAAGGAATGGGGAACATGTTGTGGAAAGGTAGGTCTATTTTGATTTATTTATCCAAACAACAAACTTGAGTCAATCTAAGTATCAAACTTATTATCATATACAACTTTTTTCTTACTATGACTGGGTATCCTTTGTATATTGATGGTCACTAGTCACATAGTGTCTTTTTTATGTTCTTAGTATGTGTCATGTTTCCTAAGGTCTTATCATATATGCTTACATTGTGATATTTACATGCCCTCTTTAATTTCCCATAATCCTAATATTCCCCCTTGAGAAATATTGTTTTGTTCACTAATCGCTCCCCCCTAGGGATTCTATTTGTGAGTTGTAGTGTAAGACCTTGGACAGGACCAGGCCTTCCTCATAAATTACCAAATTACCACTCCAAACATTCCTTTTAACCTTAATTTTCCCATTGTTTCCAACTTATTGGTATCCCCTTTGTGAGTTCTAGTGTAAGACAATGGATATGACAGGCTTTCCTCATAAAATTTTCCAATACCCAAGTCACAATGAAATTACATGTGTCAAATTTGAGATATGTTCTGATTGATCATGAGTTACATGTCACTAACATGCTTCCCATATTGATTGATATAGTATGTTTTATGCTTACTTCATTGATATTTCACTTTTATCTTCTTATTTTTTGATTTCATGTAAGAATACAAACATTTTCTTAAGTTTTTTCATACTCCCCATCTTGAATTAGTGTGATCAATTTAAGTTCATTTTTCCAATTCTATTTTCCTTTTATACTTCCCAAAGTGATTTAGTATGATTGATTGACTTAATTGTTTTGTTTTTATACCATTTATTATTTTCATGCCTTATATTATATTAAATTATTTTCATACTTACCAATGTGATATAGTGTGATTTTACTTGTTTTAATTTGGTGCAAATCTTTTGATGTTTTACAAACATTTTATTATCTATTTACCATCTTTGGTTTATTATATTTAGTCATATTTTGTTACTACACATTTCCCATCATGATATAGTGTGTAGTACATTTGTTTTTATTACTTATAATTTTCCAAGTCATTTTTGTGTTTTTATTTTTAACCATGCATGTGTATCACATAAGGCTAGAAAAGAAAATAGTTCACATATATTTCCCATAACATATACAACAAATTCTATAAACATGTTCTAGAAAGTAATATATCCATGCATCAACATCCACAACCACATACAACTCGTGAGATCAAATCCAACTATCATAATCAATACACACACACATGTATATATGTATGTATGTATATATACATACATACATATATATATATATATATACATATACATATATATATACATATATATATATATGTATGTATATGTATGTATATATATATGTATGTATATATATGTATATATATACATATACATATACATATATATATATATATATATATGTATACATACATATACATACGTATATATATACATGTATATGTATATACATATATATATACACATATATGTATATACATATATATATATATATATAAATATATGTGTATATATATATGTATATATACATGTATATACATACATACATATATATATATATACGTATGTATATGTATGTATACATATATATATATATATATGTATATGTATATGTATATATATACATATATATACATACATATATATACATACATATATATACATACATATATATATATATATATACACACACACACACATATATATATACATACATACATATATATACATACATATATACATATATATATGTATATGTATATACATACATATATACATATATGTATATATATATATACATACATATATATGTATATGTATATATATACATATACATATACATATACATATACATATACATATACATATATATATCATGTGTTTTATACAATACAAAGTACAAAATACAAAATACATAGCTCCAACTCTATGACTAGGCTCCATCATGCCTATTCTATGGCCTATCCATGCTACCCATAAATGCCTAAGACTATCCCCTTTGAATAGTATGCTATAATAAGGTATTCTAGGATCTCAATCTTATTATCTATATCTATAAGTTGTCCACCTGGGCCTGTGCCTATCCAAGCTAAATCATGTATCCATGTGCACTACTCTCTTCTGAGCTAAGGCCTACTAGGCTTGTGCCTCTCCCTCTCCCACCCCTATCAAAGGCTATAATCCATCCCCAAATGTTCACAACTTCCTTGAAACCTCCCCCACTAGTCTAAACTATCTTTTCTAGGCTAAGGAAGATGATACCATAGTATCATCTAGCATGGTGGGGTCATATGGAGCCAACACCCCATCCAAAATATCATGGTGTGTAGCCATAACCAAGGATCCCCATCTAACCTTACCTATCACCAAATATATAAAACCCAAACTAGATAGATATTGGATCATGTATATATCGCAAAATCTATTCATCTACTATAATCACATGCAACTAGTATTCTATATCAAAGCTTAAAATTATAACAATTATCACTAGTCCCAATGTCACCAACCACTATCTCTCTATCTGCTTGTTCCTTGATAACTTCCTCTATATATCACCTACACACCAGTGAAAATCCAAGAGTCATCACTCATACACATCATGACCCTATCTTGAGGGGTGTCTCTATCAACTAGCTCTATCCTATAATAACTATTGGGTCATCTTGTGTTATCACCCTAGCTTATGCCTGCTCTTGTCAGTAGTGCCTTCATCTATGGTGTGTCTAAGGTGGTCACTAATAATCCTACTATGGTGCCTTATATTTTTCCTAATACATCCTATATCCACATCCATGTCATCTCCTCCTTCAACTACCTACTTTTATGCTCAACAAGTCCATGATCTCATATGTCATGGCCTGATCTTAGGTCTGTCAATTGGTACTCTTCCTCTTCCTCTTCCCCTTAGCTCTCTAGCATGTCATTCTAAAAAATTAGGCACTACTATAGGGGATGTTGGGTATGGGAGTCCAAAATTCCTTGGTAAACATGCCATCGATTGTGGCTCTACCCATTAGGTATAATGACTTGTGATCCATACGAGAGCCAACCCTATTACCATGGTCGATCAATTAGGCCAAATAATAACAATGTGTGTGTAAGGATTCCACATGATCCCCCTTCATGTGATCATCTTCAAAGCTAATAATTGGGGCATGGCCTGAGCTACCTTGTCCTACTATCATCTCGTCACTTGAAGTAACCTATCATTTACCATGTAGGGAAACCAAACTGGTCGATATATAGGGAAACTCTCATATATCCAAACACTCAATAAAACCACTAGCCCCATAGTCATTTACCCTATAGATAACACCCCATACATATCATACATGATTTGGACACAAATGATATCCCCAAAGACATATAGTGCTCCCTAATCCAAAATGGACTAACATAAGGCTATCATGTATAACAGTACCTTGCTATCTGACTTGTGACACATCACACATGATGTCAAAAGTTTGATCATAACTTTTTGGATGTCTAAAATCTATATGATATATAAATCAAATAGACTAACCCACAAAGATGAATATATCCTATTTGATCACATCATCCACCTAGCTAGTGTTTGCCTCTCTTATAGATCATCTTGTGTCCTTATGATCATCAATAGTCCCAACAAAACATGGACATCCTCTAACATGATACCCACCCCTATGGTATCCCCATCCACTACCCATTAAAAAGAGTTGGTCAACCATTCCCTTATTTTAAAGAACATGATAATGAGATCAACACTCAATAAGATGTGCCTCATCTCCATGATTCCTCCAAAGTCTAATGACACTAGCTGTGTTTTGTTTATGTCAGTCAATCAATCTAGTAGATACTATAGCTGTGACACATCTATCAATCACTAATACCTCTTATGTCTCTAAAAATATTGAAAAATAAATGATATATCAGATCTCCATGTCATAAATAATCAAACAAAAAAAAACATTCTTAAAATATTACAAAAAAACTTAGCTAGTTTGATTTAGTTTCTCCACTTTCTACATAATCAACCTATTTAATACTAATTTAGCCCTATAATTTCCTTATGATACTAGATCAACCCTTTAAAATTCCTACTAGGTCATCCACATCAATACTAGATCAACCACCTTCTCACCTTATGATACTATATCAACTTTGTTATACATAGTTGGCCTCTTTTAACATTATTACATTAGCCCTATCGAATATACTAAATTAGTCATGATATACATAGTTGAACTTGTCTTTCTTACCAATTAAGTTGCCTTATTGCTACATAGTTGGCCCTCTATTAGCATACTAAATTGACCAACTGCTATACAGTAGCCATTATCATTATCCCTTGCCTTATGTACTACATTGACCAGGTCAACTCTATTCATCCACAACAACAAATTTTTGCCTATTTACCATAAATGCCTTAGGCATTTATTAGTCTAAATTATTACTACCTAATATTGTGTTTTGCCCCTAGTTTACCTAAAAACTTTCTAGGGTTCATTTCAATGCCTAGATTTTGCCTACTAGTCATTTTTACATATCTAGCTCAATTTTAAATAAAAATATTAAAAAATTTGAAGTTTCAAGTTGGTTACCTATGTTGCGTTCATTGTAGTTGCTATGCATCCTCCATGTCTTAGTTGTCATCTCCTCACCATGATGGTTCTCAGGTTTCCAACTAGGTCTCTTAGAGCTCTATTTTCTTGAAATAGTAAAAATAACAAATGAAATATTTTTTCACCCTATTTATATTTACTATTAAAAATTATTTACCTTTCAAATATTTTTCATCAAATTTCACATTTTGATCATATCTTTATCCTTACTAACTCTTTTCCAAATCATAAAATGTTTTGGAATCCTAAAATCATAGAGAATATTTTCATCTATTATATGTCTTTATTGTAAATTTTTTGATTTTTTGGTCTATTTTGCTAATATTTAAAGGTTTACCTAATGTTATATACATTTGACACCTTCATATTTATTGCATCTCCTTATTTATATACAACACTAAGGTAAGTAAAGGTATGCATTTTCAATTGTGTCCTTTTATTTATCTTATTTTCTCCTTACTTCACTTTATTTAGCGTATGCATTATGTGTTGGTATGTTTTTTTCTCAAAGCACCATCTTGTATTGCACCTATGTCACATGTGGTGAGCTTCAAGTGGGACATATGTATACACATAATACTTTCAAACTTTATCAATTACTGATACTTTCTATCTTATAGGTTCTTATCAAGTCTCAATCTCTCTAAGTGAATGCCTTAAGGGGTGCACTAAGAAAGGGGTGGGTAGACCATTGGTGCTTTAAAATATTATTTTCCCTATACTATCACTTGTTAATTACACAACCATCTCCTAAAAACATTCTTCTAAACTTTTCCTTCTCTTTTGTACCTTCTTATAGTCATTTTTTGCCTTCATTATCCCTTACCTAGCTTAAAATCCTTTTTTACAATTTACATTACACTATCAAACCCATAAATTTTGTACTCTAAATGATAACAGTCATTTAGGGTCTAGGTCAGTCCTTGGCTGACCTAGACCAAGACCTAATTTATTTTTGTCAATAATGATATAATGTCGATTGGGTTGACCTTATTGGATAAAATTTTAGAAATGACTAGGGTTAAATCCATCTATATAAACACATCCATTTCATAAATTATAAAATGATAGAAGAAGAAGAGATATATTTTATGTATATGCTTATCCACCATTCTAATTAAGGAGCATAACTTAAGGTTTCATACTTTATTTAGAGATATGGATCTTATCTTGTGGAGAAATATTTTGGATAGATTGATAGGTTGTATATCCTAGAGCTGATTTATTCTTGTCATCCTTAAATACCACAACAACCTCTTACAAATCACCTTGGTCAAGTTTGAGATTGAGGCTCAGTGGGTTTATCTTCAAAGGTAAGTATTCCTAACTTTATTCTTCCTTTATAAGAGTAGATAGATATGCATTTCTACTTATTTCCCATGCATTAAGATTTTGTATACATTATATGAGTATATATATTCTATGCATATTTAATTTTCATGTTTATTACCACCCACTTTTTGCCACAAGATTTGGTGAGCACTAGATTATACTTTCACTTTACTTATTATTAATTTAGTGAATATGAAAACATAGGACCTAGTTAGGGTTATTGCATAGTTTTGTTTGATTGGAGGCTTTGGAACCCTCCTTAGTGATATTATGAAAAGTATGAAATTCCTTAGCTAGGTCTAGAGGATCCATCATGGTCATGAACCCAAATATCTAATGTGTTGATAATTAGAAGTGTACGTAGGATTTATCTTCTCTGAGTTATGATTAATTTATAGATCAGTTGCATTTCCATTTGTATGTAATCTAATTTTATAGTAATGTGATATTTGTACTCAAAAATTGAATTTGATTATGTAATTTTTATATTAAATCCCCCACAGTGATGATTTTATCCTTTAGGGCCTCACAAATAAAAACCCTAGGTAATTTAGATTGAACATGCATACATATATCTTAAAGAGGAGATGTGAGAGGTGGAGGGGTTTGAGGAAGGATAGGTTGATTACCCTATTTTAAAACTTTAGGATGGGTTACCTCACCTCTTATAACAGTGATAACATGGACCTAGTTAGAGGGAAAGTAGTTATCACCCTCTTGGAGGTTTGGAGGAGGATGAAGATCTTTATTATCCATAAAATATGACACTAAAACTTGGAATATTGATACTATAACATAATACATCATATTTAAAAATCCTAACACAACTACTAAAAATTTGAAAAATAAGCATACAAACCCTAAAAACATCTATGGTTAGGCTTTGACAACATTCAAATAGGAGGTAGTTTCATTGATATGTTTAATCAAAACATAGGTTTGTGTGAAAACCCTAAATGACAACACTACTATGTAAAATTAGTAGAATAATATAAAATTATAAAATTCAATAATTTAGAACTACTGTATTCTATAAAACTATTAAAAATATCGAACTATAAAGAAAACAAATACTTAGTTGGAAATTATGTCCGTAGGAGGAATCAGGGTCTAAAACTAGTTGTGTAATGAGGTCTAATGATTAGAATCTAGAATTTGAAACTAACTATGGGCCTAGAAAATAATGATAAGAAGAGGACATTAAAGGGGTGGTGATATTTTCCAACCTAGGGCACCCTTTTAAACTTGTAATGAAGAAATCAAGGTTTATATGTTCTCTATGATTTAGTTACAGAGCCTATATTTGGTACGGGAGCTTACAATCACTTGTGGGGATGATTGTGTAACTAATTTTCCTTCAAAACCCTAGCTCCTTGATATGTGAATACCAATGAAAATTAATGTGTAAAAAGTAGTCAATGGTTGAAGTTGGGCAAGAACTCAACACCCCATGTGTTAAGCATTGCCTATATACCAATACTCAAAAGAGGGATCAAACTTCATTTAGTTCTCCCATGCTATGGTGGTATATGAATAATTGGTGTAATGTGTTATATGCCAATGTAAAATTGATGTGATTAATTTCCTTAACCATGACTTATGATATGTAAAATGTATTCAAACTTGAGCTATATGCTACTAGAGATGTATTCAATAAGAATTGGGAGAAATAGGTATTTAGCTCTGAATGTGCAAGTGTTATTTTGGCATTTTTCAATGTGGAAGTCTATTTATTTTAAAAAATGGTTTAGAAAGTGTTTATATATTCATATCAGTGGAAATAATTTAAATGGGGATCATTAAGGACATGGGCCAACCTTTTTATAGCTTTGAATTTGGGAAATTAGTTGTTATTTGGTGGGAAGATAGGAGAGGGGGATGGACAATAGAGCAGTGTGCTATAGTCCACTAGGGTGATCTTGTCCAGTGGATGATTTCATCATGTTGAGTGTTAGGTAGGGATTAAAAGGTGTGTAAGGTTGATAATTATAATGTTAAGTTCATTTGATGGTCATATATCAGCTTAGAAGAATGTGCAAGGTGGTTGAAAGTGATCAAAAGGGTCCCTAAGATAGGTATAGAGCTAAGTGTGTAAAAATATGGTCACAAGTACATAATATTAGCTTAGATGTTAATATTATGCATCTACATATACAAATAATGAGGTCAACTGGGATAAAAAGAAAAAGAAAAATAAACTCATGTTCATTTAAACATATGTCTATGTATAGAACCCCCACATGTGCATTGATATCAAAATATTTAAAAATTTAAGACTTATGTCTCTTCTATTAACGAATAATCTCTTTAAAGCACCAAAGATTTTATCAGTTTCATTAAAAAAATATGATTTATTTTTTTGACAAGATTAGCATAAGGATTTTGTCTTATTGAGACTAATTATTGTGCCAAATTCAAAACATGTTGAATAGGAATTAGAACAAAGTGAATAAAAAAATTATTATTCATAGACAAGGAACAAAGTAGTACCAATCTCATGATCACCTAAAATTCCATAAAATTTTGTTTCTTAGCCCCATGTCTATCAAATCCAATTCTAGATGCAATGCATAGACATACTTTTCACAACCGTCTACAATAAATATTACATGTTTGTTACTTGAGAATGTCTTTCCCATTCCTTCATTAAAAATGGATCATTCACTAAAAAAGAAAGAAAGATAAGACTATTGGACTCTTTAAAAACATTGTTTTCAACCTTTAGGGGTATTCATTGTCAATTTATATAATAATTTTCATTAAATGTCAAAAAAATTGTACCATGCACAATATAAAAGATGCTATGGATTCTTTAGGAAATAGAGAAAGTTAGCTTAAAACTAGAAAAATTATATAATAAATAAAATTAAGAAAAGAATGAATATATTTATACATGAAAATACAACAAAATAATATTTTAGAAACTTACCCCCTACACAAATGAATATGAATCCTTTAAAAAATGTTATTAATGTAAATTCTAGTTTAATAAACCATACCATGGATGCATATAACCTCAACTATTCCCTTTGCCTACAACTATTACTACTTATCAATAAACCCTAGAACATGTTTCCAATTGTAAAAAAACAAATTATTTATATGAAGATATGAAATTACTACCTTGGCATTGATAACTAATTGTAACCATTATCTAGTCTTAGATTTATCAATACATAGATTTGGATAAAGTTTGTAAAGATAATCTTCCAAACATATATTTATGTAATACATTACACACAAATTCATGAATTGTATAGATAGATATAGACACCCCTAGATCATTACATCTACGCCATGATATTTTCTATAACCTAGACCTCTTGGTAATGGTTTTATACCTAAATAGGAAAATATGACTATACATAAATTCTAGAAGAGCTTAGGAAAATTTTGAAAACTTTGGCTACAAAATCAAGAAAGACATTCTGGTCAAAAATCAAGAATGTTATAGTAGATAAATTGTTGGAGAAACTTGTTTAATGCTAAATTAGATATGGATCCTAATATGGGGTAGATAGGGTTAAGAATATAAAACCAAATAAGCATAAAGGTGATAAATAAATCTATATCCAACTAATTAATTACAAAACTTAGATAGAACATATACTGGATTTATTATGCTAAGATATGATAAAAATTGAAAGTATGGTTATGCAAGATATTGAAATGATAAAGAAATAAGATATTTGTCTAGTTCTAATGCTAATATAAATCTAGATCTAAAACAAGTAAGAATCAGTCTAGAAGAATATTCTAGAACAATCACCAAATTATAGATTAAGTGTATCTATAGCCAGAAACATTTGCATCCTCCTGGGATGCTTGCATCAACACTACCATATAGAATGGAGGTAGGTGTCTAGTATGGAATACTATTGAAGCTAGATGTAACCACCTAGATGATTTTGGGTTTGTTAGTGCCTTCACTCTGGTGCTTTTAGATATGGGTCATGGACTACCTCTCCTTATCAAATGATCAAACCCTAGTTCTTCATCTTCCTAGTGACCTTGTTAAAAATGGGTTAGTGGGAACATAGTGTCAAGCTTCCCAAAAAACCCCTCTACCAATGAATGTATCCTACATATCCAATAACCCAAAGAGCACTTCAAACTTATGTATTTCTCCCCTATGTGTTGGCTTATAGGTGAATAATGTAATATGTGGTAAGAAAGTACAACAATGACCTATATTGTAACTTATAAAATATATCATTTGGGCTACTCCTTTAGTAATTTAGACATGTAGGTGTGTTGTTCCTATGATTGATATGAGAATAGGAAAAAAAAAGGAAAGCTTTGATCTATTGAATGCTCTTTGAACACTCTTTAATATGAATGTTAGGTGAGTTTAGAATGAGGAGTGATCATGCATATATACCACTCATATTGGGAGAATATCATGCATAAAAGTAATTAGATTGACCATTATCATATGTTTCATGTATAAATTAAATGAATTCAGGGCACTAGACACTTGCGTTAAGATAAGACACCTATGTCAACATAGGTGCCTATGTAGGATTCAAGTCTTCAGGGAGTAGGAAAATAGGTACAAGTTCAAAAAATGTAGAGGCATAGGATAAGTAGGTTTTAAACATTATGGTCAAGATAGAAGGCCTGGGTCATTAACATAATATTGGTTTAATTAAGAGATAGGACAAGGAGCACATGAGAGAGTAGATACGAGACTTACAAAAATAAGAAAGGTTTATAACTAATAAGAACAACCAGGGTCTGAGTTTACCAAGTGTACAATACCAAAGTTATACATGATTTATAAATATCATCTACATCTCCCCCTTTTATCTAGTAACGAAATTTATAATTTAATGGAAAAGGAATTCGTACATGGGTGTGTATAACATACCTTATATTTGTTTGAGTCCAACTTGAGGTATTTTCTAGTTACCGACTTGCAACCAAGAGCATGTTAAAATATATAATTAGTGTATATAATTTTAAATTTAAAGTATTGAAATAATTGAAATTGAAATAAAATAAGGTTTAGGAGTACACTTGGGTATCAAATCTACCATCTTGCCTTTTTGCAATTTCATTTTAAATATGTATCATTATGAATCACTGAAATTGATATTAGGACAAATACAAATATGGAAAGAGCATATATTTAAGGATATAAATAGATACAGCTATAGGAGGTCACATTACCCCAAACTTAGAGAAAAATATGGATTACCACTTGGCAGTTGAGACTAGCTCAACTGTGAAACCCAATCATACTTATAACCTAGTGAGTGTTAGTGAACCAAGTCACCTCACACTATCAAAATAGTGAGGATAGATGATACAATCAAATCAAACCTAAAAAAATGGAAATATTGAGTAATTTAATCACCTTAACCATACCAAAAATAAAACCAACTACTGTAATAGATTGGCTCAATATAGACCATAAAAATACAACCTAATGGGTGATGATAGTCTATAGAAGTGTTCTAAATATGAAACTAATTTGGATTTTGCAATATTAGGTACACATTTCATAACATATGCACCTTAGATATGTCTCATGCTAAAATTATATATAAAAATAGTACCAATGTACAAAATTATGTCACAAATGTGTATCTAAATCATATACATATAAATATGGCCAATCTGAGAAGTATGTAAATGTGGATAACATGATTCCAAATCGTGCCCCCACTATAGATAGATAAAAATGAAAATTGATATATTTTCCAATGTGGACATGTTTCCAAAACATTCCCCACTATAATCTGGTGATGTTGAATACTAAATAAGTATGGAGAACATGTTTCCAAAACATGCTCCCACTAAATCTAAAACTATGAATAGGTTGAAGCCATACCTCTATGACATGCATCCACTGATATGCCCCCCTTTTATGTGAGGGAAGATATAAACTAGTAGTTACCTCACCTCAAAAGGATAAGAGAACCATATAAGTGTGAATGAACCATGTAACATCTATGATAACCTATCTAGGTAAATGTATCATTGAAGTGCATAGAATGTGATCACATTAAGGCCTAAGATTCATACTAAAGATAATGGAAACATATATTTAGTAACAATACAAGATAAATAATCAATAAAATACACACACAAGGGCACTAAAAAAAATCAACAATCAATGGTCCAAAGAGACTGAAAACAAGGGGCATGTTCAAATGCCACACAATCGAATGGATGTGACTTAGTCGAATGTCCAAAAAATTAATAATGACTTATTAAAATGTCTATACAACAATCAATGACATATAAAATGTCAAAGAAGAAAACAAAGGAACATAGGCTAAAAATAATGGAGCATATTCAAATTCTCAACAAAAAAGACAATAGTAAGGCAAAACACTCAAGGAAGTGCATAAATGAAAAAGTAATCAACACACATAAACATATCATAGTAGCCCATGGATCAAATGCATTGGCAAAAACCATCGAGTATATATCATATCAAGTACTCTATAGAATATATGAGCATGTATAAAGGCATGTGTATGTATTTATTATCTCAAACATGATACCATCAAGTGACCATACAATGATATAACCTATATGTATCATGATCATGTAAGGTGGATCCCCCCAACATACATAAGTGCATATATCATGTATCTCTATATACCTATATCACACATAGATAGAATTATGAAACACATGTATATGTAGAAGTAACTGATATGCTATCCATTAACATGGAACTAACACATAGATGCTAAGGATCTAATAGAATATGTAGATGTCAAAAATATTTTTGGATTTTTGAGTGTTTTTTTTAGAATATTGGAAGGGTTCTAATTAAGGAATTCCTCATCATCAAAAGGTGTAGGATCACTTGGAAAACATTTCAATCTTTGTTTATAGTGATACATTGCCACCCCTTTAATTTTTCTATCTAATGGTTTAACTAAAGCTAATGGTGTGGGAAAATAACCATACCCATCATGTTGTATGTAAATATATATATCCATATTAATAAAAGTAATACACATATGTGTAGTATCCAGCTTGGCATTTCAATAAAAAATCCAATGTTCTCCAAGTTTTAATTCTAACTGTTGTTCCTAGTCTAATATCCATATGGTTAAAGTTACCACATGTGATAGGTAGTTGAATATATCCTCAAGATTATATCATCAATGGGTAATATGTTAGCTCATCTATAATATGTCCCTACTAATCAAGAAATATGGTGACACAAGTTTTATCCCACTTGTTCTTATCAAACTGGAGATGGCATAAATATAACCCATCAATATTAGTAGTAATAGTAAAATTTTCATACTTTGGTCACTTTTAAATATGGTTCTCTTCTAAAACATAGGAAGGATTTTGCCTTTTTTGCATTTCAAACACAATTTGTATGCATCTTCTATTCTTATATTTCTAAATTAGTTTATTTAATGCATCACATCAATTGGTATTATGGCAATAATCTGATGATAATTAAAATATGGTACTCTATCTATAAGTAGAAGTCCACTACTTGATCTATGTCTAATATAAGGTAAATAAATCATTATATGTTCAAGTAACATAGACAATATGGTATCTATTGTATCATATTGTTTTGTGATCTGTAAAGTCTATTGTGAAGTCTTTTGACAAGACTCTACATTGTTCACATTATGTATTTTCATTTGGCCCTTGTAAGGTTGACTCAATTTTTTTAACCAAGAGTGATGTATGGAGTAACAATAATTTACATGATCATATGCTATTTTTGTTTGTCCCTTATCTGATTCAATTCTATATCTTATGGAAGTGGATTTATTTTATATATACAGACCTATAGGTTTGAATAAGTTATGAAAAATGTGATCAAGTGGATGAAATTTTAGTTTTCACATTTTCTCATCTGTCATATCATAAGAAGTATCATCATCATTATCATAATAATTTGAGACATTGCCATATTTCTACTTAATATTGACCAATAAAGAAAGCTTAAATGTTAGGGGCTCTTATGGTTTTATTGGCTCCTTTGGTAATGGTTCTTGGTCTTGATTTGCATTTATGTGTACCTCAATATTGAGTTCTTTATTTGCATCTAGAGACAAAGGAGACATTGTACATGACTCAACTATTTCATACATGTGTATATGATCAAGAGGAATTCATTGTTTAGGTGGTACCACTGTAAGAATGCCTTCAACTTTAGAATTTATCATTTTAAAAGAATTGAAAGGTTCATCATCGATAAGCATGGTTAATAAGGTCCCATCATGTATGAATTTTACACATTGATGAATTTTAGATGGGACAACTTCAATTGAATGTATCTAAAGTCTATCCAAAAGTAAATTATAATGTAATGATTGAGACATTACCTAAGTATTTAAAACCATTTTTTGTCATAATGTCATAACCAATGTGATTTGACCAACTAGAGGGCTATGTGAATTATCAAACCCTTTTATATGCATAACCATTTTTTGAATAAGGTTAGTGCTAATACCCATTGTGGTTAGGAAGTTTATGAAATAAATGTTTAGGCCCAATCCATTATCAATAATAACCCTTTTAATGCCATTATTTTTCATGGGCACCTGTATGAACAAAGGTCAATCTTGGTCAATAATATCTTTAGATGTTAAATGTGTTAGATCAAAGATAATGAGATTTTCATTGTTCTTGAAATATTTCATGATGTTCATGAAATAATCATGTTAAATATCACTTAGAACTTGGGTCCCATACAACACCTCATAAATGATATCCTTATAAATAACAGATTACTTTTAGAGCTCAAAGATTGAAATATTAGCACACATATTACTTAATTGGTCAACAAGGTCATATACCTTAGATTTTATGACAATCTTAGGATTAGGAGGCACCTATTGTATATAACAGGTGGCATAGTAGGTTGTGAAACCTTACCTCTTTGAGTAGTAACAACATAGACCATGAAGTCCAATATAATCTATGGGTGAATAATGGGTGTGGGATGGTAGCTGTCATTCAAATAAAACTTAGCTAGAACAAATGGTTGAAAGTATGCATGTTGGAATCTAGATACTAGATTTATAATATTACAAAATGAATTATAAATAGAGATCAAGTGTTGTCTCCATTTTAAAACCCTCTCATGATTTTTAAGAATTTACTTACTATATTTAACAAGGTAGGTGATATAGCAAACCACAATACCTATTAAAAATTGGAACCCAAAATGGGTGATAAATGCATCCATATTACACATATTTTATAGAAATCATAGATTAAAAATAGAAAATAAAAAAAAAATCCTAATTGACCTAGGGTTTGGAGCTTAAATATCATGTTCACAAAATGTTTAACCCTAAATTAGATATGTATCCTAATATAAGGTAGATAGGGTTAAGAATATATAAATGAATAAGCACAAGGGTGATAAACTAATTTATAGTAGGATAATTAATTGCAAAACTTAGATATAACACATACAAAATTTATTATACTGATATATGTTAAAAATAGAGAGTATAATTATTCTATATATTATAATGATAAAGAAATAATATACTTAACTAGTTCTAATGTTAGTACATATATAGATATGAAATAGGCAAGAAGTAGACTAGAAGAGTATTATAGAATACTCATCAAATTATATATTAAGTGCCTTTTTAGTTATGACACTTTAATCAACCTAGGATGGTTGTGTTAATGTTACTATTTGGATTGGATTTAAGTGTCTAGTATGAAATACATAATGAAACTAGATGCGACCACCTAGATGTTTATGGGTTCATCATCACCTTCACTCAGGGCATTCATATTTGGGTCATAGACTATCTCTCATAGTCAAATGATCAAACCCTAGTTTTTCATCTTCATAGTGACCTTGGTAAAAATTGGTTAGGGGGAACATGATGTCAATCTACCCTAAATACCCATTTACCAATGAGCATTACCTACATAACCAATACTCCAAAGAGGGTCTTAGACTTATGTAGTTATCTCCTACATGTTGTCTTATGTGGGAATCATGAAATATGTGATAAACAAGTATATTAGTGACCTAGCTTGTAACTTGGAAAATATAGCTATTGGGCTACTCCTTTAATAATTTAGACCTGTAGTTATGTTATTCCTATGACTGATATGAGAATAAGATAAAATAGGAAAACTTTTCTTAATTGAATGCTCTTTGAATACTCTTTGGTATGAATGCTAGGTGAGTTTAGATTGAGGATTGATCATGCATATACCAATCCTATCAAGAGAGTATCTTTCATAATAACACCTAATCTCACCATTAGGATGATGTAAATCCAAAGACCCTAAGCACAATTTCATAATCACACATTATATGATATTATATGGAATTATTTACACATTAAAATAAGTAGACATACAAATATATAGGAGTTTCATCTCCTAGATAATAGTAGAGCTACACATGATCCTAAAACAAATCATCCTAATTATGTGAGTGGTTTCAACCACCACTATTCACAAAATAACAATAAACAATAAATATAAGCAAATATATTTATGTGTCTTGTTATCACTAACAACTCACACACATAATTAAATTTAATAGTATGTAAGTATTATCAATCCATATAAAGTAAACACTTAAAATTATATTTCTAACATTTACGCCTTTAGTGTGAACATTATGAATTATTATCATACACCCCCTAATATGAACATGGGAAGAAAATCAGATTCTCAAAATAATGAATCACCTCTTGAAAGCATTGCTTAGAACAGGTACAACTCCATAAGTTATCTCTTTACCCTTGTGAAGGTGTAGCTATAATAAAAATTATGTAGGACTAATACCTTCTTATTTGGGTTCTTATGGGAGATTCCTTTCCTTCTTGGGTGCTTGAATTCTAAATTTCTAAGATTCATAAGTTTAGAACTAGATGGAAAACTATCTACACGAAGTTTACCTAGAAATATTATCCTATTCCCCAAAAGTGAGTTTCATAAAAAAATGAATCTTTCCCAAATTTATACAAAGGATTTTATTCATAAAAAAAAACATAAACTACAAAATAGAAACATTGAAAATAAAACATACTGCAACAAAAAGTAAAACACACTACTAAAAATCATGTCACAACACCATTGCACATCCCCATCACTTGTGACTAATGAGAGTATGTTGTATGCCCTTCAACCTAAATTTAATCCATCCTAAAAAATATTATACTTAATTATAAAATTTATCTTTGAGACTTATTTATAATAACCCCCTCATAATTTAGATGTCACATACAAGCGATAATACATCCACGAGGAAAACATTTTTTATTTTAAGACTTTTGACTCTTAAATATTGATATAGAAAAGATAATAAAAAAATTGAAAATATTGACTTGGATGTTTTTTTTAAATTTTGACATACCAAAAATAATATATTAAACTTTACTAAATACCTAAAACAAATAAACACAATGACTCAATTAACTACAAACATAGAAATTGACTCCCTTTTTTTTTTCTAAATACCATAAGATATAACATAAAAACCTAAACAAGACTCAATAATATAACTTAATAAAAAAATATTTGAAATAAGTTTTATACCTAAAAATAAAACTAATATCAACCTAGAAGAGTACATAATATTAATACCACATTTTGACTTATGATAAATAAAAATATTTAAACTTTGTGACATATGATAATGCTATTTTAAATGAAAAAAAAAACAAAAAAACAAAGCAAACTAAATTAAATTAAATTCATATGAATTTTGACACAACAAAGATGTGATTTTTCTTAAAAAATGACACACTAAAAATATATCATAATAAAACCTAATAACCTTTCAGGATCTAAGTAGAATGGATAGATACTTGTTAACCCTACTTGACATTATGGATAATTAACACTTGAATCAAGTGACCCATCAGGAATAATAAAAACTCCAATAGATCTTCATGTTGGTATTGACAGTAAGATAAAATGAAACACAACATGGTGAAAAGATTTACAAGGGTGTGATTACATTGGTGTAGGTGATTAGGTTTGGGATTATCATTTCAAGAAGACTATATAATATCTCACATCCTCATCATTCTTGGCATTTTCATTATATTGAATAAACAACACTACCATAAAATTTTGAAACATGTCCCTTGTTAGTGCCAACCTGAGTGGAGATTGTTGAGCTTCAATTTATATCAAAATATCGATTGCATTGATGTCAATTAGATATATGTAGTTATAGAATGATTACATAGAATTAATTTGGAAACCACACCATACAAAATCCAAATGATGTTCATTGAGGATGCATTATAGGTAGGTTGTCAAGACTTTGAGGATTTTTATAATGCCTTTGAGAAGCTATCTAAACACTAACAAAAGATAAGTTTACCAACAAATAGACCTAAATTTGTTTCCTATAATTCTATCATTTTTATGTATAGAAAATACATAAAACACCTGATATAGATCCAAAGTGGAAATCAATAAGTTCAAAGGATTTAATGTAGCATGTTTCTCTTCATATACATGCTGAGTCACATAACAACAATGCTATCAAACTTCTCAAAGAAACATATTTGCTATGATACCATTGATGTAAATAAAAATAGTTTGAAAATAGTTTCGATCAAGAGAGAATATACATAAATATTAATAATCACACACTATATGATATGCTATTGTATTCATTACACATTACTATAGGTAGACATATAAATATCCTAGATAATATGAGAGCTACAATTTCTACTACAACAAATCATCCTAATTACATGAGCAGTTTCAGTCACCACTATTCATGAAATAATAATACACACCAAATATAAGTAAACCTATTTACATGGGTTGTTATTATTAATAATTCACCTACACATAATTACATTTAACACTCTGTAAGTATTCTCAATACATATAATTTAAGCACTAAACACTATATTCCTAACATATGATTTTATTTGAAACTTAGATGACTTTGGGGCATTGGACACTTACGTCATAATAAGACACCTACATCGACGTAGGTGTCTATTGAAGATGTGAGTTTTTAAGAAGCAAGAAAATAGGTATAGTCTCAAAAATTGTATAGGAATAATATAAGTAGGTTCTAAGAATTTTAGGTTAGATAGAAGGCTTGGGTCATCAACATAAGACTAATTAGACTTAGAGATAGGCCAAGGGGCATAAGAAAGAGTAGATGTGAGACTTGTAGAATTGGGAAAGGTCTAGAATTAAGAGGAACAACCAAGGTTTGAGTTTTCCACATATACAATATTGAGGGGATATATAATTCATAAATATCATCTAAAAAAACATAAGAATAAACAAAATCTAAAAGAACTTACATTCACTATAAGTGTATCTGTTTTTATAATGTTTTGACAAGCCAAAAGTTTATCTTGTAGAATACCCATAAATGGCCCATTGGATAGAGAGGTAAGAATGTATTTTGGAATTGATATTAATAATAAAGCTTATATTATTATCTCAAACTAATCTTAGATATGCATGCCCAATTGATATACTTCAAAATCAGTATTGTAGTGTTATGTGACTAAAACATTAATAAAAATATTGAGTATATCATAATGTTTATTTTATGCCTCATTATAAAAAACATTATGAATATTATGGTATTTATTAGAATAATTAGATTCATAATTACCCAATTTTTTGTCTATTATATCCACTATTTATGAATTATATAACACCTTAGTCTTGTACACTTGGAAAATACATATCATGTATGTACCTTTAACTTTTAGACCCTTTGCACTACCAAAAAGATCACATACACTATCTCTCTATGCCTCATTTATTATATTTTAGTCTAAACAATGTTATTTTGATGACTCAAACCTTATATCATGCCCAAAATGTTATAAACCTACTTATATTATGTCTTTGCAAGTTCTAGTTCCAATTTTTAAATAAAACATATTATTACAGTTAGCCTAAGTGATTTAATGTCATATATTATCCAAATGGATTGTTATAAATACATGATATATTAAGGATAAGGATTATATCACTCATTAGGAAGGGTGAGCCACTCCCTTGAATGCATAAAACAACATGAATCTTGATTCTTAACTTTAAAATGTAGAAAAACCTTCCCATCAAGGGGCTCAAGCTATTAAATAACTATATATATTTCCTTTAGCCTTTGATATTTTTATAGATATTATGGATATATTAGGTTACATCAAAGGAAATAAATTTTTGACATTTACACATTTATTTAAAAAATCAAAAGGATTCTATGCATGTGCAATTGATGTAGAGTTACAAGGAGTTTCAAACTTTGAGGGTCAATAGAGCCATATTTAGAGACACTTAACAATTTTTTAGATAGATTATAATTTTTAGAGGAGCCCAAAAATGGTTTGACAATTTCTGGATAAATTTGATGAAATATAATACAAATTTACATATGAATTTCTTTATGCACTATTATAAGACCCTCTTCTCTACATTTTGAGACATGATCAAGATCCAAGTAAGGTAGAAATAAGTATTCATTTATCTATTCCACTTCTATTTATCATTTATAATTTGAGGTAATTATATTCATCTCCCCTTAGCCCCAAGTAGACTTGATATATTATTTTTAATTAACTTTTATTGATTTGCCTAGTGTCATTATTTTACATGTTTGGCAAAGTGTTTTTAACATATTTTCCCCCTCATTGTAAAACATTTTGGTGAGCCCCTCCTTTTTTATCACCCAACCTTAGGGGTTTATGCTCTATTTCAATCTAGGATTTTTTTTAAGTTGTTTTAGATCCAATTTAAAGGATTTCCTTTGTTTCTTTGCCCCTTATGATTTCTTCTTACTTGTTTCATAGATTTTTCCTTTATTTAGTTTGCTTCATGGATAATTTTAGTAAAACACATTCATGTAATATGAGTGATACATGTTTTTTGAAATAAAATATGCATTATTTGTATAAATAAAATTATAATTTTATGTCAGATAAATAATATAATGATGATTTTATTGAAAATATTAAGATTTTTTTTTTGTAAAATTCTTCTTCCTTTGTTAAAGTTATGAAAATGGTTAAGTAACTAGTGTGTATTTTTTCTTGTGTGTTACATGATAATTATATGTATGTTATCCATTTACTTATCTTTATAGTGCCTCTTGTGTTCCAATGTTTGAAAACAATAACAAAATTAGGCACTTTAATGATCTCCCTTAATAGATTGTTTGTGACTGTTAATGAGATAATTGTTATTATGTATGTAATAGGTGAAATTTAAAAACAATTATATATTTTATGTCTTGAGTTTATTGTAGATAATTCTTAGGCTGAAAATAATGTTACTCATGTCCAATCTCTAATTTTTAAGGTTATTTATTATCCTCTCCCTTGTAGTTTTACTATGGACATGTTTTCAATATTTGATGGGTATGAAGATCCTTATTTAAAGAGATTTTGTGTTTCTCTAGGTAAATATGGTACTAATGATAGAACATTTATTTATACATATCATAGTGTTTGATTTTTTTTGTAAATTAGGGTTGGGAGAATAATAAACAAATAAGAAGAAGATTGTTCTATATGTAGGACAATTAAATAATTCATATTCATAATATATTCTTATATAGTGTTAAATTATGTAAATATGCTAAATATAGAAAGTACAATGCCAAAAAATAATTTGATTTCTTAATCATGAAAAGGGAATAACACAGCTTATTAAATGATGTGAAACAAGATCTAAGAAGTGCAAGTGTAAAAATATAATGATGCTCAACTATGATTCATTAGATTCTAGAATTAGCTCTTTATCAGCCTAGACACTACCATCAAAATATGGAAACTAACATAGATGCTTATATCCATAATGAATTAAATGTATTTTAATTTAAACTCCACCTGTGATTGGTAGGGTTATCTATCATTTTCTATATTATCTATTTATATCATGCACATAGGTTTTATATATTTGTGTAGCTTAAAGCCCTAAGTCTTCCAAATAGGGCACACTACTATGAACAATAGGGATTAATGGGATTAAGTGACATTGAGATAATATTAAAAACCTATATATTAGTAAGTGATACCTACATAGCCATATAGTCTGAAGAGGGCCTCAAGCTAATGTAGCTCTCCCCCTTATGTAGGATTGTATGTGTTTTTTTTTCAATATGTTATATGCGAGTGCATGTAATGATATAACTTGTAACTTAGAAAACAATGATCATGGGATACTCTTTGGATGCGTCAAACTTGTAAGAATACTATTCCTTTAACTAATATATAAATAACAAAAAATAAGGAAATTTTCCAAGATTAAGAGTTGCCTTTAGATAGATGTGTGATTGAAAATTACTTAATGTTTCTTGATAATAATGAATGGTATTTGACTTGTATTTATAAAACACATTCTGATATGTTCTCATGGGAGGTTAAAACAAAAATATATGTTGACTCATACATATCAAAATATTTTCAAATTTGAGTGATTATGAGGTACAAACACTAATGTCAATGCTAATGTTCTAATCTAGACGATACTATCCAAGATAATATGAAAATTCTAAAGATTTGTAACTGACAATGAAGGATATAAATTTTTTTTAAAGCATTATATGGGATACAAATGATTTGGATAATCATAATATCAGATTATAACTAGATGATAAACATTTAAGCATCATGAGATGGTGAATGTGAGCTTTTATTTAATGGGAAGGTCTTGAAATGAAGGGTTGAGCCATAAGTGATATTGTATAAGTGTACAAGGATAATATATCATATATAATCCAAAATTAGAATCTAAATTTGGCCCTCCCTTTAATCTAGTAATGCATAAGGATGAAATTACTAGGTTAAAAGAAAATAAATGTGTACCTTGGTGTGTACAACAAACCTTTATTTTACTTGAGCCTTATTTGAGATTTTTGTTTGTGTATTGCCTATAATGAATATGTTATAGTGTAATTAGTATATATAAATTAAAATTTGAAATAATTGAAATGCTTGAAAAAAAAGAGAATGGAAGGAGTATACTTATGTGTCAATTCAACCATGTTTTCCCTTGTTATTTTTTTTATTAATGATGATTCCTAGCTAAAGCATTGGAGAAAGAGAGAGGTTCACAACTAAACCTTAGATATGTGAATATGATAATTTTAGGGTGATCATGCCCCCAATCTAGTGCAAAGATGATGTGTGCCAAGTCCATTGAATATGCTAAATATTGATCACATATCTCAAGTGTATACATAATATAACAAGTCTCACCCAAGTTAAATGGTATAACCATATCAACCTACAATAATAAGTAGTTTCAATTCCATCGAGGGTGTTTAATATCGATCACACTACTCAAAGGATCTAACTAATGTATAAAAATAAAGACTCAAACAATGCATCTTAGTAAGGTCAATACATAAATCTGTATGTAATCTGAATATGTATTTGTGATTAGGTGTATTTGCATGGAATATGCACCTATAATGTGTCTCAAACTAAATTATTTATCAAAAATTAACCTCTTCTCTATAAATTGTGTATAATACCTATCACAAATATGAAAAACCTTATCCCTAATTTGTGTCAAATGCATACAATTTTGACCCAAGTGTATAGTTAAATCACGTAAATTTTATTAAATTCTACCAACTATGTGTATGTGGACTCATGTATATATGGCATTTCCCCATTGTTATTATCCCCCTTTTAAGGTGAGGGAAACACATTATGATAATCATCTTATCTCAAAAGAATAAGATAACAATGTTTAAAGAAGCATATATTGGTATCATGTCTAAGTAGATATATTAATTAATATCATATTATATAAATATAAAAATCCATAAGATACATGATATGTATCATTGAAATGTCTAAAAGTAACAAACACAAGATTAGTAAATGATTAAGCACACACATGAGTACTCAATTCCATATAAGAGGGGGACTAAGGAGACCACGAATAAGGGGCATGTTCAAATGCCACACACTCTAAGGGGAGGGAATGTTCGACTTTCCACACACCAAAAAAATAATCAACATGTAGGGCACTATGGCCAAAAAATAAGGAACATGTTTAAATGTTCCATAGTCAAGATAAGGTATAAAATAAGTACAATCAAGTAAGCCATGAAAAATATGAATAAGTGAAATATATAAGTAACAAATATTATCATATCATAGTATTCCCTACATACGTGTTATAAAAATGTCTCGTAGAATAACATATCAAATACACTATATAAGATGTAAGAATGAGTATAGGCATGTGTAAGAATTATTATATAAGTTCAACATGATAATATAAAGTGATCATTATATAATAAAACCTGTATCAATCATTATCAATAGAATCATATGTCCCCAATGTAGTGTGTCACATGGGTAGAGTAAAGGTCCAAAATTTTTACATACATATATCATGGATCTAATGTATGTTTGTATCACACTCAAGTACCCATAGAACATATGTGTATATAGAAATAACATGATATGCTATCTACCAACATAAAGTAAACTACATATGAACAAGTTAATAAACATGTGAATGCTAAATATTTTTGTATTTTTTGATTTATTTTAATGATTTTTTACTTTCTCTATTTTTTTGATTTTTGATGATTAGAATTAATCTAATTAATCATGTTTTTCTATATTAAATCTCTTGGAGTCATACATATACTTAACATGATTTTATTCTATGACTATTAGTTGATATATATCACCATCATGTGGTATATGAAATAAGTTTTCTTTATGATAAAATGTAATGTATTGTTGATTAGGATTAAATGTGGCTTGAATTTGGTATAACCAAAATCTTCCCAATGTAAAGGGATGTTGATATGAATAAGGCATGAACTAAACCTTTTTAAGAAATAAACCTTTGAAAGGACAATCTTGGGTTGAAAATAAATTGGTAGTATGATGTATGTCAAATAGTCTTTCCAATTTCCCTTATGATGTAAGACATAGACATTATACCCTATTTGTCACAACATGATTATATAATAATGACTATCTAGTTGGGTAGTGCCAATACGATTATACTAAAAATAAGCTCCATACATGAAAATTATATTTGTTAAATAATTTGGTCAAGAACACATTTTAAATGTAGGTGACACTTGCTAAATTTCTACATTAATAAAAGTTTGTTGATTTTGTATTATGCCAATAATACCCTAATGTTTTTACCTTTCAATTTATTCATGTAATTTAGTAAAATTATTTGTATCATGTCTTGTAATTTGATGATAATCATAAAAATGATTTTCCTTTCTTATTCAAAATATATGTTGTTATAAGATAAATAGTAGTGGGTAATATGTGATTTATTTTATAATAACATCAGAAGAAGTATCACAAGTGTACATTGATGTGCCAAAATTTATATTGATTGCATTATATGTTCGTTAGGTTTTTACACCTTATTGATTAAATTATTTAAAGGTTACAAGTAAGGAACCAAAATGAAATTATTATTACCTTCTAACAATTCACTTTATTTGTATTCATCTTTGACAAAACTTTTACTTTAAAAAATAAGCATTAAATCATTTGTTATTTTTGACTAAATCACATGCATATTTGGGCACATATAGATATAAGATATAAAAATAATTATAATGATTATGTAATTATATTTACTTAAGTAGAGAATAATACCTTTACTAAATATGAATTGTAATTCCAAATCCTAAGGTCAAATTGTTAAAGAATATGAGGCATTACTAAATTGGATAACATAATATAGAAGAGACTCATCATCATGCTAATTTAAACATTGAAAATGGTCTAAAGCACATTTTTATTATTAAAATCTAGGAGAAACATTTCCTTTAATTTATTTAAAGTGGATAGGGATTTATTTGGAAGGCAATAAAATCAATCCCAAGTTTCCCAAGTTAAGATTCTATGGAAAGCTATTAACAATAAATGGCCATCTTAAACCCAAATACCAAAATAATGAACATATTTAATTATATAATTGGAATGGTACTCATGAAAAAAAAAAAGGAAACATTGGTATGATGAAATATTGTGGATAAGGATTTTCAAATATAAGTTTTGAAAGAGGTTGATATTTGATCATTTTTTTGTCAACATTAGCATTACATGAGAACATTTTTAAATTGAGAATTAAAACTTTCCATAGGAGGTCTCTTATGCTATTCATAATACATATGAGTTGAATATTAAGAATTATTAAGTTTTTAAAAAATGTATCCAAGAATTGTAATTTGTCCTCTTTTTGAAATCTAGGAGTGGTAGGTGTATCTTTATTATGATATTTGTAAAACAAAGGAATTTTGATTATTTGTAATTATTTTCAGGAATAAGCATTCACATCATTATATTTTTACAAGGAATCCATGATATATTTATTAAATTAGTGAAAATTAGTATGAATAAATAAAGTAAGATTATGATTGATCATATCTAATTATGTTGTGATAGATAGAGAAGGAATTTATTGACTATCTCTATGATGTGATGACCTACCTTTTGGGTTACTAATAGCACAAACTACGCTACTAATATAAGTTGTGGGAGAATAGTAGGAACATGATGATGAATATTAGAAACCTTAAGTGTTTGTGGGTCAATGATATATATCAAACATGTCTTTTATTTTTCACTCAGTTTTGGCAAGGTTTCAGATTTATTATTACAACAACGAGAATGTGATATTTTGGATTGGATTTTATCAATATATATGGCTTAGAAAATATATGACTTTTCTTTCTCACAAATTATTATTGATTTTAAAAATGTTTTCATAGAAGGTTTTTGAATTTTATCCTTGGTATTTAAATGATTTTGAGACAAATTATAAAAAAATATGGAATAAAATAAATATATAAAATGACACTCTAAAATTTTTAGAAGCTTGGAGAAAGTTATAGTTTCAAAAATAAGACTCAGAGGTCAGGTTCACAAAATGTTTGAGATTTTTTTAGAAATAATGTTATAAATAATAGCCTAATTCACTAAGGAGAAGGCTATTCTATAAGTAGGCCAATTAAATAATTTAGATTCAAAATATAACCTGATACAATTTTGAATTATGAAAATATGCTAAATATAAAAAGTACAATGCCAAATAGTAATTTTATTGATTAATCACAGAAAAGGAATAATGCTTAGCTTATTTAATGATGCAAAATTAGATATGATAAGTGCATGTCATAAATAATTAGGTTGATTCTTAGTTATGATTCATCAGATTCTATAAATTAGCTCTATGTTAGTGTGGACACTACTATCAAAATAGGGACACTAGAGTCAATACATATCCTAAAACTGACACTTCTGTCCATAGTGAACTACAAGTCCTTTTCTATAAATTTCACCTATGCATGTTAGGGTTCCCTTTCACCTTGTAGATTGTCTGTTCGAGTCATGTACATAAATTCTAGATATCATTATGTGGCTAAAAACCCTAGGTCATCTAATTAGGGCACACCACCTTAAAAAACAAGGGTTAGTGGGCTCAAGTGAATTTTATTTGACCTCAAATACTAATTTATCAATGAGTGTTGCCTACATAATAATATAATCTAAAGAGGGCCTCATATCGATGTAGTTATCCCCCTTATGTGGGATTATGTGTGAATAATTTTGTAATATGTTATATGCAAGTCCATGTAGTGATATAAATTTTAAATTAGAAAATATTGCTCATGGGTTGCTCTTTGGATGCTCTAGACCTGTAAGAATATTGAACCTATGATTGGTATCAAAATAGGGAAGTATAGGGAAATTTTACATGCTTAAAAGGTATTTTTAGAGAGATGTGTGATTGAAAAGTAATTGATATTACTTGATAATAATGAATGTTATTTAACTTGTATTTATACAACACCTTTTGAAATTTTCTCACAATAATATTTAAATAAAATTATAAGCCAACCCATACATATTGAAAGATTTACAAATTTGAGTGTTTGTGAGGTATGGACACTAGCATTAAAAGTGGGACACTAGTGTCCTAATCAAGATTGTAGTGTCTAAGAGAATAAGAATATGTTAAAGATATATAAATGATAGTGAAGGATATAAATCATGTTTTAAGCATTTTGTGAGATAGAGGTGATCTAGGTAATTAGAATATCAGGGTCAGACTATGGGATAAACTTTTAGGCATAGTGAGATGTAGAACGTGAGATTTTTAACAATGGGAAGGACAATAATTGAAGGGTTGATCCATGAGAGATATTTTCCAAGTGTACAAGATTGGTTTACCATATAAAATCTAGATTTGTCATCTACACCTAGAAGTTTAATGGGCCATTATTTAGATTGGTCTCAAACTATACCTAGTGGGTCTTTGCATAACATTTTTAGGTTGGAATAGGTTTTATTGTCATTATATATCAATAATAAGGGAACACATTCCAAATTTTATAATATTCATTACATTTATCAAGGTCAACATGAGCCTATTAATGATTATATTCTTATATTCAAGGGTAGGATGCATTCTTTGATATATAAATAAATGGATCTAGAGAAGAAACACATTTTTAGTAGAATCCTCTTGCCTCATATTAATGATAAATTTAATTTTTATGCTTACATATATTCTAATTGTTTTATGTTGAGGCCATGTCACTAGAATATGACATTATAAAATCATAATGAATTAGTTATGAGATTCATGCTTCACATTTATCTACTATTCAACTTAATTTAAATAGCCATAAGTCTACTAATAACAAATATACATCACTGGCTAATAAAGAAGTGACACACATAGTAAATCATATGTCTTCCCTCAACAAATCATGTAAATTTAAAACTCTTAATCAAATTTAAAGTGTGATATTGAAATCAATTCTTGATCAAAAATTGATTGTCTTACGTTCTATTCAACATTGCAACACAACTCAGTTATATAAAAGATTTGATTTAAAATCATTTTTTAAATATCATCAGATTAGTGGTCATTAAAAACATAAGTGCATTTCATTGAAACATAAGATTTAAGATATTATTTATAGTGGTGACATTGAGATTGATAAACCTATTAAGAGACTACAAGTTTCAAGGACTTCATACAATGTAGAACAATATATACTCCATGATATGGATTTTTTGGTTCCTAAGGATACTTAATTGCCTCATTCATCTCATATGAAACATTTAGTCATACATGATTATATAGAAAGGAAATAAATATGAAGAATTATGATTGATGATCAAGCAAAATTCAAAACTTGTACTCTTGATTTCTGTAAAACACTTGGATTTCATTTAGATGATTTAATTAAAGTATATATAGTTATACATGGTCATATAGATAAACCATTGAGGTATGTTACATTACTATTTTAATTCTCTTGGATTCATAAGAGAAACATCAATAAAAATAAATTTATTTGAATACTAATCAAGTAATGTTTAGATTTAAAAAATGTAATATAATATTTTAACAATATATCTCATTTAAGCATGTGTAATAAATATAAGTACTAATAAACTAAGGGATAAATAGAGCATATCATATTTGTTATTATATTATAGAATGTGAATATAATCAAAAGTCATCATAGGACTATACTAGAGATCTAGACCTTATTCATTTTGTATTCCAACTATTTTTAACCTTTGAATAATTGCATCGATTATGCATATGTCTATATCTGATGTAAGTATCCATTCATAGATATACATAATAGTTAATTTAAATTTGGAATAGACTTGTGCTACCCCTATGTAATCATTCTAAGCCTCAAATTATGCTCACCTATGTTCCAAATCTAGATAATAAACCTAGTTCATTTGCATTGCATCTCTTTCACCCTGGTAAAAATGGGTTAGTAACATGAATCAAGCTTAGCCTTAACAACCTTTTTTGTTTTTAAGTGTTACCTACATATCCAATACTCCTAAGAGGGCCTCAAACTCACATGTAATCCTCCCTCATATTCATGTGTGTGGAATTGTAACAATGTGACTATATGATCATTCTTCTAGTAACCCTTGGTATAAGTGATGCAATAGTATATTTGAAATTTTGAATGCTTCAAATATTTGATTCAATATTATAATGCCAGTTGATATCTTGAAATGAACATTACTTTTTGATTAGAGAGTTTCTTTATCAAAATTGGAAGGTGTGTTAATTAGACCATAGCCTTTTATATATAAGAACCTTTTGACTTTGATTTATAACCTAGTGACATGCATAAATTTGAACATAGGATGGATAAAGAGGGATACTAAAATAGTCATAAAGTAAAATATATGGAAAAAAACAAAAACATAAGTCTAGACAATTGCATTGAAGCTAGACACTAACATTGAAGCTAGTGTTCAGGATAGACACAAGTGTATAAGGGCTAAAATCATACAAAAATAGGCACAATGGGAAGGGATATCTAGTATACATTTGATGAAGATAAACATACATAATGCATAGGCCCAAGGGGAAGGTAAATTAAGTGACATGAGATGGAACCTAAGAGGTCCATGAGAGACTGCATCACTAGATGCTTAATTCTTATTAAAAAAGTATATATATATATATATATATATATATATATATATATAAGGATTAAAAATATGTGTGCCTATACCAAAGTGGGTGTCTAAAATTACCTATTATAATTGGTCTACAAACATTTACTAATTTATTTTTTTATGATGCCTACTAGGACACCATATAATTCTATACTCGGTATCAGTGGTTTAAAAAAATGAATTCAACTTAATTGTACACATGTACATATTTCATTAAATTTTCAAGTTGAAAGTATTAAAGTTTAATGAGATACAACATATGTAAAGAATATTTGAAGTATCCTAAAATGGATTATGATACATCCTAGGATGTATCTAAATGGGTTCCTAAACAAAATATAATCATTGCCTATATTTGTAGAGAAAAGAGAGAACATAATGAGACAATTGTTAATACATTTTCAATGCAATTCATAATTAATGTGTCAAAGATATCGATCTATAGAACAATGGATTATAGAAAAAATCTCTTAATTTTGTAAAATGACTTATCTAAAGGGTGAACATGTGATCAAAACACTATCCCAACTAATTAAAACAATGACACAAGGAAAGTGTAGTTAAATACAATAATATTTAGTAAATTACACTTAATTGTCAAATGAATGCATGAAAAGTGAAAACATTAGATATAGAGATGTGTGCATTATTTATAATTACCTAAGTTTTGATAGCTAATGAGCGTGTAAACACCAAGTTTTAGAATAGTGAATTAAAGATCATAGAAAGATGGTAGTGATATGTGATGATGAATAGTTTTAGATAATATTTTCTACATTAAATTATGTACAAGAATTTTTGGAGCAATGTTTTGGATAGTAATATATGAGCCATTATCAAGATCAAAGAGAAAGATAATAGTAAGATAAGATTGTAGACAAGTGTTTATATTTAAATATGTTAACAATGAGGTGTTAGGCAGTAAGGTAGCTGGAAAAGAAAATAAAAAATAAAAAATAATAAGTGTTGTTATATTATAAAGTTTTTTAGGTAGACAGGTAATTGGAAGTAGTTTTAGACTATTCTAAAAATGATAATGACTAAAATCGAATGTGAAAGTGATAGGCTCTTTTGAAATTAGTCAAACATGTATAAAAATGGTTATGTATATTCTTGGGGTCTGTAAAGTTTTGAAACCCTTGTTTAGCAATAAATGTCTAAAATCCTATCTATGATAAACATAATTATGAGAATATGTCAAAATGTTATCTCCTTTTTTGTAATAATAATCCATTTGTAATCTATGAATACATCCAAGACTAAATATAATATGCAATGTTGGTAGCCTAGACCCCTTGAATCAAGGTTTATCTATATATCATGTATACTTATGACTCATGTAATTATAATGCATATAAGTGACCCAACCCTAGTGAGATAAGACTTCACCTTGTATCCATTTCATAATCAATAATTATATATGCTCCAATGCAAGAATTATTTTGATACAAGTATACAACCAAAATACTTGAGTAGATATAAAATATAATAACAACAAATTTTGAAAAATACTTGAAAAGTGTGTGATATATGATCAATGTATGACTAGTTAAAACTATTTTTTGGTAGAATAAAAGAATTGACTACACATGTTTACATAAACTCCTCATAATTCAAATTGGAACAATTTTGCACATATACCTACCATTTTAAGATGTGAAAGTAAATAATCAATTCATGAGAAAAAAAAGATGGTGGTATAAAGGACCCACATACAACTTGACCACTTTCAAACTACTCGTAAAGAGGTCAAGACCATTTTTGATGCACTATGAACATGGTCAAGGAAATAAATCCCATGAAATATAAATCAAAGTGAACTTCAAGATAATTTTTTGAATATATCGAGGCAAATAATTGTAAGATTTAAAGGTGGTCATGACCAAATATAAATGTTGGTGTATTTATTTGTTTTATTACACTCACTTGTATTTATTATTTATTATTTTGGTGCACTAATTACTTATTATAATTAGTTTATTATGTTTATTAATAATTTGCACTAGATAAGATAAGCTTGCTTAGCTAGTAGTTAACTTAGACACTTATCTTGTTACAATGGAGTTTCACTCCACTATTCAGGGTAAGATAGGTTAAGATTGTTTAACTAATAGTCAACTTGTGTTGATCATTTACACAAGTTGGACACCTATCTTGTTAGTGTGGAGTTGCACTCCACTATTCATGTAGACATATATCAGTTAAACTACACGTGTTATGTGAGTTCTCTGATCTTTATCATGCATGCCTTGGTCTATATAAGTAATGGTTATTTATGTATTCTATATCAAATTAGTATTGAATTATCAGAGTAATTCATCATATTTGAGTTATTTATTTATTTTTGTTATTATCTTAGATATACAATTATTATTTATTACTATTACTATTTCATCTCTTATTTATGATTTCTATTAGATTCATTAGATCTTGTAGCTAATTCTAGCATGGTACCAGAGCTATCTTGAATTTATAAATTGCTAAATATTCAAGAGAAAAATACCTAGATATACGATGATTTTTTTAATTTTGTGTATAAACACAAATTGGAGCTTTGTGGAATTTTTTTGAGCTCACCATTGAGTTCAAAGTGCCTGAGATAGTCAAAATCATCTACACTTTTGTCTAAATTACGCACAAGAGGCAGATTTGGCAAGGGTTTGATCTAAAAGAACCACACCCAAATCTGGTATGTACTTGAAAATCAAAGCATTTTTGAGCAAAATGGACCTCACAGTTATGTTTGAAAGATGTCAAAACCTACATATCCATATAAAATTTATCTAATTGGACATAGTCACTCTAGAAGATAATTTTTTTTTGTTCCTAGGTATGGCCATATGGACCGTACAGATTGTGCAGACCATTTTTTTTTGGCCAGGCCTCATAGATCAGTAGGTAGATTTGAAAGGGCAACTTCAGAAGCCCACCATTTGAACATTGAGAGGTATTTTTGAGTGATTTTTTTTCAAATGGCTTAAAATTTCATGCTCTTCACTGCTATACTTTCATTTTTTCCATATTTTTTTAAAATTTAGATTTTTATATAGTAGCTCTTTCCCATCCTCTTTTTTTCAACTTCAGAGGCTCATAAATTTCACATACGACCTCACTTTAAGGTCCCCATATTTTATGAAAGTTAATATTTTCTCGATCACAACACATTGGTGCATAAATTTTTGTAATAAAGCGCATATTTTTTTTACTTTTAGACTAGAGGACCTAAATGAGCTTTTTGTAAACTAGAAAAATTATATTCCAGCCTTGTAATTTTACTCAACTATAAAGTGCCAAAAATAATTTCTAGGTGGGATAAAACTAGGTAATTTAGGGGGGTATTGTGGTGTGTTTTGTACTTTGATTTTTACTTTGTGATAGTTTATTCTGATTGCATCATGGGGAATCCTAAGTTCCTATTATTAACATCATACAACTATAATACATGGAAATAAAATGCTTTGAATGCATTAATGATGCTAGGATATACGCCTTACATAACAACTCTTCTTACTCCACCTACTGATGCAAAAGAATTACAACACTTTCTCTTTGAAACTATTAAAGTAATTGGATGCATTCAGTCTTACATGCCTTTAGATTTGAATTTCCATCTTGACAAAAATACAACTAAAAAAGAGGCTTGGGATAAATTAGCATCATTATTTGGAAAAATAGATGAGGTTCGTGGTTACCAAATTGACAACGAACTCATTAGTTTGGATCCTAAAAATTATGCTACAATATAAGACTATATCACTAAAGTCATAGATATTAGAGTATAAATTTCTAAATGTAAAATTGATAAAAAGTATATTCAATTGATTTTTAGTGCCTTACATAAATTAGGTCTTGAATATTCATCCTTTGTCTCTAGCTTTCAGACTCATCGAATCACACAGATTCTAATGGTTGAAGAAGAAAAGTTAATAGCTATGGGTCTAATAAAGTTATCCAAATCTCAAGCGCTAGTTTCAAGTCAACCTCAGCATAAGCAAGTTTTAACATTGACATCAAATACAAGTTCAAGTAAAAAGAAGCAGAATAATCAAAATAAGTCACATAAAGATAAGAATAAAGGGAAACAATTTTCCTCACAAGGAGATTATAAATCCACTAATAAGAAAGGGGATTCATAAAAATTGACTGACACTCCTTTCCCTTATTACAAAAAGGGGTTTCATAGTGAACAAGATTGTTGGAAGAAAGAGATTGATGAACTTAAGGGTCTTCTCAAAAAGAATAACAACAATCAATCCTATTCCAAGGATTCTTCTACTCCTTAAAATTTAGGGAAAGGGAAAGCTATGGCACTAGTTGCACAAGTAAATTCTCCCAAGTCATGGGTCATTGACTTAGGTGCTTCACACCATAGGGGTTCTGATCAAGAACAATTTTTTAGATTAGAACCAAGTTCCTTACCTCATATTCTCATAGGTGATGATTCTAAGGTAGATGCTATAGAAAAAGGTACAATTGATGTTGATAGTGGTGTATTTGAGGATGTCATCTATGTGCCAGAGTGATCAACTAACCCTCTTTCTATCTACTAAATCATTCACTTTGATACTGATAGGAAATTTGTGTTCACACCTAATTCTATATCAATCAAAAAAATTGGAGGATAATGCCTTAGTTACAGTGGGAGAAGTTGACAATAATACTCAAATTTATTCATTCTCCCACTTTGTGCCTCAGTCTTACTCTACAACTTTGTTCTCACACACTGATTTAGTGAGGAAGTTATGGTATGAGTGGTTTGGTCATCTGAACTACCTCTATTTACATCAACTTAGTTAGTAGGAGATGGTTATAGGACTTCCACATATTTAGTTTTTAGGTGGTGTATGTCATGGTTGTGCCTTAGGCAAACATCTAGAGGATAAGTTTGATAAAGGGAAGGCTTGGAGGGTTACACAAGTCCTTGAAATTGTTCATAGTGATTTAGTGGGTCCATTACCTATTTTGTCTTTTAGTAAAACCTGCTATGTTCTCATATTTATTGATGACTATTCTAGATATACTTGGGTTTATTTTTTTAAACTCAAGAGTGAAGTATTTGATAGATTTCTAGAGTTTAAAGCTCTAGCAAAGAAATAATCTAAGAAGTATGTCAAGATTACTTGTACATATAATGAGAGGGAATATGTGAACAACAAGGTTGAACAATTTTGTGCTCTTGAAAGAATTGATCTTCAACATTTAGTTTCATACACACCTCAACAAAATGGTGTAGTATAGAGGAAGAATAGATTCTTAAAAGAGATGATAAGTTATGTGATTCATGCAAAATCATTAGTACTTGAGTACTAGGTGGAAGTGATTAATTGTGTTGCATATATACAAAATAGAGTTCTTCACAAAGATTTAAAGGGGATAACACCTCTTGAAGTTTGTTGTAATAGGAATTTAGATGTGCATCATTTTAGAGTCTTCGATAGTCCAGCATGGGCTCACATACCTTTAGACAAGCATCATGATTTAGAACAATAAATCCAAACTTGCATATTTATGAGATATCTTGATGGTGTTAAGGGATATCGGCTCATTGATCTAGATTCACATGAGCTTATTATAGTGAGAAGTGTTTACTTTGAATAAAGTCCTTCAGACTTATCTTCTAACATTTCTCATTCTTCTTCCTTAGAATAATCAGATATAAGTGATCATGATACTCTTATTTTTTCTACTTATAGGGATGATGAGGTATTACCTCCCTAATAGGGTTTAGAAGGTCATTTTCCTACTCCTCCTTTATATCCTTACCCATTAATGCCTTTGTGTGCCAGACAGACTTTGGTAGATATAGACCCTCTTGTTAGGGATCCATTCGATAGAAGGAGAACATGGTCACATCATGATCTTCCACATTCCTACATTGCCATAGATTTTGATCCATAGTCTTTTCAATTCCACATGGATAGTTGAGTGGGATTCAATGAGGGAAGAAGAGTATGAGTCATTGATTAGGAACAACACTTGAGATCTTGTTCCTCTTCTTAAGGGAAGAAATTAGTATGATGTAGGTGGATATATCATACTAAGATTATAGTGGATGGAAATATTGATAAGTATAAAGCACACTTAGTGTTCAAAGGTTTTTCCTAAGTAGAAGGCATTGACTATATAGAAACCTTTATACCTATTGCTAAGATGAATTTTATTCACTTGATACTAGCTATTGGTGTAGCTCATGGTTGGGCTATACATTAGATAGATGTGAAGAGCACATTTATTCATGGGGATATTCATGAGGATATTTATATGGAATAGCCATAAGGGTTCATTTAGGATTATTCACTGGTATGCTACTTGAAGAAGTCTCTCTATTGTCTAAAATAATCCCTTAGGGCTTGGTATTCTAAGATGGACACATTTATTCTCTCAGTTGGGTTCTTGAGATGTCACTTAGATCCAAATGTCTACATTCTATGGTAGGAGGATTCACTATTGTACTTGGTGCTCTATGTTGATGATCTCATTATTACAAGGAGCACAACATCCATCATTAGCAGTGTTAAGACTACACTTCATGATAGGTTTTCTATGATAGACATGGGATTATTGCATTATTTTTTTTGGGATTCAAATAGCACATTCTTCTTCAAGGATTACACTTTCATAGCCTAAGTATGCCATAGACTTGTTAGCTCAACTTCACATGGATGATTGTAGGTCTACATTGACTCCTTTCTTATCTGGAGTTAGAATTGAGGCTCATTATTCCACTCCCTTGGTTGATGCCACATTGTATTACTAGCTTATAGGTAGCCTCATCTATCTGACTCATACATGACCTAACATTTCATATGCAATTGGCATGGTTTCATGCTTTATGTAGACACCACATGAGCTTCATTAGAGACCCACCCTATGCATTTTGAGCTACATTCAAGGCACTATCATATATGGGATTCAATATACAGCAAGTATAGGTTTAGACTTGGTGGGATACATAGATTTTGATTGGGCTAGTGATTTTGATGATCGTAAGTCCACTTTTGGTTATAAATTTCACTTTAGATCTGGCCTCATTTGTTGGTAGAGTAAGAAAAAAAATCTATTACTCTTTTATCTATAGAGGCTAACTATCATGGTGTTGTTAATGCCACTACTAAGGCTATTTAGCTTTAGAGTATTCTCACTGAGCTTGGTGTTCCATTTCAAAAGCCATCAGTCATCTACTGTGATAACTAGAGCACTATCCATATCTTGAAGAATCAAGTTCATCATCAGAGAACCAAACACATAGTGATCCATATGCACTTTATTAGGGAGCTGATTTAAGTAGAGATAATTGATCTTCAATATTGTCCTATGGAAGAGCAGATTGTAGATTTTTTCACCAAACCTTTCACTAAGAGTAAGTATCTACAGTTATGATCTCTTTTGGGGACGCATGACATCAGTTCTTTAGGGGACTTAATTTATTTAGGGGGGCTCTCCTAGACCTTCATTTTGACATTAGTTCCTTTGGGTTTTCTCCTTTCCTCATCTATTTGTATAGAGTACCTAATATGGCTACACATTACTGAGATTCTTATCTGCATAACCCTACCTAAGCTTCACTTATGGGGGGCAGGGTATTGGGGCATTTATTTGCTTTATTGAATTTACTTGTATTATTATTTTGGTACACTAGTTACTTATTGTAATTATTTTAGTATGTTTATTAATAATTTTCACCAGATAGGATAAGCTTGCTTAGTTAGTAGTTAACTTAGACACTTATCTTGTTACAGTGGAGTTCCACTCCACTATTCAGGGTAAGATAGGATAAGATTGTTTAATTAATAGTCAACATGTGTTGATCATTTAAACAATTTGGACACCTATCTTGTTAGTGTGGAGTTTCACTCCACTATTCATGTAGATAGATATCAGTTTAACTACACATGTTGTGTGAGTTCCCTGATCTTTATCATGCACACCTTGATCTATATAAGCAATGGATATTTATATATTCCATATCAGATTAATATTGAATTATTAGAGTAATTCATCATATTTGAGTTATTTATTCATTTCTATTATTATCTTAGATTTACAGTTATTGTTTATTACTATTACTGTTTTATCTCTTATTTATGCTTTCTATTAGACTCATTAGATCTTGTATTTAATTATAAAAATAAATGACACAAGACTATTAAGGTTCCAATATGAATGAAAAGTGTACCAAAAAGAGTCTATATTAAGAAAATGAATAAAGTGTACCCAAGCATGATAAAGACAAAGAAACTACATAAATTATACCAAAACTAGTTGTATACATAATGACCCAATTTGATATATGTGTGTGCATATATATCAAATAAAAGTGATACTTGAGAGGGAAAATGGAAATCTACACTCTTTAAAATATTTGTTAGTGATATATTTTTTAACACAACAAAAATGTAGGCCTAATGATAAATTATAAGACAAGTATTCTTAATAAACTAGGTGACATGTTTCACAATGGTTTTGCATTATTTTTAAGGTTTGAAAACATAAGAAGAAAAATAATCCATTGGTCATATTTTGGAGCACTTCAAGCTTATTGGCATGTCACTACCAATTAACCTTAACCCAACTATACAAGATGATTATAGATAGAGAGTATTCTAATTGTATGATAACTCCATAAAATATGCCACTTTGTTTATAAAAATAGTAATGAAATAATTAAAAATGAGAATAAGATAACAACCATGAGTAAGAGAGTTCCAGAAGGCCTAACCACCAAACAACTATTGATGTTAATGGGTGGGACTCACAGTGATTATATTTTCACATTTATGATATTTTCACCCTTTATCCTCTTACTCCATTATAAAATATTTTGGTATAGGTATTGCCTTATAAATCACCTATTATGCATAATTGATACACATAAGTTTAGATAAAGAGTATTATAATATTATGAAGTTGATTCAATTACACTTATAATATCCAATGAAGCATTATCTTAGACCATACAACCTAAATAACCACACATTAATCAATGGAGGCATACAAAAATGGTCTATGCCCAACATAAAATAACATGATTTTATTTTATTGATTTAATTGAGGAATGAAAATCACATTCACAATGACAACATTATTAAAAAATTCACAACATAGAAGCTACAACATTCCACAAGGTACATGTTACACACACTCTCTCTACTATAATCTAGTCTTACATGTTTCTAAATATCTTAATCTTCTATTGCCAATAAACTAAAATTACATAGTGATTCTTTGACTTCCAACTTGTTTCATATTTACATAGTGATTCTTTTACTTCCAACATGTTGCAACTTCATAAGCAAGTACACATAATATATACAAGTACATAGACATAAAATGAGTCCTCTATATGTGAGACACATGAAGGCCCAAAATTAAAAAAATATAATTTTTTTTTAATAATAAAATATAAATGTAAAGTGAATAATAATCTAAATGATATAATGTTTTTCTAGATAAGTTTGAATGCCAAACCTTTTATTCAATTAAAAAATCTTGTAATTACTTTTAATTTTATCTTATTAGTCCCTCCCAAGGCAGGACTAAAGGAATCACTTTTCAATTACTTGATTTTAGTTCAACCAATCAAAAAACTTAAAATAATATGATATTAATAATTATGATATTTTGCATAAAGTTATCCATTTGAATATTGGAATATTCCTTAGTTGTTATTTAATAATATTCCTTCAAAGTTAATGTAGTTATATGAAAATTAAATGCAATGTGCAAATTTTGAACATGTGTCCACTAGAAGGACACGAAGTAGAAGCAGAACTAGCACATGTTTACTATCCTCAATTAAAAAAAAAGTATGGAAAAGTTTGTCCATTTCCTCATATTATACATTATTAATAGATTCATTAAAATCTATTAGTGTGTTCAAATTTGTAGTGAAATATCAGTGTAATTATTCATTAATGTTACTATTAAGAACCCATCTAATTATAGATTTTGAATCACATGATGACGCTTAGGGAAAATTCTTCACTATCTTTAGAAATTGATTTAACATGTGAGATAACATTTCAAATCTCATATACACTCAATTTTTTTTATAAATATAAATAATAATAGAGAAGTTTTCTAGATAAATATACATTCCAAGATTACACATACATGAAACACATTTCGTAACAAACTATAATGCATACTACTATATTTACATGTAATTTTTTTGATACATATACAATTTCAATAGTATTGATGTCGTATTTAATATCAATCAAATGGTCTTACTATGGAAATTAATTCACTAGTTAAAGACATAAAGACCTAAAACACACCCAATATCAACCCTCATTATTAGTATTTTATGAAAATAAAAATAAAAAGTATATTTATTTTTGGATTCCATTCAATTAAATTTATCTCTATAAGAAGTATTCTCTACATATAAAATTAAAAATATCTTAAGGAACATCATGAATAATTGCTATTTTTCATGTAATGATACATGTCCAATTAGAGATGGATATAAAATTTAATAAATTACTTAATTATTCTTATTATTAGTCCTTGTCAAAGCAAGACTAATGGAATCAATTTTCAATTACTTGATTTTTATTCAACCAATTAAAAATATTAAAATAATATGACATTAATAATCATAATGTTTTGTATAAAGTTAGACATTTAAAATTGGCATATTCCTTAGTTGTGATTTAAGAATACTCCTTAAAATTTAATGCAGATTTATGGTAAATAAATGCAATTTGCAAAATCTAAACATGTATCCACTAGAGGGCTAGGAAGTGAAAGCAAAACTAACACATGTCTGCTTTCCTTGGAAAAAAGTCAAAAAAAACAAACATGAAATATCAACATGTGAAAGGAATCCACACAAATAAATAATTAAGTCTTTATTCAACACATCAACTCCATGTTATCATAAATAAAGAAAACATAGAAGTCCCATTAAAATCCTAACCAAAATAATCTCCAAATTTAGCTAGCTCACCTCTAAATAATAAAATCTCTCCATAATTATTTTTACAAAATCTACTTTTTATCTAACTTATTGTCATAAATTAAACATAGTGAGTGTAGAGATTTATACATGAAGGTCTATGGGACAATTAGATTACACACTAGGACACAAGGTTGCATTACATGTGGACTAGAATATCCATGTTATACTTCCATATTTATGCTTGTGCATCAGTTGGCAGTTGGTGATGATGACATTGGTAGTTTTAAACATTAATAATTGGGAACACTTGAAAATATTGATATCTATTTATTGATTAAATTATTATCTCATTTATCTACCACTTAAAATACACTACCCACTAAATTAGTAATCCAAAATAAAAATCCTATACCTAGAAGCTATATAATCAAAATTTACTATCTCAAGGCATATTTTTTAACCTTTCAATATCATGATTTCTAGTTGCATTTAGTTTTTCAATGAGGGATTTTCCCAAACAAGTAAAAGTATCATTATTTCATTTACAAGAGGGTATTAATTTCATTTTTGGAAATAAACAATTCAAATATGAAACAAGCATTCTTAAAATACATTGGTTAAAAAATAGACTCTAATGATACGGTAATTTTTTTAATAAGATTACATTGATCTATATAAAAATGAAATATTGCAATAAAATAAATTAATTCCAACCCTGAAATTTGGAATAATAGAAATATTTAAAATAATTGACTTAGTTCATGAAATGATCATGTTAAGCACTCCATTGTGTACACAAATGAATAATAAATATTCTGAAGAAGCTTAAATGTTGATCAATTTTTTTTGAAAGTATATCTGATAAATCATCATTACTACAACCCTCACTTTGAAACATGTTTACACAACATGGAAATTGTCATTCATATTAAATTCATTTTTTATTGCTATAAATTCATGTTAAAGTTAAACATTTGAATTATATATATATATTAATACCAAATACTTCTATAGAATAGACTATAAAAACACTATATGTATAATCCTACTATTAATGTTTTTTTTGGTTACTATTATTAGTTTTTGCCTACTATGAACTATTAAACTAACCTTACATTAAAAATTTACATAAAAACACAACTTAAACAATTTACAATACAAAGGTAGGAACTAACCACATATGACCCTCATTAAAATAAATGTTAAAGTCTAGTTTTCATTGGAATGGGTCTTCTAAAGTGAATTGTATCCCCATGGAAAAAATAAGCCACCAGTTATCTATAAGTTTAAAAAGGGCCAATTAATAAAACAAAATAAAAACACAAATAAAAAATCTAAAAATTAAAATTTATGCTAAAATTCAATATGAAATGTGTATAAAAAAATAATTGCAAAAAAATCTATGTTGCTCTCCCCAAAATCCTACTCTGAAAGAACTAATGAGATTTAAGTGTTTTAGAGAGAAGAGTGGGGGATAATACATGGGATAAAATAATCCCCTCATTAATTATAGGATTGATGTTGGTTCAATCAACTAATTATGAACACTTATAAGACCTGTAGCAACAACACACAAAGCTTTTGAGACACTTTATAACTAAAATCACATAAAGCATAAAAGTTCAGAACTAGATTCAAAACGATGCAAATAATTAAACTAGCATGAAAACAATCTAATTAATTATATTCATCTCTGTAAAACAAGCATAAATTCACTCCTCTTACATAATCCTAAAATATAAACTAGAAAAAATGGATAACACTTGATGAGTATTGGAAAAATTCAAAACAAGTAAAAGGATTCTATTACAATTTTGACAGAGTTTCATTACATGAAAATGCTGACCCTTCCAAAGGGAAAAAAATGTTCCTTATATAGGAAAATTTATCCATGAAATTGTTTGACCCACTACTGGGTTACTTATAAACATTTAATGATGACCTAGGAATGTAGTTTAGATTCTTTGATTCATTGATAGATTGCCAACTTGAGCATGATTTATAATTTAGAGACCATGCCTATTTAAGGCTGAAATTTATCTTTTATGTTCATTATCGATTATTAGATATTTACCATGCACATGCCATGTGATGACTCATTCCATACTAACTAATTTATTTTAAATTTTTGGGCTAGTTGTAATTAGATTCAAATATTGGTGGTAGATTATCATTGGGATGTTTTTAGGACTACCATTCTGCCATGCCCTGCATAGAATTATTTGGGGCTACCATTCTATGGAGATTTGTAACTTCCAATCCATCCCCAGTCTACAAGGATCTCAAGATGGTGCCAAGTGGTGTAATCTTGAGCTTTTGGGGGCATATAGCCTCGCATTTACCATTAATTCTCCACAAGGCTGGGTCATTGGGATTATGTCGCATGGAATGATCTTAAGGCCTAGGGGATTTAAAATAATTGGACATATTTTTGGAAAGGGATTTGACTATGGGGATATACACCAACATGATTTGGATGCATGTAAGGATCAAGGGCACCTAAGAAGTCTTTAAAACTTGTGATAAAATAATAAAATTGACTAAGTAAATATTTTAGAGAAACCCAAGTCTTTGCCAAGCAAATTTTATATGAGAAGTAATCAATCAATACATGAATTGAAACCAGACATCTAAATAAAATAAATATATAATACCAAACATCCATAAGATAAATTCTACAACAAATGTGATAAAATGATTTGAAATAAAAGGGTAATAGAATTTATTCACACATAGGCAAACAACATCATGATTATTAAATATTTATCTAAGTCTCAAATGAAGCATTGAAAACATTAATCCAAATTTACTATGAATAACATGATCATGAGTTATATTTTCAATTCTGAAGCCACTGAAAAAGGGCCCAAAATCTAGATAAACTTAACAAAATCCTAGGTCTAACATTCAAATGGGTGAATAATGAAGCATTTTATCATGAAATAAGACCTCATAGGCTTAAATTAAACCTAAAAGTTAGAATTTGATGTTCATAAATGAAATCTTAGACTAAATTTAGAAAAATTCAAAGGCATTAGAAATGAACACGAATAGTAATTTGTAACTTAACATCTAGAAAACTTCAAATTGGGGAAGGGCTCAAGTAAAGACATCAAAACTCCTAAGAGGTCCTTGAGACCAAGTAAAGTAAGATTCAGATCAAAATAAAGGGGGTCCCTATTATCAAAATGAAAATGGGGTGTGTTGGTGAAGGTAAAAATAATGTCGACTTCTTATCGGGAGATACTCTTGAATATATGGAGAATTTAAAATTTCTTGTTCATGCATCCAAACACCAGTATTAGCTGTAAGTAATACTTGAGACAAAATTAGAAGAGTGGGAACCAATATATACTCCAACACATGATATGCAAATCTATTTTCCTACCAAATACCATTAGTGTGTGTATTTTAAGTGATTAATATATTCATAGTTTTTCATTCACACCTAACCATTCAGATATGTCTAAGTGATTAGAAATTTAGAGGGATTAATATTTAGTAATTTATCTTAGGGTAAATGGTAAGGGTATTGCTATATTACAATCTAGGCATATATAAACCTGATAGATATGCCTTTGGTCTCCTTCAAGACGTTGTTCCACTACCAACTAGGCCAGAAAGCCCATGGTAGAGGTTGTCTAAATCACCCTTTCAAGGATCTTTGGATTTCACATGTTACTTTCATATTCTTTTATTTTTTTTCCCTTTTTTAAAAGGACCTTTATTCTAATTCCATTAAGGGTTTGGGACCAAACCATGGGTTTAAGAAAGCTTAGAAAGTTTATTTATCAGTTAAGACAAATCATAAATGATAGTTGTTCATGTTTTCTTAATATTTTTTGTTGAGTGTATTTGATGGATTTTAAAAAATAAGGCAACGTTTCTAAATCCTTATGAATTGTTAAAATAATAGGTGATAATAATTCTAAAAGTGCAAAAATAAATACAATAATTCACATAGAATAATCAAGCAAGATTTTAAAATACGCTCTAAAAATCTATTGATGTTACATTCACATGAATAGACCTTTCCATTCATTAAGCAGTGATTTGAGTAAGGGAAATCTCGAGACCAAAAGAGACAGCTCAACCCAAAAGTAACACAATGAGGTTGAACTCAATGAGAAGTAAAACAAAACTAGTGAAATGATTAGAAAGCAAATACAAAAGGAGAGAAGATTTATATAGGAAATTTTAGAAAAATATATGCTTGAGAATTAGTTAGACACTTAAAAGTAGGATTTTGAGAAGGAAAAGTGCATAGATAATTTATTATATGATGTCCTATAGGATAGAAAACACTATCCCACAAAGATTTGTCAATATTGATTTTATGAAATTGATTACAAATTAGGTTATGTAGTTCAAATCATTCTTACATCTAATTTACTAAAAGCATGAGGGATAGGATGAAGAAATTACCTTAGTTCAACTATGGAACTATGAAGATGGATTGATTGAGTAATGATACATACCCAAATGAGTTGATTACTCAACCTGACTAAGAGTTATTTCCCTTTGTTGTAGCCAACATTAAATCAATTATTGTCAGATCCTTAGTTGAGATGGATGTTTTGGTAGCAATCTTGGTTATTATCTCCCAATTTATAAATTTGTACTTTAGTATCAGGATGGATGAATTGATTGTAAAACTAACTAGAAGCAAAATCCTTAAATTTCTATTGTTATATTTTCAACTAGATATCTTAGGCCAATCTAAAGTGGATCAAACTTGGAATTTTTATTTTTTCTTCTCATGGGATTTGTCCCATAGTAGCACTAAATTTGAAATCCTAAAAGACTTCACCTTGGCCTTATTGTCAAGCTATTTCTTGATAGTGCTTTGATGTTTACTAAAATTTAGTAAGGATTCATCTTGAGCTTCTTCTAAATGTACAATGTCTAAAAGCCTAAAATTTAAATTTTCATTACATTCTATGTACTGCAACATAATATTGTAGGTGGGAAAATTGAGCATGAATAGAAAAAATAGCTCTATTTTATAGACTAATATAAATGGTGAGGTCTTAAGGGCTTATTTATTCCTAGTGTGGTTAGCCTAAAGGATAAACTTTAGTATCGAGTGTCATTCTTAAGGCTTCTTCTCTATAGACTTCTGGATGGCCTCAATAAAATTTTTGGTGGTCGATTTTTCCAATCCTTTACCTTGTAGGTAGTGGTTGGATGAGAACCTTAAAGTGATCCCATTGTCATATGCCTACTCAGTGAATTTTATGGTTTAAAATGCATGGGCATTATCACAAACTAATGAGACAAGTGTCCCAAAGTAAGAGGTCACATTTTTTCCATGAACTTGATCACTTCATTAGCTATGATATTATTTGTTGATGTTCCCTTAGTCTATCTCATGCAATAATTGATGGTAGTGAGAGAAAACTTATGGCCTTATGAGGAGTTAGGTTTAATGACTCCTTTGAAATCTAACCCCCATTAGTCTAATGGCATCCCTTCTATGACTAGTTGGAAGGGCATTATGACATGGATTTATCTTTTAGAAAAGGTTTGGCACTAATGGCACACTTAGACAAGTGTATGGACATCCATGAATATGGTTGGCTAATGGTTGCCTACTCAGTATTTTGTGTGCCATTGCATTTACTCAAGGTGATAATTTCCTAAATTCTCACGGAAATCAACCATGCTTTCCTTGGATTTAGCTTCTAACATGCATTTATGATAAATGCCTTCATGATTTTTCATAAAGAAACTCATTTATTTAGCATATATTGTGATAAATTCAAACTAATAGCTATTTTCTACATTTGATTTAGTCCAAGAGATGTGCTCCCATAGAGAAGGTAATGGACAGTCAAGCTTTACCGATTCTGTTATAGCACTTGATCTTGGTCTAATTGAAGCATAGTGATCCTTGGATCAATATTAGTTATAATATGAGTAATACATTATCCTTTGACCAAATTGGAAAGTTTTATCTCCAAGTCATACTCTTGCAGCTTAGTCACACACTTACCTATATGCTCACCTATCTCGTTTAGGCCCAATATTTACTTGACAGTTGGGTTTGACATGATTTTGTGTACTTTATTCCTAAGTATATAGTGTCTATTTTTTTTTATAGATTTAACCAAAGCATATACATGTTTGTCTAATGTAGAGTACCTCAATTATACATATTTCACATTCATGAAAGCAACAAGGTGTTCTCCTCTACCTAATCTCTGTGTGAGGTAGGTGATAATGGTGTGTTTAACAAAAAAGGGTAAATGTATAAGTCTATAGCATAATCCAAAATGATTAGCACTAGTGACTACATGATGGGATATTCTATGTATTTAAATTATTTATTTGACTTAGCATGCCACTCCACTTTAGTGCCTTGTTTCAACATAGTGTTTAGAGGCTTCACAATTTTAACAAAATCTAGAAATGAATTTGTGAAAAAAATTGATTTTACCAAATAAATATTTTAGCTCTTTTTTAATATTATGTTGAGGAAACTTATATATTAATTTAGCTCACTTGGGTTCAATATCAATACCTTCTTTCCTGATGATATGACTGATAAGCCTACCTTTAATGATACCAAACATGATTTTTGGAGGTTTTAAGGAGATGTCATACCTTATGCATATTTTGAACACTTTATAAAAATGGAATATGTGGTTTGATCTATGTTTTGAAAACACTATTAAATCACCCATATAAACTACTATGCACTTAATAATTAGACTTTTAAAAATGAAATCCATAGCCTTTTTAAATGTTGCTCCAACATATATTTTGAACACTTTATACAAATGACATATGTGGTCTGATCTATGTTTTGAAAACATAATTAAATAACACACATAAATTACTATGCACTTAAAAATTAGACTTTTAAAAATGAAATCTATAGCGTTTTTAAATGTTACTCCAGCATTGATAAATTTGAATGGCACTATCTTATAGGCAAATGCACCCCATTTCATTGTAAATGTAGTTTTAGTTCAATCCTATAAATTTACTAAAACCTAACTGTATCTTAAGAATACATTCAAAAAATACATCATTTGGGATCTATTAACGATATGAATGAATACATCAAGGTAAGACAATGAATAATTATACTTATCTAAAGCCCTATTTAGATTTTGAAAGTCTATGCATAGTTTAGTTTTACCATTTTTATTCTGAATAGGTACTAAGTTTTCCACCCAAGTGGAATGGTGAAATGGGAATACTATTATAGCAAAAAATATCTTGTGAACTTATTTATTTATTAATAGTTCAAGGATTAGATTCAAAGTCCTTTACTTTTGATGAAAAGGTCTTTGGTTTAGCTTAATGGGAATAGTATGAGTGATCACATTTGGGTCAAAGACTTTGAGGTCTTGATAGGCCCAAGAAATTATATATTTATAACTAAGTAGCAATCTCCAAATATTTTTTATTTTAATGTCTATCCAATCTGGGCCTATGTTAACCAGTTTGGGTCTTTCTAAGGAACAAGGTTAATGGTTTGACACTTTTGATTTGTAAAATTTTGTTTCTTAGGTTGGGGCACAAGGTTTAAGGTGAAAAACACATTTTATATAGATATCATCCCATTTGGGATTTTATTCCCTTGGATATTGATAATTCTATCTTTGTCAAAGTTTAATTCTAGGGCTATCTCTTTCCTATTCATCTATTATTTGAGCTTCAAATGCCCTAACACTATTAAGGAATTGAAAATTTTTATGGTCATCTTTGAAGACTTGGAAATTCATCACATTATCTGGGACATAGGGACATAGGGACAAGAAACTAGTTCAATATAAAAATCTTGAAATTCAGTGTCGTCAAGGGGGTTAAGCTCATAACTAAGGATGGTAATGAATTAGTGACCTGATTTTCTTCCCTAGGTATGGAAATGACATTAGATGCATTCAACATTTTGATTAGGTCCCATGCCCTATGATTATACTTTCTAGGGTATGATAATTTTTAATGAAACTTTCTCCTTATCTGATTTACAACTAGTTCATATTCTCTAAATACTCTTAGTTATTTTTCTTTATGTTTTAGTGCAAACTATAGTCCTATGATCAATGCCTCATATTCTCTTAGGTTGTTAATGCATGGAAATTATAGTCTATAAGAATCTAGATGTTTATTAACTTGGGGATAAATAATAAATACTCTTTCCCTATAAATTTTATTAGATTGGGTTCCATCCACATATAATGACCATAACCTAGACAACTCAATGTCATCATCAATATTGCCTTTAACAAGCTTTATTTCAAAAGTGTAGATCCCTAAATTATAATTTACTAAGTTTACCTCCTCTTTTACTATGTTACATTTTATGATCATTTAATTCATCCTTGTATTCTTATCTACTCTTATTTGGTTGGATAAACCTCTCCAAGATAAGCCACATGTGAGAGATGTTAGTGGCCATGTATCCATTCAAATATTTAGACAAATCCCTATTGTGTAGCATTCCATATGCTCTAAGGATTTCGACTAATTTTATATCTATGAATTGATAGAATATAGGATCTAACTCTAATTGCATATACACACTGCGTAATTCACCTAATACTTTAACTTTAGACTTATCTAGTTAGACTATGACCTTGTCTAACTTAATAGGGACCAAACCTAGTTTCTCACAAATGCCTGCAGACATTACATTTTCTAAATCCCCTAAATATATTAAGAAATTATGTAAGTTCTTTTAAAATAACATAATAGTCAGGATAAAGGGAAGAACTTCAGTCTTGCTTTAATGGATAGGCACATTAGTGTGAGTTATTTTCTATTTGGGCTAGACTAGTTTTTTAGTAAGTGATTTGAACAAAAGATCACCTTGCTCAATGATTTGAGTAAGCCCATGCAACTTGATGTTGGAATAAATAATTTTAGTATCTTCCATGATACTATATCCATATTTTCCTTGAGATGGTTAGGGTCTTAAACTCACTAGGATTTGGAGGTAAAGGGTCATTTCTAGCCTTGGGATCAAGTGGGGTTGCACCATTATTGTTAGGAGTTAAGGTAGTGAGGGGATATTATTTACATTAGTTCATAACAGAATAATTAATTATTTTAAATTATTATATAGCATGCACTTCACTATCACTCTTTTCCAGTTGATTGTCTTCTTGGATAGGGAATTCCATGGTTTTTAACACCATGGTTGTGCTAAGAAACCTACCAATATTAGATTATTTAGGTTGGTTTGACACTAATTCATACTCTTTCATATAAATTTTAAATACATCAAAATCACTACATAATTCCATGTAACTGATATCTCTATGTTGGGATGCATTATACACACAACATCAATTGAGAAGAGCTATCTTATAGATGCTAATTATAGGCACCTTATTAGAAGAAGGCTCTAAATGATTATGGGGATGATTTTAATTTATATTTTTTATTTGATAGGTGAATTCATTATTTGAAATATTAGAACTAGATCTTCCCATATGCTTTTTTAAGTAATTGGTTAAAAAATCATTTCTTAGTCTCTACACCATGCATTAGATTGCATCCAACACTTTTTTTAGACTCTTGGGGTATGGTATGGGTATTTATTAGCAACTGATATCATAATTTGGTTTTATAATTTGGGAACCATATCATGGTTCACTAGGTTAAGAAAAACTAGGTGCTGATTTGGAGGAGCATGTCTCATTGGGAGAACATTTTCTATTGGAAATGGCTAAGGTGCAGGGACATTATGATTTGCATTAGGAAGAAAGATTAATGTGGGCATGTTGGGTAATATATTAGGGATTGGATCCATGATTTGATCTTGTGGATTGAGATATCTATCAAACTTGATATATTTAACATATGCCAAAGTTAAGGTCACCACCATAGGGTCTCACCTCAAGAACATTGCAGTCTATGAGTCTAATGTATTTTTGTACATTTCTAATGCTAGATGAGCATCAAGTTTATAAATAATGGTGACTTGACTATACATATTATATAAATGGACATGAAAATTCCTAATAGGATCATTGGGTTCTCATTTAACACATGAAAACTATTGATATATAAAACTTGGATCTATAACTTTCCTAAATTAGACTAGGAAAGTACTACTAAACTAGTCCTAATTTATAATGAAGTTCTTGGGAAGGTTGAAAAACCAATCTTATATAATGTCCATAAACATGAATGGGTATAGTCTACAAGAGACATATTCATGCTCAACATTGAGGTGTCTCAAATCCATTTTGTATGATGTTAAGTGTTCTTTTACATTCATTCGTACATCATGAGTGAATCTTGGCAAGTATCTCTATGGGTTCCTAAGTAAGTCATGGATAACTGTGGGGATGCTTATAAAAGACCCATAAAATGAAACTATAGGTAATGCCATGGGTATATGCTAATTTTGGGTAGTTTGAGAGGTTGAGCTAATAGGGACAACTAAATGATTAGGACTACCTTTAGTAGTTTGAGCTCTTATATGGATCTATAATGCTGAGAAAATCATCTCCCATGAACAAATTAGGACTGAGCTAGGATCTATCTTAGTTCATAATGCAAAATTTAGTAATAACTACTCTTCTTGGGCCAACTGCTACATGTGGTTAATATCAAAAGATGGTTTTAAATTAAAATTATAAGTAAATAAATTAAAATTAAGTGAATTATAAATACATACAATAATTATTAGCCTATCATTAACAATTTTTAGAAATTTATAATTACTTTTTATTCAGTTAAGGACTAAACTATAATTCACCCTCCTTCTAGTGCCATCTATTATTTTGTGAAATAAACAACAAAAGGCAAGGTAGAGGGACCAATAAATTTATAAAATGACAAATATAAAATAGTATATCATTCAAGGCCCTCCTTTTATCACAAACTATTATTCTCCCTGAAATCTTGCTCTAAAAGCACTCATGAGATTTGAGTGTTCTAGAGAGAAGAGTGGGGGACAATGAATGGGATAAAGATATCCCATACTTAATTTTAGGATTTATGATAATTAAATCTAATTATCTATCAATTTAAATTATTTTACTCAAAGAGCATGGATTGATACCACCTAAAGATTAATGTTTAATTGATGATAATTAGAATTCTTATCAACTGATTGAACTTGATTCTTGACTATTATAGCTATTGTGTTAGGCTTTACCACTTTATAAAGTATGTGAATGTGTCTCAATTTCTAAATAAACATAAAAATGAATGGAAAAGAGAGCATAAAAAGGAGGTTTCTAATTAATAAAGTGTTGATTCTTGAGAACTAAAGCACACCAAGTCATATTTATAACATTATGTGCATGGTTTAAAAATTATATAAACATTAAGCCATGCAATGGGTATGATTCTAAGGACATAAGCCTGAATATTCAAATTTTAGGATCTTCATTAACTATGAACACTAAGAATACTTATAACAACACCACACAAAGATTTTTAGACACTTTAAATGAAATCACACAAAGTTTACAAATTTAGAAGTAGACTGAAAAGGATTACATGGAATTAGACTATCATGAACACAATATAACTACCATATTTGTCTTTGTAACATAAGCATAAAGTCACTCCTCTTTCACAAGCATGAAATCTAAACCAAAAACTATGGACAAAATTTTATGAGCAAAAGATGGAGTCAAAACAAGTAAAAGGATTATATTACACTTTTGATAGAGTTTCATTATGTGAAAAATAATGACCCTTTCAAAAGGAAAACAATGTGCTTTATATAGATAGATTTATCCATGAAGTTTACTCAGCCCACTAATGGGGTAGATATAAACATTTAATTATGACCTGGGAATGCATTTGAGATTCTTTGATTTACTAATATATTTCCATCTTGAACATGATTTGTAATTTAGAAACCATGCCTATTAAAGGCCAAAATTTGTGTTTTATGTTCATTGTCTCTTCTTGGATCTTTACCATGTGCACACCATGTGATGAATCATGTAATACTGACTATTTTATATTCAATTTTGGGGCTATTTCTAATTACATTCAAATATTGGTGGTAGATTATCATTGTAATTTTCTTGGGATTGTCATTTCACCATGCCCTACATAAGATTCTATATTTAATTTAGAGGCTAATTAAATCAATGAGCCATCCCTATCTTGAATTTAGGGTCTCTTGGATCAATTCACCATTTAATAGCCCAAAATATGTCACTTCAAGGCCTTATAATTAGTGAGAAACCAATTTAATTTTGATTGCATTTTCTAGATTAGACACATAATCCTTTTAGGAGTTTTGATGATTTTCATAGTCAGATAGGCTATCAATCATATTACTATCTTATATATCATCATTATGTTAGGAATAAATACAAAAATTGATGTGGAAAAATTTCACAGAATTGCAATAATAGATATAAATAAAGATGCATAAAGAATAGAAATAAAATTCATAAAAAGAAGACCATATTTAATGTGGTTCACCCAATGTGGGCTACATCCACCAAGAAACACTTTCTTAGATTTTATCACAAGCCACGAGAGGACAATCCACTCTCATATTAGTCTTCTCACAATTAAAATACATAAATATTGTTTAGAGATGTGCTCAACAAACCCTCCTAAATTCTTACCTAAATTCACACACTCTATTCTTACTTATCAAACCCTTGTTATCCTAATGTATTACCTATGGAATATCTATCTATACATAATAGATCAACAAAGTAGTATTACAAAATAATGAGTACCAAAACCATGGGAAATATCAGCCAAAAATGGTTTCCCATTAAAAGGGGGTCCAATTTTTTTGAAATACATTGTAATTTTGAAATAGGCTCTATAACACAACACATTACTATATGGACCTTATTTATCTTCTCATTGTATTCCCTTCTCTAGGCCTTTATTTTGGTTTGTTAGGTTCCACCTTGCCACTTGATAGTTTTTTGGCATCTCTAGGATTTATTATGTCATTTGACTTGGTCATCGACATAAAAACATGGATTATATTTGGCTATCCTAGGATATACATAGTTTATCTAGGCTATTTCCTATGTCCACATGGTCCTGAGTCTTATCTCTCTTTCACTAGATTCCCTAGTCTCTGAGTTAATTTTACCATCACTCTAGGCTCTTGGGCTCCCTGGATAGTGTCAAGTGGTGTAATATCAAGCCTTTGGGATCTATCTCCATCTATCCCAAAGATGTTTGGCTCTCATTATGGCACCAAGTGGAATAATTATAGGCCTTCAAGGGAACAAAGCTTTACATTACCCATTGAGTCTCCATAGGGCCAGTTTAATGGGATTGTGTTACATGGCATGATCTCAGGGTCTAGGGGATTTAAAAGATAGACATTTTTTATAAAAAGGATTTGAATATGAGGCTATGTGTCAAAATTATTTAGATGTATAAAAGGATCTGGGGGGGGGGGCTTGAGAAGTATTTAAAACCTATGAGAAAATAAGAAATTGACTAAGTAAAGATTTTCAAGAAATCAAAGTCTTTTCCAAGTGAATTTTATGCAAGAAATAATAAATCAATACAAGAATTGACACCAAAAATCTTTATTAAAAAAATATTTAATCCCAAACATCCATAAGATAAAGTCTACAATAAATGTGACAAAATGATTTTAAATAAATGGGAAATAGACTTTATTCACACCTAGGCAAATAACATCATGATTAATAAAGATTTAGCTAAATCTGAATTAAAGTATTTCAAATATTAAGCCAAATTTATAATGAAATAACATGATCATGAGTTATATTTTCAATCAAGAAGCCATTGAAAAATGGTCCCAAGAGCTAGATAAACTTGCAAAAATCCTAGGTCCAACATTCAAATGGTTGAATAGTTAAGCATTTTATCATGGAATAAGACCTCATAGGAATAAATTAAACCTTTAAGTTATAATTTCATTCTCATATATGAAATCTTAGACTAAATCAAGAAAAATACAAAGGCATTATAAATAAGCACAAATAATCATTTATAATTTATCATATAATAAACTACCAATCAGGGATCAGTTCAAATAAAGACATTACAACTCCTATGAGGTCCTTAAGACCAAGTAAAATGAGATTCAGGTCAAAAGAAAGAGGGTCCCTATTTATAACATGAAAATGGGGCATGTTGGTGAAGGCAACAATGCTATCTATATTTTTATATTGTATTTAAGATAATACAACTAGTTATCTTCTTCCTATTTTATTGTAAATAGAAGAGTAATTCTTTGTTTTTCATCTATAACATTATTTTTATACATAAAACAATCATTTACACACACACACACACACACACACACACACACACACACACACACACACACACACACACACACACACACACACACACACACACACACACACACACACACACACACATTTTTTTATTTTTTTTAAAATTTAATATTTTATTTAAAAATGTTTATATATTCTTTTAAATTATAATTTAATATATATTTAATTATATTAAAACTAGCATACCTATTTCAGATTAATCTATGTAAAAGATGCTAAGAGATATCATTCTCAAGGTGCCCATTCTGCTTATGATACTATTAAGTGGAATAAGCGCTACATAGATTTATCTAAGATATGCATGCTAGTAACATCTAAAAGTATTACATTTTTATTCAACATATAATATGAAACATTTCATTAAAAAAATTAAATGTGTAATATAAATCACATTAAATGACAATAATGAATTTGTAAATCATCTAAATGTGTAATCTACATAAGATAAAATGAAAAATAAAGAATCATTTAATATTCATCAAAATGTGTCACATACATAAAAAAAATGTCAAATAATGAATCATTTCAAATTCATAAAAATAAATTTGTAATAAGTACATGAAATTATTTATCTTCTAAGAATTTTAGTCTCTCTTCTTCAAATTTTCATTTAGAAAGTTCTTTTCCTTTTTTCATCTTATCATAATGCTCATATGTAAATGGAGGTAATATTCTTAGTTCTTCCAAGTATTTTTACATGGGATATAACGGTAAATGCTAGAATTTAGCACCTTTGCCCTATTTTTCCATCTTTTAGGCTATTAGTTTTATAATTAAATGCAGATGCTAGAAATCTACACCATAGCCTGAAATCCTAAAATAAGCTAAGTCTAAAATGTGGTAGAAACCTCCAAAAATATATATTTTGCATCAAAACTCTTGGAGGTCCCAAACCACTCTCAAACATCCTAAAAGTGTATACATAAAATATAAATTAAAGTATAAGAAACTAAATTTCCATAATTAAATGTCAACTTTTACTTAAATGTTTATTTCATGTATATACCCCCTTTTTATCCATGATAATTAATCTTATTAATTACTATTTACCATCCCTAACCACCCAAAATATTTTAAATAATCAAAATCCTAAACATGAAATAAAACCAAAACATAATAAACTTCCTAACAAACTTATCCCATGGTTAAAACAACCTAAACAACCTCAAAAGTCATTTTAACCCTCTTTTACCATGTGCCAACCCATTAGAACATCTTTTTGTTTAGCTTCACTCATTTTTAGTAAATAAACATCGATCCTCTGTGATTGATGTTGATCAATTAGGATCAATGTCGATCCATTTATATAGAATAGACCTCCATGGCTCGAGAGGAAATGTGATTGCAATTTTCAAAACTGAAATGCTTTTAAAATCTCATTGCAACCTGCATATAGACTTTATCAACAACTTGTAATCTTATGAAATTTTTTTTGGAGAGATTATCAAAGGTTTTTGAAGGCTTTTATCTCTCATCTTATCCAAGTTCATTTTTAGCATTAAAAGTTAGTATTGCTTTTAAATTTATTTGCATTTCCAATCTACTATCTTCTATGTCTATCTTACATTCAATTTTTATCATTTTATTAAAAATATAGGCCATCATTATAGTTTGTTTATAGTTCAACACTTTTACACAAAATAAACATCGATTCATTTGAATCGGCATCAATCCTTTAGAATCGATGTTGATCCTTTAGGATCATCTTTGATCCCTATCAGACTGTAAAAATACCCTTTAAATAGTCTGTTTTACATCTTCAACATTTGTTAAAATTGTATGCTATTTTATACATATCTCTCTTAATCTATTGATATCCATTACTGAAGCTTAGCAAAGCATTTATACATATTGTCCTAATCCATTTATCTTATCTCTTTATCATTAATAGTCTGCATTTATCTAATCTTTATTAAGTTGTATGTTGGTATTGTTTATACCTGCATCTATTATCTTGTATATTTTATATATTATTTTGAATAATCCATAATAATTTATCTTTATCAAATTATCTTTTATATCTTTTAAACTTTATTTTTTATTTTTTAATCTTTATTATCCTTCTCAATTGAAAATAGTGGGTTGACATCCATCTAAGAGAGTGTGTCACTTCTCGTGACTAGTTTGTAACCAGGCATCCCACTTATCTTTATATTAATCCATTTTTTGTGAGTTAATGTGATTTTTAGGTCATTCCTCCCTAGCTAAAGAGGATATATCATAAAGATTGATCAACAGTGCATAACCAATCTTCATCTACTAGGTAATCTTAAAAACCTTGCTTGTAATTTGTTTTTAGTTTTTATTAGAAAATCTTGGAAAAGCATGAAAAATACTCAAACAATAACCATAAATGTTAAATATGTTCTTTCTTTTTATCCTATATTAATTATATCTTTCAAAATAGTTAGACCTTATGATTTGTGTATTGTTAACGCCTATGCCAATCATAAGGGTGGTTTTTGTGTACATCCCTTTTGTATTGGTGTAATTAGAATTGTATATGGAGTTTCATATTCAAATGGTATTATAGATTAACTATCAAAATAGACCATATCATATATTGGTGGTTCTATTAGGCATACCTAGGTTTGTATATTATCATTTAAATACACCCATGAGATCCATTTAAAATACCTACTTCTATCTAAATACTAGATGTTAACATGACCTTAAATACTTGGAAATTAATAACTCAACATCATGTTAATCATTTTGACCTCCTATTGCTGTATTGAAACTTTATACTTTGGTTGCAATGTTATGTGCAATAAGCCATTTCAATTAATGTAAATTTCTTTTGCTATGGTTATGCATATTATCATTTGTGTTGAATAGATAAATACTATTGTCAAATTATTCATTGGTCACTATCTAATCCAACATTGGTTTTTGCCATCAATAACTTCCGATAATTAATTATCATATTTAAATCTATCATTTTTTTGAGAAGTTTCTAAGATTTGTAAGAAGTTTATGAAGCCTTTATTGGTCCTCACTTTATCCTTGTCTAAATATCTTATCCAAAGTAACAATTGTTTTAAATTTTGCCCACAATAAGTTTTCACACCTGATATTATCATATGGAGATTTATCTCTATCAGGATGACATTGTCCCAAATCTCCAACTAAAATTATAAATATACCTCCAAAAGTCATGTCTAAATTTTAAGGAAATGCTTAATGAATTTGAGAGTATATGGTTTGTAGCAAATTTTTGCCAATGAATCTCATTTTTTTAATAATGTGTATTTTATTTTTCATATCTCTTCTTGGAAATTTGTAAGTATTGTTCCTTCTAATTCAAAAAAGTATATGATTGGGATTTTAAGTTATGGGTTGAGTCATCAATCTTGAATGATGCAATTATATTTGGTCAAAGTAATAGAAGTGGAGAAATAATCTGGGAATGTTGCATCTTTAAGAGCTTGACAAATGGCACTGATAATATATAATTTAAGTGCTATTGTTGTACCTTGAATTATTATGCTTAATGATAAAGCATTTTAACCTTGAAGATAATGTCTCATAATTATATGAAGTGTTTTTTTTAGAACCTAATGTTCCATAATTAATATTTGGTGCTATATCATTATTTATGAAAATCCCATTATATTTTATGGTGCTTATGAATTGACCACTCTATTCATGTATTATTCACCTCAATATTCATTATTCCATGGCAATTATATATAAATATATCTTCTTCCCATTTTATCTAAATTGTTTACTTCAATAATTAAACCATGTTATAGCCTCCTAGATATGATTTCCCACTCATGTTCCATTGTGTTTTTTTGAATATGTCATCTTAAAAAAACTAACACAATGGAAACACATAAAAAGAAAGCTTTTTTTAGAACATTAAATACACATTTTACACATTCACACTATAAATAGTTGGTCAACTACATGGAATGAGACACATAAAGCATCCAGTAATCCACATTCCCAAACAACATGGAGGTAATGCATAAGCGGATACATGGTCACTACATAACCATGTAGGTTCCACTTGCTTTAATTACCCTACATGATCTCACATAATCCTATATCTCTCTAAGTAGTCATAGTAGGCCCTATGGTCCTAAAGAATAAAATATAAGTGTAACAAAATTGAGGTGGGTTCAAAAACCCATTGGCTTGAATGAGACATCCTAACTCACAATGGTGTTCAAAGAGAGTCTCAAGTACTTCTAATCAATCACATGGCTCAATTTGTACTTAAGTCATAAATAAAGAATAATATCACATTTAATTGTATTAGGGTAAAGTACTAAAAACATATTAGTTAGTTTCTACATGACCTCAAAAGGTGCATAAAATATCTTGTTCTATCCTTTTGAGATTGGAGCAACCTATATCTAATGTTGGATCAAACTATCCTTCAATGTCAGATTTGGTCAAAGTAAAAGGTGTCAAAACCTTATAGAGCCCATAAAGGCTCCAAATTAGTCATTGAGTTGAAAATTTAATATTTTTGGAGGAATGATGTTTTTTAGGATGAATTTTCCATAGTCATCCCTCCTCTCCTTCCTCAACCCTAAATGATTGTCATTAATGGAGTGTTTGAAATTTTGGTCAAAATCATTTAACTCACTTTAAATTTTAGAATATGATATAAATATGTGGGCATTTTTACTAGGTAAATAGTTTAAATAAATATCGTAGGAGGTCTCAATCTCCCATGTTCTCCAAACACATCTCAAGAGATTTAATTTCCACCACAACCATTAATGGTCACCACAAGGTTTAACTTAAAATTTCAAAAAAATTATAGTTTCTAATTTTCTATTTTATCTCAAAATGAAGGGGACATAAAAATAATAGGGGTTTAATTTTGGGTCAATGAGGGGGTCCCTTTTGGGTTACCCTTCCTTCAAGCCACCATGTATCCTCAATAGCAAGTACAAAATATATGGATCAATTAAAAAAGACCTAATAAAACACCTTTGTGAGAAAAGGGTCATTTATAGAAAAATACATCATTCTAGGATTTTTTTTTTTGTTTCATGTGGAATAAAACAAAGAATTAAGGGGGTTCTATTTTGGGGCTATCCCACTCCTCTACCTTCATCTTTCTTGAAACAACTATACTAAAACACGTAGAGGTAAGAGTTTAGTTTCTAGAATTTTCATGATGTTGGTTTAAAATTTAAATAAACTATTTTTTTATTTTTTTATTTTTATAATATAGTTTATTTTTTATTATAATGAAATACCTAATGGTTAGAATTACCAACTTCCATGACCAATGGTAAAAAAGGTTATAATTTTAATAGTTACTCGACTAATAAGCTATGACATCACTCTAATCCCTAATCGCTCACATTAAGGCCAAACACTAACCACCACCCTTGCCACTAGCCCTTAAGACTGTCAAGACATCCATGTAGTCACATAGGAAACTATCAACCTCCATATCTAAGATACTTTACACAAAGGGTATAATCCCATCCAAAAGGGCATGTGACAAACAAAATTAACCTACATAGGTCTAAAATTCAAAAAACATTTCAAGAAAAATAGGAATCCAAAAATTATGAAACAAATGGCATTGGGTCCTAATTTTCATTAATTTTATTTTAAAATTATTTTAGGAACTTATTGCCTCATTTTACATGCTTAAAATTTTCATGAAGTTGGGTTAATTTACAAAGGAGGTATAAGGATATTTATTGATGAAACTTCAAAAATTAATATAAATTCACTAGTAACTCCAAACATTATGTCACAAATTAAATTATTTTTGTGATTATATCTAATTTAAAATATAAAAAATTGGGATAAATTAAAATGATATTAAGTGCATAAAAATTATATGAATGCTTCAAACCTTCCTTGGCTTGACACAATTAATGAATTTCACAATTTTTGGAAAGAAAAAACTTTTATTTTTAGTCAAATGTAAAAATATAGAGAAATAAATGTACAAGATAGAATAGAAAATATTATTTTGAACATAAAATAATCATTTCCATTTATTTAATAATTTGATATATTTGATGGGAAAAATATGTAAGGATAAATAAATATCACACCATTGCCAATGACTATTATAAATTAAGTTCTAATATATACATATTTTCAATAATAATAATAATAATAATAATAATAATAATAATAATAATAATAATAATAACAATAATAATAATAATAATAATAATAATAATAATAATAATAATAATAATAATAATAATAATAATAATAATAATAATAATAATAATAATAATCTCAAATAACAAACATAATATATTTAGAATTATATACAAAGTGTTTAATAAATTGGTCTTCACATGGAATCCACATGCAAGGCCAACCAAAGGAGGGCTCATTTCCCATATTTTTTCCATCGTTAGGAGGCTGACCTAAGCACCATCAAGCCTAAAAATCCTAGCTATAGGTATCATTTCATCATAGTTTAAGGTGGAAATTTTGATAAAATTAGGTTTATATGGTAACTAATTATATAAAGGAACACTCACTAGGAATCACATCTAGGAGGCTATAAGTTTATCTATACAAAATAACTTCCATATTCTAAAACCAAGATACAAGGAAAGAAAAAAAATTTACCAAACACTAATGATAACAGAAAAACATAGCATGTTTCCAACACTAAAAATTTCCACCAAAGGATAATAATAATGTGGGATGACTCACCCTTATTTTACCATATCTTGGCCATGGGAGAGCATATGCATAGTCGACCATGCCAATTGCCATGTACAAGGGCATAGGAATTTTGGTTCTATAGTATCCACTACCAATACACAAGGGATAACCACATATAAGGACAAAAAAAATTAGTTTCACAGTAGCCACTATAACTTTATAAGGTATAACCATGTAGGAGGGCATAATAACTTGGTTCCATATTAATCATTATCACTACATATGATTACACAATAAGCATAAAAACTCTCACAAATTTTGGAAACATAACTTTGTCATTTTAAGTCAATAAAAATGTATTAAAAATATCCAAAACATTTATGATAGATGTTACATCTCTAATACCAAATGGCCATTTAAAAACCACATGGTGGCCATTGACACAACCTTGGAATACAACAAAGAAAGGGGGTAATCTAAATGTCTTTAAACCTCTTTAAAATTTCAATCAAAGGAAGGAGAAATATAAATTTTAAAATAAATTAAATTTAATGAAAAATGAAATAGAAGCCTACATTGGTTCCTTCTTGGATACCACTCAAGAACACCACCTACAAGATTTGGGAAATGACTATCCTCTTCTTTCTCTAAGCTCCTCCTCTTATTTTTCTTCCTCTCCATTTATAATTTTCCCAATTTAAAAATGATAAAAATGATTCTTAAGAAAAGTTTTCCTTCCTCATATAGGATAAAATAATTTATTTGTAAGCTAATGGGAAGGTAACATGTGTCCCTTTCAATCCCTTGTGTCATGGTAAATAAGTCTCCCCTCTCCTTAAATCCACTTGTAATCCTATGTGAGAAAGCAAACAAGTCCATAATTGATAAATTAACCCATTATACCATGCCATAAATAGGCATATTGGCTGCCTAAAAATTCATATTTGACCCATATAAAGACTCTCTAACATTCCTATTGGTCTAAGGACATAAAAAATCAACATAAAATATCTAAAAATCACTTTATGTCACACTCTAAAGTTGGCTCTACTAGTCCTTTGAATTTTGATTAAAAGAGGGGCATTTAAGTTGCTTATAAAAAATTTCATAAATAAACTATAACTTAAATAAAATTATTAAGGTTATCAAGGAAAGGTGTGAATAGTATTCAAGGGGGTGAATAGTTCCAAGAGGGTTAAAAAGGTTTACCCTTCCTATTAGGTCCACAAATGATACAAAGAGTGGTTTAGATTATGAAAGGGTAAAGTAGTCAAGTCAGCACCATAATGTAATGATATCACCTTTTATTATATATTCTACTATTAAAGACATTGTAATTATTATTTTAAAACTTATTATTGATTGTTACTTCAGTTGGACTATATGTAGTACTTATTATAGTAGTATTGGGATGCATGTTTAATTCTATACTTAATGATTTCGTGGAATTATTATTTTATTTGATATTATTATGAATCTATAATTATTTATTACTTTTCAATATAGTATGATTGATTTCCTTTTTGGTGGTTATAGGTTTTATCTATGAGCTAGGTAGATGTTGGTAGTTGTAATCTCAGAACCGAAAGAATTTTGAGCAAGTTAGACATGTTCGATAGGTATACTTATTGGGTCTTGTTTTATGTCTTTTGGATATCTTGATTTTGTCATTAAGCTATCAATAGTTGAATTTGGCCCTTATAATTATTTTTGTTTATTATTATACTTTACCTTGTTTCTTTTGGTGTGCCTTATCCTTGTCAAATGTCATTATATACCATTACTTACCATTCTTATTATTGTGACCACAATATTTATTTCATCTTTGTGCTAGATCCAATTTATCCTTCTACATAGGATCTCATTAATTTATACACACTTATGAGGATCCTAATTACCTATGTAAACACTTTACCTAAGACCTACTTAGACATACCCTTGACACCCCCTGGAACCATTGACACCCCAACCCCTTGGACTAACCCTTCGACCATAGGAACAACTTATACTAAGGTGGTGGCATGTTATTAAATAACTTAATTATATTATTGACATCGACTTTGTTTTTTTTAACATGGTTTATTTAAATTTTAAATCTTGTATTTAAAATTAACTTACGTTGATTGCTTTCTATAGTCATTGTTTAATGCCATTAATATGGTAGTTAGCATAAGCCACATGGTTTAAGTGGTTAATCCATTTTGTTTTGTATTAAGCATGGGGGTTAGATACTAATCCACATTCTTATTGGTTGGTAGTTGGATTATGGATTGAGTTCTCTAGATGGGTCATTTAATGATCGATATGGTGAAGTTGGTAGGGAATTTACCTTGGGATATAGAGGAGGATTTCTCTCTCCTCCCATTCAATATAGACATTGAATGGGTATAGGAAAATGGATAGAAGGAATGGGGAGTTGGGAGGATGGATGGAAAAATTTAATGGGGTTAGGAAAATGAAAGAAAAGAGGAGAGAATAGTGGAAGTTGGATTGGTTCTTATGGTGGCCATGCAAGATTTATTTGCACACAACAATTTGATTAGAAAGAATATAGAGGTTTCAATTGATATCTTGGCTTTGGATTTTTCTTTACATTATCAAGTGAGTTATGTTATTTTGTTTTGTTATTTATTTCACTATGTAAATTTGGTAATATAGATAAAAGGGATGCTTATGTAGCTAGAAGTCTTAGGACTTTTAGATGCATATGTAGACCCTCATGGATTTGATATATCGACATATCATTTGTGTATAAATTGAAAATGGATATATACATGAATATATGGTTGTTATTGTTTGAATATGTTACTTTATATTATGGATTGAGAGATTTTGACTCCACATGCATGAAAGTATTTTTTTGGCTTAATAAAATATATACCCCATAAGGTTTATCTATTCTGTGGTTTCTTTGGCTTGTTGGAAACTATAGTGTTTCATTGTTTACTTCATTTTGAATGGATACATGTTACTATGTCAACCTCGGTAGTTGAAACCATATATATATATATATTATCATTACAAATGATTATTATTAGATTTTTCATATTTTATAAAATGAGTTAGTGTCTACAAGAAAAACTTTGAAGGTCGGGTTGGGTTTGGAATGGTGATTGTGTTTTCCTTGTATAGTATGACTTGGCTATGTGAGTGTTATACACCATGTTTGGAGTATGTCAGTGTTTAATTTTTATAATTTTTTTTGTTATATTTGAGTCATGAAGTGAACTAGGTTATTTTATATGGGCTCCTTTCCAAATTTTTTTGCGTATTATTTTACTAAGTTCATGGTCATAATAAATACTCTTGTGTTATTTGAACTACCTTGGTTATTTTAGTGTTGAGTCTTTGATTACATAATCTATATATACATATCATGACTTCAATATTGATAAGGTTGAATGGTTTTAATCTAGGACTACATTTATATTTGGTTGATTGGTAGTATTACAGGTGATTGTGTTATATTTTATAGTGTTTTTAACGACAGTTAAATCAATTAAGTCAGTTATGTATATGCTGTGACTTTTAAAATTATTTGGGCCACATTTTGATCATTGTATTTTGATAATCGATTAGGTTATGATTATTTCAATTTCATTTTATGATTTTATTGAAGGCTATTATATATATATATATATGTATGTGTGTATCTATATGTGTATCTACATACGTTGTTGACTATATATATATATAGATTGTGGCTTGAATTTATATTAGATTTGGGTTTGTTATTGGTTACTGCATTATTTGATTTATATCAAAGCTAAGGAGTATGTGTGAGATGTGTATGTTATTATCGTAGTCTTAAATTTCATTAGGGTTTCTCTATTTTTTTGACTACTTTAATATCACTGGGTTGTGATTTCTTAAATCGCAGATGGAATAAGTTTTAAAAGTCAAAATATGACTACATTTTTAATAGATCAGACTTGTTACTTTTGAAGGCATGTTTATTTTGGTTTTGATTATGTGATTGGCTCCTGTGTAAGATTTACAAACTCACCTATATTAATTAGCACGAATATACTTTGCTATGTTCTATTGGATCTAAGAGGATGTCAAAAATCTTGAAAGAGTTTTTCATTTGCCTATATGAACTGTTTGGGTTTGTATTGAACATTTAAACTTAGAAACAATATGTTCTAGTTTGAATTATTTTTATATTAATTTATCTTTCTAGTTTGGATAAATTAATCTATTTATTGGATGCAATGTGGTTTATTTATTTGGTTGTTTATTATTTGGTTATCATTCCTAGACTAGACTTGAATAAAATATACTAGTATATATTTGAAGTTGGGATGGTTTAAACTAACCATAACTTGGATAGGGATCTAAGGAGGTTAATTTAAAGACTATATATGGGTTAGTTATAATCCATTCTATATCATTTCGAAGCCATGATTAACCTTCCTACTTTTGATTTATATTGTAGGTGGAATTAATTATTCCCATCTCACTTTGAAATGTTATAGTTGTCTTCTTGTATTCTTTTTTATTTTGAAATGTCTCTTTTGTTAGAAATCTGATTACTCAGAATTCCCTTCATGTTCCTGGTTACCGCAACCACCATCCTATTGATGGTTGGGGTGGTGAGGGCCAATGATGGTTGGGCTCATAGGGTTGGTTGGGTAGGCTTGTCCTGATTAGTTCATTCAATTTTGAAGCCATGCTTCAGTGACTTTGCACATGTGTAAAGTAAGATGGTAAGAATTTAAATTTGTTAATTATATGTAATTACTTAGTATATTTTAATAACATTTATACTAAATTAGATAGTATTTAACTACTTAGTATACCTTATTAGTATTGATATTAAATTATTTAGTTTGTAATATTTATTATATATGATGATCATGTTAAATGCTAACCTATGTATTGATGAGTTGCGGAGCTAAAATTAAATTTGAACATTGCCTGAGGGTAAGATGATTAATGGCTAGGTGTGATATACTTCAGGTACATTAATTTATTATAGAGTGGCTTTAAATTTCTAATTAATTAAGCATTCTATTATCAATAAAGGAATTAATATTGCAATGATACTTTATATCTGAGTTAGATTATTATAAATTATTGTCTGTGAATCTATAAAGTCATTATCACATTGATTCCTTGATCTAGATAGATAAATTGGATATTCAAATTGATATATGAATGCTATCTCTAGTAGGATTTGCTTAAGCAATTATGTAAGGTTTATTAACCACATATTGTGTATATATGACTAGAATATTGAGATGCCATTACAATATAAAAATAAATATTTTTATTAGATTATATAGCTAATCGATTGTATATTATGTTGTCTTAATTCAACAATAGATAGGCTTAACATAAGCATGGAAACTATCTCAATAATCATTTCTAGTTTATTAAATTTTGTATGAATACATAAAAGTATGTATGTAGATCTCTTAGTCATTTTTAGTAATGATAAACTATTCAAATTTCTAGTTGCTAGTTCATGTGGAAAATAAACTAGAATCCTTCCTTCTAACATGCATTTCAGACATTCCTGGTTGTGTGTAAGGTATATATACTACATATAAGATCTAAAAATTATTAATTGCATTTATTAATATATGTATGATCCATATATTTGATCTAAAAATTATTAATTTCAGTTCTTAAGATATGTATGCTGCATATATAATCTAAAAATTATTACTTTCATGCCTGCATTAATAATGGATGAAATAGCCAATGAGATGTAGAAGGATTGGTGAAGTGGTTTGGTTATGCCTAGCCCCACCCAAGTTTGAGTCTCAGAGGGTGTTTATAGGTTGGATGTGGATGTTTACTTGATGGTTTCAAAGTGATAAAAGTATTAATGGTTTTATAGTTCTCTTAGGGATTGGGTCCCTGATTTGTGCCCCAGAATCGGTTATAGATCCGATCAAAAGCTAAGCATCAATCTAAAAACATAATAGATGAAATAAAGTTTAACCTAATCCCTTTATTTAATAAAGATGTTTTACAAGTATGTATAATATTCTTACATAGATAATCATGAAATTAAGTAAAATAACTTAAATGAAATTAAGATAATGTCTTTCTTATGAACCAATATAAGGAACAAATCATGTTATATAATGTTTATACTCCATTTGATGTTGCATAAATATAAAATGAAAAGTTGTACGCTTGTTGATTTATTTTACTTAGGTTGTATGTGATTTCACTTTCTATTTTGATAGGTAAAATTACTTGCCTCATCGCCCTTGTCTTGCCCAACTTAAAAATTGTAAGACTTCCTTAAGCAAAACATTTTATTTGGGTTCCGCTCAACTTGAAACTTGGTTAGATTCTATTGCTTTGATTGTGTTGTTTTCTACTATTATAAATCTCTTACTACCTTTTCTAATCTATTTTGAATTATGAGTTTAATTTCGAATGCAATTATTTATTACGTATACCTTACTTATATAAAAATGGGACATTATGTGAAAATAATTAATTCCTTTCTTCTATAGTGATCCAAAAATAGATTTATTATTAAATGAATGCATAGGTTTTCTTATTTTGTAATCAGATAATCAAGGCTTAATTGATTAGACATCTATATTAAAAAATGTTTTAGTTTTTCCTGTTTCATAATATAGCATTGGCTATGCCAATTTAATGGTTATATGAATCCATTCCTTGATTGCTGATTGTATAATGATGTTGATAATAAATATATCATTAATTGTTATTCTAAGTAATGGCATTCATGCTAGTAAGCAAATGATGTATGAATTATTTAAATAAGTAGTGAGATGACCTCAAAGGCTGTGAAGCATTTATGACCTCAGTCGTTATCACTATGAAACCTTGAGTTTTAAATCTATTTTCTTTTTATGTAATAACATTTGCTATTGCATGAATGATAAAAAATTTACATGTGTTAAATTGATTTTTGGTTGATGATTATGTTTACTTATCTAAATTATGTTTAAACATATGGTTAGTAACCTATAATTCTAACATAAACTTATGTTAACCTAAATGATAACTTAGGATAATAGAGATATAATTACTAATTAAACTAATCCTCAAACATCCTTGAGTGGGACTGAAACCCATTGAGGAGAGTGAGGTATTAACCTAAGGTTAAGGAACTAGAAATAGTTATATGTGGAGGTATTAGTACCACATATGGCACTCGAGTCCTATGCATGTATGCATACACTAATATGCCCTGAACCCCATAAAATCCTATCAAAGTGATTATGATTCTCCACAGTACCTTTTGTATGTATTTACCTCTAGATAATTACCTCAGTTCACCTTCTTCAATTCTAGTTGTGCATATGTAAGTATGCTAAACATTTATAATTTCTCTTAGCAAGTGATGTAATTAGATCTAACATGCATCCTAAATTTAATCTGATATAAAATTCCAAAAATAACATTTTGGGGTTGTTTCATCTAGTGTCAGAATAGTTTTTTGCTCTAGGGAACTTTGGAAATGAGTTTTCTTCTTATACTTTTGTAATCTATTGAGTGATCACTTGTAATTTTGAAGATGGTTATAATGTGATCAAACAGAGGCACCATCTGTAGGAACCATTTTAATGTCAACCCAACTAGGGGTATAAGTAGAGGATGAGGATAAGGTCATCATGGACTCATCCCCATTTGTAACCAAGAAGAGTTACCCATGAATAATGCCAATAATAATAATATTGAGGTACCCAATTCTAAATTAGTTAGTGGGAATCTAAATGATAAGTATGAGGATATCCTCAGTGTAAAATTGATAGCCATTAATACCTTGTATGGAAATAGTAATAACTAAAAGCAAATATTGAACAATCTTGAAGGGATATCCTAAAAGGAAGTACCCAAATTAGAAATGGGGAAAATAGAAGGACGTATGATTTAAGAACTACCTTTGACCAAAGTTGACCCAATCATCAAATAACTGAAGAAGATTCCACCACCTACCTTTTCAAGTGAGGAATCAAGTGATGCAGCTAATTCATGGATGATACACTTGTAAAAATACTTTAACTTGCATAACATGCCATCGAATGTGAAATCCAGGGTGACAGCCTACCATCTAGCTGGTCCTACAACTTTATGGTGGAATCACCTTTTTGTTATTAAAGGATATCATCCTTTAAACCTATCTTGGTCTACTTTTGAGACTCAATTTTTCAAAATATACCTAAATGCAAACAAAAAGGATAATAAAATAATCAATTTTAACTTTTGAAGAAATAAAACATGTCTGTTGCTGAGTATAAGAATAATTTTTTGAATTTACTACATCATATGAGATATATACATGATGAAGAAACCAAGATTTAAGTTCAAACTTGGTCTTAAGGAAATGTTGATGCACAATGTCAATATGATGAACCCAAGGACTTTAACTGTAGTAATTGAATCAGCCTACTGGGTTGAGGAAAAAAGAAAAGTCTTGACAAAAGGCAAGACAAGAATTTAAGACAAATAGGCAATAGTCTAATGTAAAAAACCTTTCTTCCTTGAACAAGAACTTCCAAAAATTAGATCATAACTATAGATTTTTTGGTGGCATTAAAATTTTTAGTAAGTTTTCAAATTAAAACAAGAATTTCAAGTCTTATGGATCCTCTAAATTTAGTGCTTACAAGAAGGAATAACATCAAAACAACCAACATGGACTTGTCTTGGGTGCTAATACTATTCCAGTGGCATCTTCTCAACCCATTATTTGATAGGAATGTGGTGAAAACCACTATAAAAAGGATTGTACTAAACTAAAATCATGCCAAACAATGAATCATAGAGTATATGCTACTATTAATAACCATAATGATGATTTATAGGCCATTCCAATTTAAACTTGAGGCATAATTAATAGTTTTCCCTTGACTATCTTTATTGATTTATATGAAATAGATTGCTTTATTTCTCCTTTTGCTACAAGGTAATGAAATATTAAACCCATCCTGATAACAAAAGGATATGAGGTTAAGTTTGGTACTACAAGAAAGTGCCTATTCTTGAGTGTTTGGAACAAGCAAAATTATATCTTGGTGTTTTTAAGACCAAGGTGAATCTTTTTATCATGCCTTTAGCATCTTATGATCTCATCCTTGGGATGGATTGGCCGCATGAACATCAAGCCATGCTTGATTATGTGGGAAAAATATTATAATGCACTAATGAATTTAGCCAAATTATGGAATTTAAAGGCATGTAAGGGTCCAAAATACATAAAAAACTCTCATCCATACAACTAAAAAGAGCTACTAGGAAAGGTTTCAAGCTTTATGTAGTCCAATTGTAGGAATTACCCAATAAAGAGGAGTTGGTACATACAAATTTTCTTATTTTTAGGTAGTTTATGGAATTATTTCCTAATAAAATACCTAATTTACCACCCAAGTGAGAATTTGATTTTTCCATTGATATCATACTCAGATCTGACCTTGATTCTAAATCCCATTACCACATGAATGTGGATAATCTACAAGAGTTAACAGTTTAGCTACAAGAAATTTTGGATAGTGGAAGCATCTGATCATGTGTGTCCCCTTGGGGGCTTTGATTGTATTTTTGAATAAAGATGGTAAACTAATGCTTTGCATTGATTATCACATGCTAAATAAGGTAACTAAAAAAAACCATTATCATTTACATAGGATTGATGACTTGTTTGACCAAATTAATGGTGTTTTAGTCTTCTCTAAGATTGATTTGAGATCAAGATACCATCAACTGAGAATCAAGGAAGAAGAAATTCATAAGACAAATTTTATAACTTTATATAGACACTACAAGTTCAAAGTTCTACATTTCAACCTAACTAATGTCACTGTAGCTTTCATGAATCTTATGAACAACATATTGAGAGAATTTTTGGATAAGTTTGTGATGGTTTATCTTGATGACATTCTCATTTATTCTAGAAATGAGGTTGAATATGATCAACACCTTCGTTTAGTCTTGTAAAGACCAAGACAATATAATATGTATGGAAAGATATCTAAATGTGCATTCTAGGAATCTAAAATTCAATATTTACGACACATTATTTCTAAAGAGGGCATCATTGTTGATCATGAAAAAATTAAATTTATTAAATATTGGTCTACTCCTTCCAATGTGCATGAAATGTGCAACTTCATGGGCTTGGCTAGTTATTACTGACATTTTGTTGAAATTTTTTCTAGTGTGGCCTATCCCATTACCTCTTTGAAATGCATAGGTAAGAAATTTGTGTGGACACCTTAGTGTGAGGAAGAATTTAATAATTAGAAAGCAATGCTTACAATCTCACCTATTTTTATAATTCTAGAACCAAATGTTAACTATTATGGCATTAATTTGCACCCTTGGAGAGGGTTCTACAGGCTCTCTCTAACTAATCCATAAAATGGTAACAACCTTAGGCTATGGGTATCTTGTAATGTGGTTGAACCTATGAAGAAGGTCGACTTCCTCTTGGTAGATCACCTAAACTAATATTTCTACTTGGAAAAGGGATAGAGAGGGGTAAAGGGTAACTAAGGAAGCTAAAAATGTGATACACCAAATTTAAAGGACACTCACATAAGCTATAAAAAACACTAGTTTAGTACAAGATAATTATTTCTCACATAATCTCATAGAATAGTGAATTTGCATAAGTATTTAATTAACTAGGCTCACCAAGCAATGGATGAAACAAAGAGGAATTCTAAGATTCACACCAAGAATCTATTAATGGCAGAAAGAGAATAAATTTAGACCTACAAATAACTTGGAAATACCTTAAAATAGGAAATAAATAATGAAAATGGATATGTAAAACACTTATTCATAAAACCATCATACACAAGGTTACTAAACACAAGTTAAAGGAAAGACATAGGTAAAAATTATCTTATTACTTCAAGAGGTAGTTCTTACAAATTTTTAAAAGGTTTTGCCTTGTCAAATGAGAGTCTCCTACTCTTCAAAAATGAAAGAGAGTGCCTTATCAAAATTAAGAGTCTCAAGGAGAGTCTTTTACAATGGGTAAGAAAATGGGATATATAAGACAAAGGGGAAGAGAGATAGGAGAAGTGGGCATATAGAATTCAATAAATGAGCTTCCACCACCCACCATGAATTCTCAACCACATTTTGGTCAACTAGGACTAATCCTTTACCAAAAAACTAACCTTCATTAGCTCTAATATTCTTCAAGCCCTCTCATTAGCTGAGAAACACACTAGAAAATAAGAATTTGTTAAGAATGATGAGTCATTGTCCACCAGGAAGGAAAAATCTTTAAAAAATCTAAAAATATATTGAATGTTTGACCTGCACTCTCTAATCCCCAAATATTTCTCTTAGATTTATATGCAACCCTCCACTTGATCTTCTAGAATATGTTTGGGTACAATTCAATTGACCTAGAATTTGTGCTTAACTAACCATGGAGGTCATATTTTATGTTTTCCTTTTACCATGACAGTCCTAAGACCCATTCAAAACCTCCATACTATAGAATGCCTTGATCATAGGCTTGTTGAAAGTAGATGATATGACTATGTCAAAGGATAAGAAACTCATACATATCACATCTCTACCCTTACTCCAAACCCTAAACATAGGTCCATTGTATATGAAAACCAATCCCATTTATTGGTTTTCATATTGTCATAATTTCAATGAAGACCCATTAGGCTACTTAGTCTCTTGATAATGATCAAGACAAAATAAAAACCCAAGATAGACTTTATAACATGACTAAGTATACCTTTTAATATAACTAAGCTTTAATGGTATCATACAAATTTTTAGGGTTTGCTTTGGTAGCCTAGATCATATTTTGATCTCACATTTGTACATTTGCATGCTTAGGTGGAAAAATATTTTGATCTAACATGTCTACCTATATGGCATTTCCTTTCCACACTATTTATCATATTTAAAATATAACCATCATCACTTTGGACACATGTCTTCATCTTGTGACCCATGGAAACTTGATTGAATTTGCCTTGTTGATTTTGATCTGGGCTTCTTAGATTGTGACACTTGGTATCCCCACATACTTTCTATGGACCCTGATTTTAGTCTCCATCCATTTAATTCTCTTACCCCATGTGGTGGCCTCATGTGAAATCTAGGCTCATTAACGTATTGAATTCACTTTCACCTTCAATCTCATTTACATGGTTGAATACACATTGTTGATCTTGATCTATATGATCAAATATCCATCATTGATCTTCTAATTCACCATGATCATGACACTTGTCACTATTACATTGAATATCAAGATCCTTTAACTTGTTAACCTCGTGCTTATCTTCAATCTTGATTTGCATAATTGAACAAGTGCTATAAATCTATCTTGAATTATTTACTTAAGCTATCAACTATGTGCCATTGATATATGATCTGATCAAGTGAGGTTTCAACACTTGGCACACCCATGTTCAATATCAAGCTCCTTTGAAGTTTTTTTAATCCAAATGGCTATTTCTTATGGCTTTAATTTGATGTCTCTAGGAATTTCCCAAATTACTAGATCATTTTTGAAGGCTTATATCTCTAGATAGGAAACATACCAAGACACTAAACTTCCATGGAAAATTCTTGGTACAAAATACATCATCTTCATGTGATCCTTCAACTTTGGTTGGCTTCCCAAGTACACTTATCAAATGCACAATCAAACTGACCTGTTCATTCTTTCATGATGTGCTAAGATGGTTTGGTTTCTATGGGTTTGTTCTAGTCATCATTTGACCCATAAAGGCTCTGATGAACCTATGAAACTTTCTTTAAAACTTTTTCATGCTCCTGAATGCTTGAACACCATAAAAACCTACTAGATCCTTCACTTACAATTCTAGACATGCTTTACGCCTATTCCTCAAAAATTCCAATTTCACCTTAAAGTTTGGTTAAAGTGTTTCAAAATCTTGCAACTGACATGTATTCTTCTCCTTCCACCATTGGATCACTGACTCAACTAGAACTCAACTCAGCTTCTCACACCACACTGGCATCTCTTAGAATACTACACTACATCATCAATTCAAGATCATAAAGGGACTAGTCATGGGGGTAGAAGGATACTAAAAGCGTTCAAGAGAATGTTGTGATCCATCTAGGTGAGAGTTTTATATGTAGGCTAATTTTGGCCAACATTTTTGGTGACCTCATGGGATTGCATGCCTATTATGCAATAAATTAGTTGCCTTTATCTGATCCATTAGGCATATGGGGTCACAAGTCTCTACTCTTAACTAATATAAAATTGATAAAAGTCTATCTTTTTTTAAAACCTCCTCTTGAAGCATACAGGACAATAAGAAACATAAACAACAACTATTCCCAAGGCACTTATGGATGGGAAAAACACAACTAAAAAAAATTTGCACAAGGCACTTGGAGGAAAATAATAAAATCTACTCTAATATATAAAATGGTTGAAAACTATTTTAATAACAAGGATTTAAATGGATGCCATTAATCAAGATGGGTAATACCTCTCCATCCAACTAGGCAAGCTAAAAATAATTATGTTGTTTTCATCTATGGATCAAGTAAGGGCCACTCCATAAGGTGTTAAACTTAGTATGGTTACCTAGCTTAGCCCTATTTAAACCTCACTTCAGGACTATATCCCATTCTTTGACGTGCCTTGTTATGGCTCTCTTGTCAAAGGTTTTCTTAACTTGAGCTTGGTGTGATTCTAGTGTCTTCATTTTAAGGTCCCATGTTGCTTCAAGTTCCATGAGCTATTCTACCCTCACACTCATAGGTGCACTCTCCATAAACTCAAGTTTATGTGATAACTCCAAGGTAGGTAATTCAAGAAGGATGGTCAACTTGGCTTCCATCCCATATACAAGGACATATGGCGAGTTGCCAATGGAAACTTTGGGAGTCATTTTATCATCCCATAAGGTTATCCTTAGCTTTGTGTGCCGTAATCTATGATTCAATTTCGTAGTCCTCTTGATAATCCTTACCAAGTTTTTATTTGTAGACTCTGCAAGTTCATTGCCTTGGGGATAGTAATTAGAGGATGTATTAATTTAGATTCATAGCCAAAGTTCCCATTCACTTGTCATCATGTCAATAAATTCTAAGGCATTATCTAAAATTATTGTAGCTGGTACACCAAACCTTGTTACTATGTTATCATATAAGTCTAACATTTTTATTTAATTAGCTTCTTTAAGGAAATTGATTTCACCCACCTGGTGAAATAGTTAGTAGTATTGAGTACCCATTTGTGTCCTCTATTGGAAGGTAGATTGATCATTCCTATGAATTTTAAACCCCAATGTATGAAGGATTGCTCCACTTAGATTGGGTTGAGATGAAGGGCTACTAATACTTACTTTCCTATAAAGAGAGCACATTTTTGACATTTTATTACCCATGCATAGGCATACTTGAAGAGGATGGGCAAGTAATAACCATCTCTCATCAATTTTTATACTATATTCCTTGGAGAAAAATTGCCTCCTATAGGCCCATCATGGAACTACTCCAAGAGCCTTGCCACCTAGTCATTATCTATGCACCTAAAGAGTACTCCATTAAGGTATTTTATAAATACAACCCCATCAACCAATTTATAAGGTATAGAATAAATTATAAAATAACTTATATTTTATCTATCCATACCTTATGGTCACTCATCTACTACCATGAAATGTGTCATATCTTGAAGCCAACTAGTGTAGGGTGGAGGTGCATCTATTTGTGAATTATCTTGTGTCACCAAGACAACCTCTTTATCTTCATGAAAGTCATCCACCTTATACTCACATAAGCCTTTGACTCTCACTAGCTTAGTGACCTTGATCTTCATGTCATATTTCAAGACCTTGGTAATCCATCTAACCCTATTCTCATTCAAGTCTTTGTTAAGAAGGAAGTCCCTCACTCTAGGACGAGACACCATAGGATAAATATTTATATTGGAGAGCATTGGCATAAATTTTTTAAGGCTTCTTACCACTAGAAGGACTTGATTCTCCATAAAATTATACCTTAGCTCATATCTTTCAAGCCCTTGACTAAAAATTGCAATTGGTTGCTTTAGTTCTTTAACATTCTTTTGAATTAACATAACTGATATATTGTCAATATTGGCAAAGGCATACAATATGAAGTCCCTTGAGAAATTAGGATTCAAGGGGGTAGGTTCTTTGGCAATGGCTTGATTGATAGACTTAAATGCTTCTTTACTTTCATTTAACTAAGTGAACACTTAGTTCTTCTTCAACGTAGTAGTGATGGGTTTGACCAAGTTGGTAAAACTAGGTATAAACCTTATCACAAAGTTTATGGTCCCAAGGAAAATATGGAGTCCCTTCTTGTGCTTGGGTAAGAATAATATTAAGATATCATTTATTTTATCAGGATCAATAACTAATTCTTATTTTGAAATAATATGTCCCAAGATTTTTACCTCATGAATAACAAACACACAATTATTGGGATTCAAAGAGATATGATTCTCTACATGTTTCAAATATAAATCTTAGGTGATCCAAATGCTCACTAGCCTTCTTAGATAAAACCATTATGTCATCCAAGTAGACAAGCACCATTTGATTTAGTAATCCTTGGAAGGCTATGTCTATGTCTCTTTGAAATGTTGCCCAAGTATTCAATAAGATAAATTGCATCTTTTGATAATCATATGTGCCCTAATTAGTGGTGAAGGTAGTCTTGTATTGGTCTTTTTATCTTACCAGCACCTGGTTGCATCTTGAATACCCATCCAAAAGAGAGAAATGTTCTGAACTAAAAACTATCTAAAGGAGTTTTTCCATGCATGGTAAGGGGTAATGATCTTTCAAAGAGACTCTATTTAGGTCCCTGAAGTTAACACACAACTAGATATCCCCATTCTTCTTCCTTACAGGTACTAGGTTGGATACCCATGAGGATTACTTGATGGGAAAGATGATATTGAACTCAATCAATTTAGTCAATTCTTTATTCATAAGCTCTTCAATTTTGGGGTTAATAGGCCTTTGCTTCTACCTCACAGGCTTGGCATTAGCCTCTAATTCTATAGTGTGTTGGGCTAGATTGGGATCAAATCCTCTCAAATCACTATATTCCCAAATAAAGATGTCTAAACATTCTTTACAAATTTCAATGAAAGCATGCCTTTTAACTTTAGTACTTACCTTTCCAAGCTTGAGGATATTATCTTTGAGGATAAGGACTCTTTCATAATTATCTTCATTAGTTGACATCACTACCTTGTCTTTCCTCCTATGATATCCATCATGGAAAAGACCTTCAAGTATCAAGAATAGGTTCATGGTCTGACTCATGAAATCTACATAGATTCCTATTTCTTGGCATCCCATGATATTTTTAAAATTGAGTATGCATTGCAAGAATAAAATTTGAATATGTAGTATCTTCCTGTGCATTTCAAAGTCTTCAAAAAACCATACATTTGAATTTTTGATAGGATATCATCAAATCCAAGATAATGTGACTACCATGGACCCAGTGGGATAATAAATTTTCTCTCCATCTATGATCAAGAAAGTCAATTTTTTCTTTCCATATACACACTGACAAAAGTTGTAATCTATTCCATCTTAATTGTCCTCATCTTTAATAACTATAAAAACATGGGTTGCATTATAAAAAACTATTTTTAATTACATTATGAAGATATATATTAAGAATAAATAATAAATAAATATTATTCTTCTATCTATCTTCACTAGATTAGATATATGGTCAATGTCATGTGCCAATGTCATGTCTGTAAGTCAAAATGTTGGTGGAACCTGATATGTGTTGATTGGAATTAGAGGTCAGGAACTCCAGTCATCAACTCACTCTTGTGACTCACACTCATTCAAAATAAATTCCATTCATTAAAAAAAGGCATTCCAGGTGTCACGTATGAATATTCCAAGAACCTACATTTGAACTACAAAATGAGTAGAGCTCACTTGAACACATTAGACTCATACAATACTCATAGTTTTCTAAGTCTTTTTCATCCATTAACCAAAAATGTCTACAAATAGTATTATTTTATTGAGCACCATGACATATATTCTCATTAAACCATTCAAAAATAGTTTTTACATAAATCAAATTAGCAACATAGTTAAATTTTAATTCCTCACTTGTAATGGATATGTTTACACATGATCTAACACCTTCACGATCCATTTTTCCATGGCTAGTCTCTGTGAATATCCAAATATGTTATATACTAGTGGTAACATGCATCCTACTCAACCAAAAAAACATCCATGCATTCTTGAATTATGATGTGTAATTTTCTGACCCAATGTAATGCTGACTGAAATTAATATTCCTCTAAGTTAACAATCCATAGAAATTCTCAAAATAACCTTTCACATACTCTATAAGATTTGATCGGTCATCACTGATATAGACATGGTACTCCCCTAATATTTTTTATCTTCCTATATACTATTAAGTGCATGAATTAATGTTATATGCATGAATATGACAACTTAATTTTGAGTTGTAATACTATGATTAAACTTCCATTTATGGTTTGAATGTGTAATTTTTAGAGAATTCAACTACAAAAATAATAGAATAAAGTGGTAATGTGTCCTTTCTTAGATTTAAATGTTCATTGAAACATTTATCCCTATGTGTGTGCTTTGAATACTCATAAACAATTTTCTCCTTGAATTCGACTATAAATCCTATAACAAGTATCTCTTTCATAACAATCTCACACCTTTTAGAATATTTGATATATTTTTGTTGATAAGTCATAGATTATTATTTTCTCAAACTAACTAATTCATGTGTAATTTCACTTATACACTCCTCATGTATACATTTTTTTAATTTTGGCAATCCACTACAAATGTTGTAATTTCCATCTAAACATGCTTTCTTATAAAATAATTATCCATCTTGTCTTTCACAAAAAAAATATTTGGAATAAATTTTATGGCTGATTTTGGCAGAACTTATACACCACACTCCTATAAAATTTTGTTATATTCCAAATTAAAATGAATATAATGAAAAACATCATAGTGCATTAATAAATTGACATGTTGCCTACAACAAGTGGTGCATGTGTGATTTATTCTTACATATAAAGGTTTGGACATCTCAAAAAATATTTGAATCATAATAATTTTTTGATGTTTTTTCCAAAAATATAGAGTAAAATTTTGTTTGAGCCATATCTAATAAATGTTTTTGATGCATTTCAGGATTACGAGAACCAACTCTTATTTACATTACATCTCTTGCATTGGGCAAAACTCTTGTATTGTCTTTCAAAATTGTGTAAGTATTTTAAGGCATCATCTATAGCTTTACCCTTTTGTGGAAGTATACTTTCATTAATGTTTTTCTATTTATATCAAGTGTTCGACTTGTTTTTGAAATAAAAATTTTCCCCTATTTTAGCCTTTATTATAGAAGTTTTCATTATATGACAGGTAGCATTACAATCTTTGTTGCCTTGCCTGATCTCAAGACTATAGTGTGATATGTATCATGTAGATTTTCAACAATTTCATCATTTTCATTATCCATGTAAGATATTCTTAGTCCAAATGTGTAAATTATAGATCTCATCTTAACCAATTTCATTAATGAAATAAATAATTGACATCTTTGACTATAATAATAAAATATTTTAAAAGAAAACTAGCCCAAATTTATTGATCTATTATTCTTGAATTGTAGTTAGACATTTTTTATGCATTATTTTCAAAATATTTTCATCAACATCAATTAAGTACTTATCTTTTCTACGCACAATTCTTGGAGGTGTTGTTATTGGAAAAATTCATTGAGAGTGTGTTTCAAAATCATTATATGTTTTCATGAAAATTTCTTCATTGTTAATTTCATCATAATTTATGTCCATTAAATTTTATTCATTTTTGGTGTATAAAGTGTGATGCATAAGTTCTTCATCAACAAAATCAAAAACTTTAAACTTTGAATGTGAGATTCCAACATTATCTAATTCAATATTGTCAATTTCATCATAAATCAATTCATTATTGTCAATTTCATTATAATTAAATTCATTATTTTTATTTTCATCATTATTCAATTCATTATTATCAATTGTCTCATTATCTACAACATTTCGCTCATCAAGGCTAGTGTTTGTACCTTGTCTAAAATGAAATGCTCACATTTGTAACTTGTTTTTTTCTCTCAATTGTTATAATTGTTTTGGGGTTTTGTTCTTCAAATTATTTTTCTTCTTTTAATGTGAATTGGAGACCATTGTGACAGAATCACCCAAGAAATTACTTCAAAATTTGGGGTCCAAAAGAGTAATTCAAAATGTACATAGAGAATATGCAAAGTTAATGTAGGGAATGTATTTGGGGATAGAAATATTGATTTTAGACAAAAATAGTTGTTGAAAGTGAATTTTATCTATACTTCAAGGAATACATACACATTATAGTAAGGTGTAAATGTTACTATAATGCATATGCGTTCCTTGAAGTATATGCATATACTATAAAAACAAGCAAAAAGGCTCATATTCAATGCGTAAATTACCTACAATACTCTAATATGTTGTAATAAGACTCAATAAGACAATAATATGATCCATAAATACCTAATACGATGGAATAAGGTTATCATATGATGCAGTAAGGCTCAATATGATGCATAAATCCCCAATATGATGCATAAATATCAATTATGATGCAATAAGACTATCATATGATGCAATAAGGATCAATATGTAATGATAAATGAAGTAATTGTTTCCCAAATTCCATCAAAGGTCCTTGTAAAACTAGATGAACAATGGGTTCAGAAATTGACACTAATCACATTCATGAATTTATGAATTTATGATGAAATTAAGGAACTTAGGGTTTGTGCTTGTTATAAAATTAGGATTTATGATAAGGATTTTAGTGTAATTGGTTTGTACACTATCACCTTGTCACCTTTAAGGGGAATAAGGTCACAAATTTAGGGGACATTTTAAACTTTAATATATCTTGCATAAGCTCAATAGAGTTTAAAATTGGGTATATTATACATATGTCATACTTGGTCAATGCCATGTCTATGCCACCCTATATTTATAAAGCATATCCATCCTGTAATGGATTTGAGCAAGGTCCCTATTGCATTTAGAAATTTTCTAACCTACACATTCATCACTATAAGCACAAAATTTAAAAACAAAACTTTAAACCATATCATCACTAATGGATACATGTGACCATTTCAATTTTATTGAGCTTAAGAACACATCTTATACAAAACAATATACATACCAAGATATAATAAAAATATGTACCTTACCCATCATCCTATTTTCTTATCTTACTATCCTAGTTACATAGTAAGGTATTGAACTCTATAGTATTGATAAACACCAATTGTTATCTAGATTATTTTTAAACTTACAATGATTGCATCCATGGTATGTATAGGACTAGTCCCATGTCAAAGAAACACTCTTGAAATGAAGTGGGAATGGATGGATGGGTTGATGGTTGTCCCATATGTGATGGAGAGATAGATGAAGGAGGTGTAGGGAATGTACGATTAACCATAATTTCATAAGAGATTCAATTTTAGGCAAAATTTGAACAATGTATATGAATACATTAGTGGATATTGAATAATTGTAACAATAAAATACTCTTTTTAGATTTTCAATTGGGACCTCAAAATGTACCTATTGAATTAGATGCACTGAGACACTTTTGAGGAAACTTAAGGGACTTTATTCATCACATTTTAGGAATGTTTTTGGGATAATCTAAGGCATGATTAATAGGTATTAGGATCCATTAGATAACATTATTGAAATAGATATACAATATATGCATTGTTACACCAAGGGATCATTTCATATTTCTATTTACACAAGATTATCTATACAACATAGTCCAATTCAATGGGTTTTCCAGTTAAACAAATTAGTTCAAAATTTATAAAACAAGGGGTCTAGTCAAATATATCAATGAAATAACAAATTCAAAAGATAGGATTTTAGGCAAGTAAGAGACTAAGGTATATCCTTTCCCTACTATAAGAAACATGAAATTTGGTTCATTGATGTTATTTCAAAACAACACGTATGTGTTATATAATGTGTATGCATTATTCAAAATGTACATGTTATAGAATACATACGTGTTATTTGAATTTGAATTCAAAATAATTATCAAGCCTTGGAAATGGATTGGATTTATAAGCCAAAGGCTTGTGACTATGCATCTATAACTAAGACTGATAGTTTGTCAAAAACTAACAAATTTCAACTTCAATCACCAAATATGTTATGGATTTAAACATCAAAATTCAAAAAAATATTACCTTCATGATGAACACATGTGATCTTTTTAAATATATGATTTTTATAATTTTTTAGCTATTTAGAGGGTTCAATGTATATTTATTTCTAAATACACATTTTTTATGCCACTACATGTTGCACATATACATGCCTATTTATGTTTATGTAATTTTTTTATTGATCCAAGTGCAATATAAATTATATGATAACCAGCTATGCCTAATTATACAAACATTCAAAAAAATAAAATTTCATTTTTTTTGATGTAGTTAGAGGGGGTCACATGATTGGTTATCCATATTTTTGTCAGTTTTCAAGATCTTAATTGAAAAATGGAAAAAAATTCAATGCAAAAAAAAATTATAACACACTAGAAGATCTTATCTAAATATTCACTGAAGGGTTACAAATAATATTTAACAATGTTAAAAAAAGGTGGGTCATACGATTATCTATCTACTATGTTTTCTTAAAAAACAAGAGGAGTTTCTCATCAAATTTTATACTTTTAACCTATTTATACTTAACCATTTTTTGAAAAAATAGTTTTTTGGAAACTAGACTTGAAATGCAACAATTCATTTTTGTATACCATCTTCAAAATTTGAGTGTAGCCATCTCAAATTATCTATAGATGTTCAAATTTAAAAAATTCCATAAAAATAGTGTCCAAAAGTAGCCCTTTTTTTCCACCCAAATGTGTCCACTTACCTTCAAGTAAATTTCAACAAAAATATAGAAATTACTATTAAAGAGGATAAATAATATGTGTAAAACCATAGATTCAATTAGAGGGAGAAATCATGGTATAACCAAGATCTCCTTTTATATGCCAACATGATATAATCTTAAGTGGAAGTTATAAGGAAATGAATTCAATCAAAATAATTATACCCTTCTCTCCCAATGATAAGAAATATTTGACTTTAGTTTGGAGGAATAGGAAAGGAAGGACCAACAAAGGCCATGTTTCAAAGTTTATTCATTACAAAAGGGTGAAAGGAGGCATAATGTAATGCATAAGTTTTGTTGAACCTTAGAATTAAATACCCATGGGCTTGCGATTGTTGGATGGCAAAATTTTGGTTCGATGCATTATGTAAGTTTTTTTGTTGAAGGCAAAAGGATTTTTTACTAATTGTTTGTTATAGTTTAACTAGTTGTTTATTATTTGGCCTGCGTCTTTAGATCATCATTTTTTTGTTGGTTTGATGTTTTATCCTTTTTTTAATGATGGTATAGGTGTTTTTAGTGAGATTAAAGGATATATGTATTTTCCCACTATATGACACTTCAAGGCCTTTCAAAACTTGTGTTTCGACCCACATCAAATAAAAAATGTGTAAAACATTAATTAAATCATTTATTCAATTTCTTAAAATATGTAAAACATATAGGGATTATAAGTGTATTTTTAAAGTCATGTAAGCTATTAATAGATGTCATCATTATAATGTAGTGATGTACACTTAGTAGTGTTAGTGACCTTACTTGGAACATTGGTAATGATAAAAGAAATTTCATTTATAGGTAAGTGGCATCCTTGGATTTTGATAAGGTTTTTTATATATGATATAAATTTTAAAATAGGCATCATTTCCTCTTTACGAATGATGAATCCAACAAAGAAATCATACTCGATTGAGAGGCACTTGGCCAATTCAAGAAAAGGAATGAGATGTCTCCATCTAAAGACTACATAAATGATAATGATATATTTTACCCTACTTTAATTAATCAAAAATAGTAGTAGAGTAGATAATTTTGTTCCAAAATTAATATTATAGCTCACTCCAATGACCACTTTTCTTGTTAGAATGTCTACTAGCTCTTACATCTATGTTTTCTCAATGATATGCATTTTGTCATCCATTACATCACACCAATTGATGTCCTTGATTTATTCCTCATAATAGATAGGATCAACTCATAAAATATATCATAATTCATTATTTGATCTTTATTTTCCTCATACCTTGACTACTCATAGACTTATTGCATGCTTCTTTCCTTCATAAGCATTAACTTGAGTTAGAGGTAGATGACATTGACTCATGAGTTTCTCTTTGAATTCCTTATCAGTTGATACCACTAGAAGAATCAACACTTTGTGAAATATGGATCTAAACTGGTGCATGACTAGTTGTACCTCCTTTTTTAATTTTAAGAAAGGATCCACTAGCCCTTGTTTTCACTTGTTACTCTTCCTGTCTCTCTTCACACACTACATCCTTAATGAATTAAACATTATAAATGATAATCAGCTATTTGGTAATGATATTTCATAACATATTAGCCTTTGATTTCTCATTATAGAGAAATATAATACATTTCTCACCTTTGTCATTCCACTTTGATATTCTTATATTGAGCACATGTGCATATGCCACACATCCAAACATTCTAAGGTGTTCAACACTCAGTTTCAATATACTCCATACTTCTTGATGAATCATATCCCTAACACTCTTAATAAAATAAATATTTAAAAAATTTATGGTTCTGCTACAAATTAGGCCCAAAACTCATTAGCTAATCCTTTTTACTTAAGCATACTCCTTTCCATCTCTTTTATTGTTTAGTTCTTCCTTTTAGTCACACCATTTTGCTGTAGTGTATACCTAGATATAAATTTCTTCTTAATACCCTTATTCTTGAAAAAATAAAAAAAATTCATTTGATATGTATTCTCCCCCTCTATCCATCTTTAAGATCTTTATATAATGGCAACTTTACTTCTCTACTATGTCTTTGAATTGCTTAAATTTTTTAAATACCTCTTTGTTCTTTAATAAGAACACCCATGTCTTATAGCTAAAGTCATCTATGAATGTCATAAATTCACATTCCTGGTTAAGGATGGAGTCTTAATTAGGCCATACAATTATGAATGTATTAGATCAAGAGGAATTCTTTATCTCTATGACTTACGCACATGGAATTCACTCATATGTTACTTCCATACTATACAATCTTCATAGAATTTATTTGGTTGTTAAATGAGGGGAATCCTTCTCATAATTTATTTTCTTGTGAATAAGGTTTTGCCTCTAAAAATCAAATGCCAATACCTCAGGTGTTAAATAATAGACACATCTACTATATTTGTTTTTAATGTTATTACAAGTTCACTTTGCATCCTTAGAGGGAACATTATATTACTTGTAATATTTACTTAAAAATATAATTATTTCTTCTAATTATATTATAAATTATGAATTCGTCATCATCAAATATCACCTTATACACCTTTTGGAAAAGATGCCCAATGCTAACTAGGTTGTGCCACAATCCTGGCACATTGTATACATTTTGAATTTATCTTGTCACCTTACTTAGTACATATAGGAAAATTTAATTTTCCCATGAAATGAACCTTATCATTATTTATCATGTTCACTTTTGATTTGACTAAATCATTAATTTGGTTGATAATTTCCTTATTCCCACTCATATGGTTGTTACAACCACCATCCATATACCAAATGTTTCTCAATTTTTATTTAACTATATTGTATGTTATAAAAAAGCTTCCAAATTTATCATTCCTAATAGGTTAAACCATTTGTGTCTTTGATAAATTTTATTTTTGCATATTCATATCATACCCTTTATTTATACAGTCATTATCATAGTGCACATACTTCTTGCAATAGTAGTATTGTAATATGAATTTAAGTTCAGCATTGAATATGCACATTGTAACAAAACATTAGAGACCAAATAATTTATAAAAATAATAAAATAAATTAAAATGATTAAAAAGGAAGGTAGGGTTGTTGAATCTAAGATCATGAAATTAAATACATCCTAGGAAAATTAGATAAATTAATATTTTCCATAATATTGAGTAAGATGTAATCCTAAAAGGGATATTAGAAAGCACATGTTTACTAATATGTAATAATGAGGAATGTATTAAAAAAATAATTCAATAAAACAAACCAATTTCCTATTAATTAGGCTAAATAATATGTATAAAATAACAATAAAAGCATAATTAATCAATAAAATAATAAAACTAGGGAATACAAAAATGGGCTACAATTGTATTATGAATATCACTACTCTTGTACATTATTGTTTTCACTATTATTGAGTTATGAATAGGAATTTAAACATTTGTATGTTACAATAAATTTAGATTACTTATTTCATCTATTTTTAGTTGTGAATATATCATCATGCGATCAAAAATTGCCTCTCCTTAATTATGTTTTTAGTTATGTGATTTTTAATTTTAAAATTCATAAAATATTATCAAAATATTTTTTTTATAATAATTCCTACCTAAACAAAATTATTCAAAAAAATCTTGTTAAAATTTCTATTCAACTTAATACAATTACTTCTTTAGCATTTAAAAATGACAAAAATTTCTCAACCACTAAAAGAATATCACATCCCTAAAATTTCCTAATAGAAAGTAGAATAAAAATGAATTGAATTTATTTATCTTTTAAAGAGTGGCATATTAAATTTGAAAGTAGTGGTCAAATATATGATTGTTTGCTATGAACTCCCACAAAATGTCATTGTAAATTTTGGCTTGAGGCTCAAAAAAATCATTTTTGTCCATCATTGACTTTACACATATCTCCACTTCAATGACATAGAGAATCATAGCAACAATAAAAATTTAAACACCCTTACTTGTGGCTTTTCACAACCTCTCTCTCTCTCTCTCTCTCTCTCTCTCTCTCTCTCTCTCTCTCTCTCTCTCTCTCTCTCTCTCTCTCTCTCTCTCTCTCTCTCTCTCTCTCTCTCTCTTTCTTCTCTCTCTCTCTCTCTCTCTCTCTCCCTATAGGAGTGGTTTTGGTTTTGTAAACCTATTTCAATCCAATGACCTATTTTCTTGTTGGAATATCTATTGGCTCCCATGTTTGATTTTTCTCAATGGCATGCATTTTTTCATCGATTAAATCACACCACCTTTTATCCTCAATTTCTTCCTTATGATATATAGTATCAACTCATAAAAATATAGCATAATTCATTATTTCATCTTCATTTTCCTCATATTTTAACTACTTATAGACTTATTGTAAGATTCTTCTCATTAGTTATTATTGACTTGAGTTCGATAGAGATGAATTTGATTCATGAGTTACTCTTTGCCCTCCCTATTGGCTATTACCACTAGATGAATCATCCTTTTTTGAAATATGGATCCAACATGGTACATGAGTGGTGGTACCTCCTTATATTTTAGTTTTAGTAAAGGTTTCACTAGCCCTTTCTTGCAATTATTGCTCTTCTTTTCTCTCTTCCCATGTTGCATCCTCAATGAATGGAACATCCCAGTTGATTATGATTTCTTTAGTAATGGGATTTTACTACCTATAAACCTTTGATTTATCACTATAGCTAATGAAAATACATTTTTCACTATTATCATCCAACTTTTATCTTATTAACTTGAGTACATCTGCATATGCCACACATCCAAACACTCTAAGGTGTTAAGAACTTGATTTATAAATGCTCCATTATTATTGAGGAATAATATCTAAAACACTCTTAGCATAATAAATATTTACAAAATAGATCATTATTGATATAGTCTTAGCCCAAAACTCATTAGATAATCATTTTTACCTTAAGCATACTCCTTTCCATCATTCTTATGGTTTGGTTATTCCTCTAAGACACACCATTTTTTTGTGATGTATACCTAGATATAAATTGTTTATTTATTCCATTATACTTCCAAAATCCACAAACTCATATGATAAGTATTATCCCCCTATATTCATCCTTAAGATATTTATATAATGGAAACTTTACTTCTCCACTATGGATTTGAATAGATTTAAGGATTTAAATGCCTCTAATTTATTCTTTAAAAAGTACACCCATTTATTTTGGTTGAAGTAATATTTGAATGTCATCAAATACACAATCTTGGATAAGGAGGGAGTCTTCATTGGAACACACAAATCTGAATTTATTACTTCAAGAGGAGCTCTTGTTGTCCATAACTTACCCATGGAAATGCACTCCTATGTTACCCAATTTTTAAACTTTTCATACTTTATTTGTTTGTTATACGAGGGATAAACCTCTCACCATTTGTCTCTTTTGAATAAGGGTAAGCCACATAGAACTCAAATTCCCATACCTAAGCTTACAGAGAGTAGACTTATCTACTACATATGTTTTGAATGTTTTTAAAAATTCATTTTGCATCCTTAGATGGAAAGTACTATTGCTTACCATATTCACTATTGTAATATGATTATTTTTGACATTTTTTTAATAAATTATGCATTCACCATCTTAAAATTTCACCTTATTCCCCTTTTTGACAAGCTTCCCAATTATAAGTAGGTTGTGCTTCAATCCAGATAAATAGTTTATATTTTGAATTTATATTTTGTCACTTAGCTTGTTGTGCATAGAAGTGTTACCTTTGCCTATGACAAGGACCTTCTCATTATTTTTCATATTCACTTCTCATTTGATTCACTCATTAATGTGTATTAGCATCTCCTTATCCCCACTCATATGGTTTCTACGACCACTATCCAAATATAAAATGTCTCTAGTATTTCACTCATCTATATTGCATGTTATAAACAAACTTTGAACATTAACATTCCTATTAGGCTTAAACTATTATTTTTTTGAGAAATTTTAGCTTTGAATATTCATATCATACTCTTTATTTATACACTCATTATCATAGTTCACATACTTCTTGAAATAATAGCATTGTAAGATGATTTAAATTCAATCATTGAATATACACACCATAATAAAACATTAGAGATGATTTTTTTTTAAAAAATAGTAAACTATGACATAGGATTAATTATAATGTAGGGTTATTGAATCTAAAAGCACACAATTAAATAAATCATTAGAAAAATAGATAAATTCATATTTTACATAATATTGAGTAATATTTAATCCTAAAGGGATGTTAGGATGCACATATTCACTAATTTGTAATAATGAGGATTGAGTTACAAAAAGAATTCAAAAAAATACCCAATTTACTATTAATTAGGCTAAATAACATGTATAAAATCACAACTAATATTAAAATCATAAAATTATGGAATACAAGCATGGGTTACAATTGTATTACGAATGTCACTACTCTTGTAGATTATGAATTGAAATCAAGCATTGAATATGCACAGCATAACAAAATATTAGAGACAAAATAATTTATAAAAATAATAAACTACGACTTAGGATGATTTAAAGGGAAGGTAGGGTTTTTGAATCTAAGAGGACACAATTAAATATATCCTAGGAAAATTAAATAAATTCTTATTTTCCATAATATTGAGTAGGATCTAATCATAAAAAGCATATTAGAAATAACATATTTACCAATATGTAATAATGAGGAATGAATTATAAAAATAATTCAATAAAATTACCCAATTTCCTATTAATTAGGATAAATAATATGTATAAAATAATTAAAATCGTAAAAGTAGGGATTACAAAAATGGGATACAATTGTATTATAAATATCACTAATCTTGTAAATTAATTTTTTTTATCATTGTTGAGTTCTGAATCAACATGTAAATATTTATATGTTCAAATATATATAGATTACTTATTTCATCCTTGTTTAGCTTTGAATACCTCATCATGACACAAAAATTGGCCTCTCCTTAATTATGGTGTTAATTATATGATTTTGAAATTCAAAATTCATAAAAACATTATAAAAATATTTTTGATATAATAATTCCTACCTGAAAAAATAAAATAAACACACAAAGTTTGTTAAAATTGTTAATTATCTCAATACAATTAATTCTTATCATTCTAAAATGATATAAATTCCTGACTACTAAAAACAATAGCATGACATCTCTAAAATTTCTTAATAGAAAGAAGATTAAAAATGAAATGAAATTATTTATCTTTGATAGCGTGCCCTGTTTAAGTTAAAATTAGTGGTTAATGATATGATTTCTTGCTATGAACACCCATTAAATGTCATTAAAAATTTGGCCTTGAAGCTCAAAAAAGTCATTTTTGGCCATCAATCTCTTCGTACATCTCTCCACTTTAATGACTTGGACAATAATAGTACAAATCAAAATTTAAACACCCTATCTTGTGGCCTTTCACAATTATCCTTGACTTATGTCTCTATCTTACCTTTAAGATTACTTTTGGTTTTGTAAACCCGTTTCACTCCAATGACCAATTTTCCTATTGGAATATCTATTACCTCCCATGTTTGATTTTTCTCAATGGTATGCATTTTTCATCAATTACATCACACTAATTGATGTCCTTGATTTCTTCCTTATTATAGAAAGGATCAACTCATAAAAAGACACCATAATTAATTGTTTCATCTTCATTTTCCTCATATACTGATTACTCATAGACTTCTTGAAATCTTCTAGTCATTGGTAAGTGTTGACTTGAGTTGGAGGTAGATGAAGTTGAATTATGAGTTACCCCTTGACCTCCTTGGTGGCTATTTCCACTAAATGAATCATCCCTTTGTGAAATGGGGCTCAAAATTTGGTATGTGAATTATTGTACCTCCTTCTATTTTAGTTTTACTAAAGGGTCCACTAGCCCTTATTTGCACTTGTTTCTCTTCTTTCTCTCTTCCCATGTTGCATCCTTAATTAATTGAACATCCCAATTTATTATGATCTCCTTCGTAAGGGTACTGTACTACCTATTATATTTTATTTCTCACCATATCTAGTGAAAATACATTTTTCACCTTTGTCATCCCACTTTTACATTCTTAACTTGAGCACATGTGCATATGCCACACATACAAACACTCAAAGGTATTGAACACTCAGTTTCTAGATGCCCCATTTTTATTGAGGAATCATATCCATAACACTCTTAGTAGAAAAAATATTTAAAAAATAGATCATTATTGCTATAGCCTTAGCCCAAAACTCATTGGATAATCCTTTTTGCCTTAATCATTGTCCTTTCCATATCTTTTATGGTTTGGTTCTTCCTTTCAATTGCACCATTTTGTTGTGGTGTATACCTAGCAATAAATTGCTGATTTATTCCATTATGCTTGTAAAATCTACAAAATCATTTGATATGTATTATCACCTTATATTCATCCTTAAGATATGTATATAATGGCCACTTTACTTCTCCATTATGGATTTGAATTGATTGAATGTTTCAAATACCTCTAATTTGTTCTTTAAGAAGTACAGCCATTTATTTTGGCTAAAGTAATCTATGAATGTCATGAAATAAACAATCATGGATAAGGAGGGAGTATTCATTGGACTACACAAATATTAATGTATTAGTTCAAGAGGAGCTCTTTCTCTCCATAACTTACCCATAGAAATGCATTCCTATGTTACTACCCCATCTGAAACCTTCACATATTTTGTTTAGTTTTTATATGAGGGAATACCCTCTCATCATTTATTTCTTTTGAAGAAGGTTTATCCCTCCAAAACTCATATTATCATACCCAAGATGCTAGAGAGTAGTGTTATCTACTATAGCTATTTTTAATGTGGTTACAAGATCACATTGCATCTCTATTCAAAACATCCTATTGATTGTCATCCTTACTATTATAATATGTTTGTTACTGACATTTTTATTATAAATTATGCATTCACCATATTCAAATCTCACCCTATACCTTTTTATAAAATATTCCCAATGATAATTAGGTTGTGCTTCAATATGAACACATAATATACATTTCAAATTTATTTTTTAACACCTTGCTTGTTGTGGATAGAAATGTTGCCTCTATCCATGAAAATAACCTCATTATTTTTCATCTTCACTTCTAATTTGATTGATTCATCAATGTGTTTTAACATCTCCATATCCCAACTTAGATGGTTGATATAACCACCATCAAGATACAAAATGTCTATATTATGTTACTCAGTTATATTGCATGTTATAAACAAACATCAAACTTTATCATTCCTACTATGCTCAACCTCTTATGTGTTAGAGAAATTTAAATTTTTCATATTCATAGTACACTCTTTATTTCTACATTCATTAGCATAGTGAACATAATTATCTCAATAATAACATTATACATTTGATTTATCATACCTCTATGTAGAACCACGTCTTGAAATGGTGATTCTTGTTCCTCTTCCTCTTCTATGTGATTATTTATGGTTATGTCTTCCACCTACTTGATTGATGCAAGTTAATCCTCTTCTTCTATTATTGCATCCTCTCACCTTTCTTCACACATTCACATTGGTCTTAAATTTTGGCTCATGAGAGGATGTGGCTGACTTATTCAACCTTTATTCGTGGGTTGTTAATAAACCCATTAGCCTATCTATTAGCATTTTTATCAACTATTTAAATTCTATAATTGTAATCAATATTATGTCAAATTTGATTGGGAGGATCCCCAACACCTTCTCTATGATTCTATGATCTTCAATATTGTCTCTATTTATATTAATCTGATTGCCAATACTCATTATCCTTATTAATAATTTATTGATAGACTAATTATTATTCATCACCAATGTTTCTAAGTATTTTATTAATAGAAATAACTTGATATGCCTCACCTTTTCACTAATCTAATAAGCATTTTGTAGAATATCATTGTCTTGCTTAAAATGTATAGTTGTTTCTATCCTTTAAAAACCTAAATTGGCTAGTACCATTTCAATTTAGTTGACTGCCTTAACATATTCATTTCTATTCTATTTCGATGTACTATTTATTTCTTGAGGTAGTGCATTGAAGGTTTCTTAGTCTAAAGCCTCTATATAACCTCCTTATACAAGATCCCACATATCTTGTGAGAAAAAATATGGTCTTCATCTTGGTGCACCATACATAATATTTTTTTCATTCAAAGTTGGGATGTTTTTACCATGAACTAGAATTGTTAGCTTCCATGATAATAGTCCATAAATACCAATCTCTACTACCAGTTACTAACCAAATATATTAGAGGCCTGAGTGAACATAGATAGTATTAAAATTGAAGTTTCAAAAATATACCAAGGATATACAGTAGGGTGTTAAAAATATGCTAAAATCACATGTTAATATGTTTAAAATAGGGGAGGTAAGAACTCAAGTGTAAAAACATAAATTTTCATATATTAAATATTTATAAATATTATATTATAATCTACTTACAATACATAAACTAACATAAATACACTTGTTAATAAAAATCTTTAGAAACTCATATAATGACCTTCCTTTCTTTTAATTGGGTGATGGTCTAACTACTATCAAAAAACAAAATTATTATGCTCATTATAATATGCCCCTTATTCTTCATTTATGATTGCTTTGATATTCTCTAGGCTGCTCTCTTTCTTATTATGTATTTTCTAACACCTATTTTTTATTTTGTTATATCTTCCTTATTTTTGTCTTTTACTATTAGTATTTTCACCTATCAGCTGCTCTTCCCTCCAAATAAAATGGCTCTCATATTTTTAAACTCAAACTACTTTGTATTTAATTTTGTTGGTGGCTATAACTGAATTGGTGGATATAATTGAAGAATTTTGGAGCTGATAGGTTGGTGGAAATAATATTTTTTAATAGATTGGAAAATAAAATTTTAAATTGTTAGATTTTTTTTGGAAAAAAGAATGATGTTTGATTACATATGGCCCATAAAATGTTAGGAATTCTAATATAAGATATGTCTATAAAAAAATTGTAATGGGAAATAAATTATAAAAATCAAATCCTGACATCAATCTTTTAAAATTTGAAAGAGGTAATTACGCGATTTTTTTTTTGAAATGATCTTAAACTAATATTCATTAATATAAAATACACATAGGGGATTGAAATCAACAAAATAAAATCAATGATGTAATCCTAAATTTGTTTATTCCCTAGACATTTTATTGGTAGAAAATTTTATTTACAAAAATTGTTGTTAAAATAAACACTTAAACATTTTCATCTTGGAAGGAAAGTATTTTTATTCAATTCATTTAATTATGTTTACTTGAATTGTAAATTTATTTTTTCATCCTCATTGAGTTATGGATCTCTTATCGTGACTAAAATCTATCAAGTGTAGGCTTCTTGACTATGAGATTCATTATAAGATTTTAAAATGTCAAAATTCAAAATATATATAATTGTATCAAAAAAAAATTATAATTTTATCCACAAACTATTATTATAATGAGTCTTACTTGTGAAAAGGAAAGAATCACAAAAATCTAATTAAAATTCTTGTTCAGATCAATACAATTATTTTTACACAAGTGTTAATATATTATATATCTATAACTATTATATTGCAATTTGCTTACAATACATAATCTAACATAACTACAATTATTAGAAAAACTTTTTAAAAAATTCTATAATGACCTTCATTTATTTTTATTAGGTGATGGTTTGATTGTTATCATAAAAAAAATGTTTTTTTCATTATATTATTCCCTTCTCCTTGATTTCTAATTGGTCTATTATTCATAGTCTATTACTGCTATGATATTCTTCAAGATGATCTCTCTTGTTTCATATTTTTATACCACTTCCTTTTTATTTTGTCATCTCTTCCTTATTTTTTATTCTACTATCAATTTTTTCACCTCTCATTGGCTCTTCCCTCCAAATCAAATGGATCACAAAATTTCAAATTCAAAGTGCTTTGTATTTAATTTTTTGGTGGTTGTAATTGAAGAACTTTGGAGTTAATAGGTTGGTGTAAATAATCATATTTTATCAGATTAGAAATGAAATTTTAAACCATTAGAATTTTTTGGAGAAAACTAAAAAGTTTTTATTACATATGACCCACAAAATGCTGTGAATTTCGACATAAGGGATGTCTATAAAAAATTTGTAATGGGAAATAAATTTTAAAAATCAAATCCTGCCATGCTTTTTTTAAAATTTGAAAGAGGTAGTTACGTGATATTTTGTTTAAAATGAGATCTTTAAACTAAAATTCAATAATATAAAATACACATAGGGGATTAAAATCAATTAAAAAAAATCAATGATGCCATTATGAATTTATTGTATTCCTTTGACATTTTGTTCATAATAATTTCATTTATAAAAGATTTAGTAAAAATCAACATTAAACATTGGCATCTTGGAACGAATGGATTTGTATTAAATTTTCTTTAATATGTTCATTAGACTTCCAAATTACTTTTTTTCATCTTCGTTGAGTTATGGATTTCTTATCTCGTGAGTAAAATATATCAAGTGCAAGCTTCTTGAATATAGGATTCATTATATTTTGAAATGTCAAAATTCAAAATCTATATAGTGGTATTGAAAAAAAAAAAAAAAATTATCTAAAAACTATTATTATAATGATTCCTACTTATGAAGAGGAAAAAATCACAAAAATATTATTAAAATTATTGTTCAGATCAATACAGTTGTTTTTTAACTTTTCAAAAGAATAAAATTTCCTTAGCCACTCAAATTCATTAGAATATTAGTCTTAAAAGACAAAATTGTACATTCATATATCTACAGAATAATAAAATTTGCACAACACATAAGGCCTTTTTAAAAAGGACTTTTGAAATAGGGCTATAGGCCAATTATAAAAAATAGTGGGTCCCTATTCTGATAAAAAAGAATGTGTGGTATGTTGAGTATAATAGAAAGTAATATAATAAGGCAAATAATGAGTTTTTTGAGTTTTGAAGCTAAGTTTTCAACAACATTTATTAGGAGTTAAAAGTAGGCAATCATATTTTTAAACACTAATTTCAACTCTAAGATGATATTCTATCAAAGCTAAATAATTCCATTTATTTCTTATTATTCTTTCTAATACTTAATTATATAGGTTTATATTTTCTATGTTTTTTTATAGTGGCCAAGGAAATGTTATTTTATTGAAATGTTAAAGACATAATTGTATCACAAATAGGAATCATTATAATAATAGTTAGTGAATAAAATTATAAGTTTTTTTCAATATGATTATATAGATTTCAAATTTTAACATTTGGAAATCTTATAATGAATCCCATAGTTAAGAAGCCTACACTTGATAGATTTTAGTCATGATAAGAGATCCGTAACTCAATGAGGATAAAATGTGTAAGTTACAAGTCTACTAAACATATTTAATTCAATTTAAGAAAAATCCATTGCTTCCAAGATGCAAATGTTTAAGTGTTGATTTTAAATCTAAATTTTGTAAATGACATTATTATGAAAAAAATGTCAAGGGAACATAACAAAATTAGAATGACATCATTGATTTTATTTTGTTGATTTGAATCCCTCATGTATATGTTATATTAACAAATTTTAGTTTAAGGAACTCATTTATAAAAAAAATCTCATAATCACCTGTTTCAAAATTTTAAAAATGGATGCTAGGATTTTAATTTTTAAATTTATTTCCATTACAAATTTTTTGTAGACATATCTTATATTGAAATATCTAGCATGTTATGGGTCGTATGTAATCAAAAATTGTATTTTTTTCCAAATTTTTCTAATGGTTTAAAATTTTATTTTCCAATCTATTAAAATATTATTCTTTCCACCAACTATTTAGTGCAAGATTTCATCAATTATAGCCACCAACAAAATTAAATACAAACTAGTTTGAATTTTAAATTTTGTGAACCATTTGATTTGGAGGGAAGAGATGGTGATAGGTGAAAATATTGATTGTATAAGAAAAAAAGAAGGAAGAGATATTAAAATGAAAAATAAATGATATAAAAATATATAATAGGAGAGAGAGCAACCTAAAGAATATGAGTAGCAACAAACTATGTAGAATAGAGCAAATAGAAATGAAGAAGGGACATAATATGAGTAGAAGAATGTTCTTTTCTAATCACAATCAAACCATCACCTAATAATAAGCAAGGAAGGTAATTATATAAGTTTTTAATGAGTTTTACTTATAATTATAGTTATGTTAGTTTATGTATTATAATCAAATTATAATATAAGAGTTAATTTAGTAAATGAAAACCTATGTTTTTATGCCTGATTTCTTCCCTCCCTTGTTTTAATCATATTAACATGTGATTTTTGTGTATTTACAACACCATACTTTATAGTTTCACTATTTATTTGAAGCTTCAATTTTAATAATATCTTAATTCACTTGGGAATTTAATATTTTTTTCTCATAACTAATATCAAAGCTAGGTCTTTAGGGACTGTTACCATGGAAACTAAAAATTTAAGTTCATGGAAGTAATGACTTAAATTTTAAGCAAAAAAGCATGACATATGGTGAATCAATATGAAGACCATAATTTTTCTCATAAGAGTTGTGGGAACTTGTAGAAGGAGGTTATATAGAGGTTTTAGACCAAGCAACCTTCAATCCACTATCTCAAAAAAAAAAAACATATTTAAATATAATAGAAAAAAAGATGTTATGTCACTCAACTATATTGAAATGATATTAGATTATTATTATTTTTCAATCATAATAATAGTTGGACATTTTAATCAAGGCTAGGACATTCTACAAAATGCCTATTAGGGTAATGACCATGTGAGGCTTATCAAGTTGTATCTATTAATAACATACTTCATGTCTTTGATGATGAAGGATAATGAGTCTATCAATGACTTCTTCATAAGTACAAAGAGTATTTCCAATCAAATTAAGATAAATGGAAACACTCTTGAATATTATAGAATCATAGAGAAGGTGTTGAAGAGCTTTCTAATCAAATTCGACTTGATAGTACTTACAATTAAAGTGTTTAAATAATTTGGACAATTTATAATAGATAAGCTAATGGGTTACTTAAAAACCCATGAAAAAAGTTTAAATAGGTCAGTCATGTCCTCTTATGACCAAACATTTAATAAAAACACTAATGTATGAGGAAAGGTGAGAGGATGAAACAATAGAGGAAAATGATTAAATTTTAGGAATTAAGACTGTAGAAGACATAACCATCAAGAATCAATGGAAGAAGAAGAGGAAGTAACATTACCATTTCAAGATATGATTCTACACAAAGGTATGACAAAACAAATGCACAATTTTATTATTTAAAGAAGTATATGGACACAGCTAGTAAGTGTTAAAATAAAGAGTATGATATGAATATGCAAAGCTTAAATTTATCTAAGACACAAGAGGTTGATCCTAATAGGAATGATAATGTTTAAATCTTGTTTATAACATGCAAAATAGAAGAGTAAAGTACTAAAGACATTTTATATTTGGATGGTGGTTGTATTAACCATTTGTGTGGGTATAATAAGATGTTCAACCACATTAATGAGTCAATAAAATCATAAGTGAAGATGTAAAATAATGAGAAGGTCCTTATCGTGAGAAGAGGAAATATTTCTATCAATAAAAAGTAAGGTGACAAAAGATAAATTCAAAATGGGTACTATGTGTCCAAATTGAAACACAACCTAATTAGCATTGGGACACTTGTTCAAAAAGGGTATAACACGATATTTGAAGATGGTGAATACAATAAAAAATTTAGAAATAATAAAATTAAAATAGTGAAGATGAAAAGAAATAGGATGTTCCCTTTAAGAATGAAAATTAAACTTCTAACAATAATGAAAATAATTACAGTAGATAAGTCTACTCTCTAGCCCCCAATGTATGGGAATTTGAGTTTTGGAGGGTTGAACCTTCTTCACATGAAAAAAATGGTGATATATTTATCCCTCATATTGTAACCAAACAAAGTATGTGAAGGTTTTAGATTGGGGAAGCAACACATGAGTGCATTTATATGGCTAAGTTATGGAGACCAAGCTCTCCTATTGAACTAAGACATTTAAAATTGTGTGATCTAATGAATACTCCCTCCTTGTCCAAGAATGTGTATTTGATGATATTCATAGATAAATTTAGCAAAAATAAATAGGTTTACTTCTTAAAAAACAAATTAGAGACATTTAAAACCTTCAATTAATTTAAAGCCATAGTGGATAAGCATACTGTCCATTATATAATTAAATTAAAGATGAATATAGGGGAGAATACATATCAAATGAATTTGTGCATTTTTCAATTATAATGGAATCAATAAGCAATTTATATCCTAGTATACACTATAATAAAATTGTGTGATTGAGAGGAAGAATCAAATGACAAAAGAGAAGGCAAGGATCATGGTTAAAGAACAAGGATTATCTAATGAGTTTTGGGATAATGCTATCGTAATAATTATCTATTTTTTAAATATTTTTCTTAATATTAGTGTTAGGGATATGATTCCTTAAGAATAATGGGGCATCTAGAAATCAAGTGTTTAACACCTTAGAGTGTTTAGGTGTGTGGCATATGTACATGTGCTCAAGTTAAGAAAATAAAAGTGGAGTGACATAGGTGAGAAATGTATTTTCATTGGCTATTGTGAGAAATTAAAGGCTTATAGGTATTACAATCCCATTAATAAGGATATCATAATTAGTTAGGATGTTGAATTAATTGAAGATGCAACATTGGAAGAGAGAGAAGAAGAGAAACAAATTCAAACAAAGGGTAGTGGACACTATCTTAAAACTAAAATAGAAAGAGGTACAAGAAATCATGCACCAAGTTATATCCCTATTTCACATAGGGTTGATTCATCTAGTGTCAATAGCCAACAAGGAGGTCAAGGAGTAACTCATGAGTGAAATTCATCTACCTCCAACTCAACTCAACACTTACCAAGGACAAGAAGTTTATGATTATTCAAGATACAAGGAAAATAAAGATTAAAAAATGAATTATGATCTTGTTTTCTGAGTTTATCCTATCTATAATGAGGTATAAATCAAGGACATCAAGTTGTGTGACTTAATGCATTAAAAAATGCATGTCATTTAGAAAAAACAAACATATGATCTAATAGACCTTCCAACAAGAAAATATGCAATTGGAGTGAAATGGACTTACAAAACCAAAACCAATTTTGAAGGCAAGATATAGATATAAAGCAAGGCTAGTTTTGAATGGCCATAAACTAGGGTGTTTATATATTGATTGTTACTACAATTTTTCAAGTCATTGAAGTGGTGAGATGTGAAAAGAGATTTATGGGCAAAAATGATTTTTTTAGCTTTGAGGTCACATTTGAAATGATATTTAGTGGGATTTCATAGAAAGCATTCATATCTTTTACCATTGCTCTCAAATTCAACATGCCACTCTATCAAATATAAATAATTTCATTCCATTTTATTCTTCATTCTGTTATAAAATTTTAAAGCTACCATGATATTTTTTTAGCGGTTGAGGAATTATTGTCATTTTGGAATGATAAAGAAGTAATTATACTAAGTTGAATAGAAATTTTAACAAGCTTTATGTGAAACTTTTGTTTTTGCAAGCTTGAATCATTATAACAAAAATATTTGGATAATATTTTTTGAATCTTGAATTTTAAAATCAGATAATGAACAACATAATTAAGGAAAAGGAAATTTTTGAGGTAGGATAAGATATGTTTAAATCAATGAGGATGAAATAAGTAATCTACATATAATTAAACATATAAATGCTTAAATGTTGATTCAAAACTCAACAATGATGAAAAAAGTAATCTACAAGAGTAGTGATATTTATAATATAGTTGTATCCCATGTTTATATTCCTTAATTACATATTTGAATAATTAATTATGCTTTTATTATTATTTTATACATATTAATTATCATATATAATAATAAATTAGGGGTTTTTGTTGAATTATTTTTTTAATTCATTCCTCATTATTACATATTGGTGAATGTGTTTTTTGATATCCCTTTTAGGTTTATATCTTACTAAATATTATGGAGAATAATAATTTATCTAATTTTATTTAGATATATTTAATTTTGTGCTCCTATATTCAATAACCCTACCTTCCTTTTTATTCATCCAAAGTCATAGTTTATTATTTTTATAAATAATTTGGTTTCTAATGTTTTGTTATTGTGTACATATTCAATGTTTGATTTTAATTCATCTTACAATGATATAATTTCAAGATTTATGTGCAATATGTTAATGAGTGTAGAAATAAAGAGTATGATATGAAGATGAAAATCTCAAATTTCTCAAAGAAAAAATAGGTTGAACATAATAGGAATGATAAATTTAGAAGCTTGTTTATAAAATGCAATATAGCTAAATAAAATACTAGAAACTTTTAGTATTTGGATGGTGGGTGTAACAATAATATGAGTAGGCATAAGGAGATGATAAACCAAATATATGAGTCAATAAAAGTATAATTTAATATTAGAAATAATGACAAGGTCTATTTCATGAGCAAATGCAAGATTACTATCTATACTAAGGTGACAATAGATAAATTTGAGATGTATACAATGTGTCTGGATTTAATCACAACCTAATTAGGATTGTCAATGTTATCTAAAACGGGCATAAGGTGATATTTTAGGATGAAAAATTTATAATTTATGATAGAAGTGGTACAACAAGTAGATTACAAGATTCAATATGACAAGAAATAGGATGTTCCCTCTAAGGATGCAAAGTGAACTTGAAACAACATTAAAAAAAGTTATAGTAGATGAGTATACTCTTTAAGAGCTAAGTTATTCACATTTGAGTTTTAGAGGGCATAACCTTATTCTTAATAAACCAATGTTGAGAGTGATGCCCTTCATAGAATAACCAAACAAAGTTGTAATGGTTACACATTATGGAAGAACCATAGGAGTGCATTTCTCATGAGTAAGTCATGGAGAGAAAAAAATCCTATTGAATTTCATAATGGTGTAGTGTAATTAATACTCTCTCCTTATTCAATAATGTGTATTCTATGACATTCTTAAATGAATTCAACTGTAAGGCATGGGTGTATTTATCAAAGAACAAATTAGAGGCATTTGAAACCTTCAAATAATTCAAAGATATAGTGGAAAAGGAAATTGGCCATTATATTAAGATATTAAGGAAAAATAGAGCGGGAGAATACATATCAAATTATTTTTTGTGTTTTTAAAGTATAATGGTATTAAGAATCAATTTATAGACATGTATACATTATAAAAAAATGGTGTGGCTAAGATGAAGAACCAAACCTTAAAAGAGATGGTAAGGAACATGCTTAAGTAAAAAGTATTATCTAATGAGTATTGGGCTAGGGTTGTATAAAAACCCATTAATTTGTTAAAAAAAATCTATTAAGAGTGTTAGGGATATGATTCCTAAAAATCATCGAGCATCTTGAAACTAAGTGTTAAACACCATAAAATGTTTGAATGTCTGTCATATGCACATGTGATGAATCTAATAAGATAAAAGTGGAATGACAAATGTGAAAAATGTATTTTCATTGAATATAGTGATAAATTAAAGTATAATAATTTATTATGTTCAATTTTCTCAGGATGTATTGTGGAAAAAGTGTCACAAAGACCAACAAGTGTAAACAATAACTACTAGATCCTTTATTAAAAATAAAATAGAATGACGTAAAACCACTAATGCACCAATTTGGATCCATATATCACAAAGAGATGACTAATATAGTGTAATAAACTAACAAGGAGTTCAAGGAATAAATTATGAGTCAACTTCATCTACCTCCAACTCAATTCAACACTTACAAAGGACAAGAATCTTATCAGAAGTCTAGGAGTAGTGAAGGTATGAAGAAAATGAAGATCAAACAATGAATTATGATCTCTTTTATTACTTTATCCTATATAATATGATTATTAAATCAATGGCATCAATTGGTGTGATGTAATAGATGAAAAATTGCATGTCACTAATAAAAATTAGACATAGGAGATAGTAGATCTTCTAGCAAGAAAAGTTTTTATTGAGTGAGCTAGAATATTAATTTTAGAGCAAGATTATCTACTCTACTAATTTTTTTGATGAATTAAAGTAGGTAAATATATTGTCATCATGTACATAGTATTTTTATTGAGACATATCATTACTTTTCTTGAATTGGCCAGGCTCCTCTCAATCGACCATTGTTTCTCTATTGGATTCATCAATCATGAAAAGGACATGGTCCCTATTTTAGAATTTATGTCATCTATGAAAAATGTTACTCACAATCCTAGCGATGCCACTCACATATCAATTATATTTCTTTTATGATTAACAATGTTCCAATTATGGTCATTGACACTACTAAGGGTACATCACTGTATTATAATGATGACATCTATTAATAAATTTATAAGATAATGGAAATACTTTCTATTAAATTCATTCAAAAACATAATATAATTCAAAAAAATTGTTTTACCTTGACATAAAATAGTCATGGGTTTGTTTTTATTTGATTTCAAGATTGTAGTTGGCTATATTCTTTTTGGTTGCTTACTAAAGGTGAAATATTTTTTTGTTGATTGTTTGTAATAGTTTCACTGATTGTTTATTATTTGGCCATGGCATTTTCATCATAAATTTTTCTTATTGGTTTGATGTTTTGTCCCATTTTTATCATTGGTAGAGGTTTTTCTAGTAAGATTCAAGGTTATATCTTTTGCTTCATTGTACAATGATTTAGGGCCTTTCAAATCCCATGTTTTGACCCACATCAAATTAATATTTATGTGCAACACATTAATAAATTCATAATTAATTATTCTATTTTTATAAATATGGAAAAAATATAGGGTTTAGAATCATATTTTGAATATCATGAAATACATAAATAGATGTCACTATCACACTAAATTAATGTACAATATGTATCATGAGTGACATTAACTAGAACACTGAAGAGTGCATCCAAGTAGGGTTGCATGTTTTTATGATGGAAGAATTGGATGTGGCTGTTAGGAAAGAAAGTGCACACAAGTAGAATATTTTGATTATTTATCCATGTGAATAATTTTTAAAAATGTTATTGAGGAGAAGAAAACAAATATGAGTGTTGTTGAGAATGAGCCATTGGTAGTTCATTATGGGTGTGGAAATCATGAAAAACATGTTAGCGGTGAAGAGGAGTTTAAAAACATGTACTTGGGGCATGATGAAATTGTGAACAAGTTATTTGAGGGAGATTTTATTTTACCCAATGTGTTTTCACAATATGAAGGTTCAAACATAGAGCAAAAAGCGAACATGAGGACGATGTGTTGTGTAGTTTTACATGTTCATTTATATGAGAAGTAAAGTGAAGAAGCTGACCAAATGATATATATGGAAACAATGGTTGAGGATATAGTTGGTTTTGATGTTAATACTAAGAAGGAGTGTATTTAAGTTTATTTTGATACAAGGGAGTGTGATAGATCATGGCAACAAGTTGGTTCTCAAGGATATGTGTAGGTAAATGTTCATTTTTAGCAATGTGTTGATAAAACGATATCTTAATAATAGCTAAATATTATCCTAGAGTGTGGAGAGAATGAAGGTGAAGGGTTTGAAAAGCTAAATTTTTACATAGAATAATATTATAATGTAGATATGGATATATTAGAGAACCTAAGTTTGAGATCAATTAAAGTATGGAGACTGAGTTTTTTGAGATAACCAAGTGGAAAGAGGATTTGTTAATGTATATGGGATCCCAAGAATGTGGTGTAGAATTAGATGTTACAACTAATATGGAGATATGACTTGTTATAGCAATGGGGATAGAGAAGGATGTGAAGGTAAAAAATGTCCATGATGTGATTATAGATGACATGGGTTATAATTTAGATGCCCTCATATATATTGATTTTTTTGTGTTGATATTTGGAGTGCGATTTAAGATTGTATCCATGATTGAGTTGTTACAAGTAGTGGTATGTGATGTTGTAGGTGATTCAACAACTATTTGGTCAAAATGTGAATAAATACAAGTGGTATTTTGGTGGTGGTGGACTAATGAGAGTGGGGTATAGCCCATAAGTGATTTGATTGAGATATGGTTATGCCTTTGGTAGAGGAGGATGGTCTATGGCATGTAAAATATAAAAAGGATAAAGTTGATGGTAACTAAAAGAAAAAAGACATGAAAATGTCTTAGATTGTGCTAAAGCTTTCAAATAGTGTAACTCATATTTTCATCCCTCAAATAGGTCTTAGTGATTAGTAAATTCCTTAAATCATTTCTCATGGGGAAGAAATCCCACATAGTTCTTGAAACATAATATGTTAGTGTTGGGAATTTAGATTTTCCATGATAAAATAATTAGTATTTATGGTGTGTTGAAATATTATTGCAATTTAAAAGCATATATTTTAGGATCTAGTCATAATATTTGAATATTTTTCTTCAAATAAGTCATAAATATAGGGTTGAATATGGTTGATCAGAAATGAAAACACAAAAATGGTTTATCCCAATGAAAAAGGTTTCACTCAGTCTTAAGGGTAAGAATGTGGTGTAATAAGGTGGAGGGGGAGACCATTTAAGGCCTGACTCCAATTCCCATGTTGTAGGGATTCACCATAAAATAGTCACATGAGCATTTTGTCAGATAATTACTCTAAGAATAGTATTTTAACACACCATAAATACTAATTATTTTATCATGGTAACTCTAAATTCCCAACACTAGCATGTCATGTTTAAAGACCTATGTGGGTTTTCTTCCCCATGAGAAATGAAATAAGAAATTTAATAATCACCAATACCTCTTTGGGGGACTAAAATACAAGTTAAACTATTTGAAAGCTTTAATAGAATTTAAGACATGTGTGGGTTTTTTTTATTCGCTATCATTGAGAAAAACTATTATAAACATTCAGGACCTAGTCAGGTCAATAAACCCAAGAACCGTTATATTAATAAAATAAAATAAAATGAGATACAAAATGGGTAAAATAACCCTGAGAAATACTATAAACAAATAGTTGAACTATTGTAGACCCATTACAGGGTAGTAAAAGATTCAATAACTACCAATGAATAAGTAATTTGCACACAAGACCAAAATGAGAACTAAATCATAGTTAGTAAACCATAAGTAAAAAAGAACTATCATTAAAAAAATTAGGGAGTAAAACTCAAATTCTATAAAAATGAACATCTCATATATCCAAGACTAAATGGGGTAGGTTAAAATCGAATACAACTATGATGTGTTTTAGAATATGCTAAGAAGAATGCAAAATGAATGAAGAAAGTATAAGATAATATCAACATCATGATCATGTTGAGTACAAGAATGATCCATCACATAACCCAAAGATACTTTCTCGAAATAAAACATACCAAAACCAAGACAAAAAAAAGTTATGAAAAGAGAAAATCCACTCTATTTTTTGTGATGTAATATTGTAAAGGACTTTAGATGATCATACATCAGATTCCCAAGGTTCAAAAATGTGAGCTATGGATCATAATGGATGGGATAAGTAACAAAGATACTCTTTTGGTCAATGGGCAATGTGACCATGGCATCCCTTTCCAAAATACCAAGTAAATTAATTATTTGTTATTCCTTTTCTAGTGTCATTTCCATCTCTTAAATTGTTGGTTTTTCTTCTCTTATCTTCACATTTCTTCTCTCTCTCTCTACCCCTCCCTCTCTCCCTCCTTCTAGGATTAGTTCTACATTAATAAACTCTCTGATTTGTGGGATTTTCACCCACCATAGGCCATCATCCTCTGTTAAAGACATAATAGTATATCAATCAAGTCATTTATCAACTAAAACCCATTCTCATGCATCCACCACCACATAAATAATGCTTGGATTTTTTCACACCTTATCCAACTAGATGATGGATAAATCTACGACATCACAAACCACTACTTTTAACTACTCATCCATCGATATAATCTTAATTATCACTCATAATATCAACACAATTAATTCAATAAACATGAGGACATCTAAATGATATCCCATGTCATCAATAATCACATCACATACATTTTTTATCTCCACATGCTATATTATTGACATTGATATAGAAAATAATATCTTCATCTCAATTGTAAAATTTGCTTCTACACAACATTTTTTGGCTTCCAAAAACACTAACAACTACTCATTATAATTGGTGAGTGAAAGAGACTCACTCTTCATACTTCAACTTATAAAAAAAATATCTTCTCTAATTTATCCATCTACACACTACAAGATTACTCTATGTAACTCTTTGGCTTTTGAAAGCCTTCAGCTTCATTATGTCAACTTTCTAGGATAATATTTAACTATTATTAGGATATCTCTTTCTCAACAAACTTATATAAATGAGTATTTACCTTAACATATCCTTGAGAACTAACATATTACCATGCTTTATCAAACTCTAATGTTTCTGAATCAACTTGAAGACACTCCTCCTTGGTTATAACTTTAACACCAACCATCTCCTCAACCATCATTTCCATATTAGTCACTTGGTTAGCTTCTTCACTTTTCCTCTCATATAAATGAGCATGTTGGACTACACCACACATAGTCCTCATATTTTTAAACCTACATATTGCATGAACACATTATGGAAAATAAAATCTCCATCAAACAAATCATTCACATCTCCATCATTCCCTAAGGACATGTTTTCCAACTCATCTTCACCACTATAATGTTGTTCATGACTTTGACACCCACAGTAAGCTACTAATGGCCCATTCTCAACAACTAACATGGTTTTTTTCTTGTCCTCCATACCATTTTTTAATATTCTACACATAGTTAAATCCTCATAATATTCTTCTTGTGTAAAATTGCTTTCCTACCATCCACACCCAATGCTTCCATCATAGAAACATGAAAATCTACTTAGATGCACTCTTCAATCATAAGTAACACTTCATGGATGCCATATTTACTCAAAAAAATTATTCCACTCATGGAAATATGAATAATACCTTGTTTTACCTCAACCTTAATACCATAAAAAATAATTTAGTGATAAATTCATTTCCATCATAATCTATGGAAAATTAGAATTTTACCACTTATGGGACATCTAAATCACCTACCCATCATCATAAAATGGGTCTCCATTTTATACTAAAAAATGTATCACCTCTCCATCATTCTTCCAAAGTATTTGTCTACTTGTGTGCTACTCACAACTCTCATACATACTATTTTCCTAAAAATCATAATTAAGCTCTACATATACAAACATTACCTCCATGTTGTCTTCCACAAAAACCTAATTTTTCATGCACCTATGCACATCCAATCTATATATCAAACTAGTATTTAGATTAAAGCATGATAGTTACCCATCCTTATTGCCTCTCTTGTAAATATTCTTCTCAAAAATACTTTCATTCCTTTCAACATGAAGCAAATGAATACTTTATGAACTATCTATGAATTTTTTATTGGTGTTTTTGTTAAATGAGCCACAATGTCTATGTATTTCTATAAAAAGTTAAATCACATTCATACCTTATTGGCATAAAAAATCATATTAAATGGTCAAAAAGTGAATAATATCTCTAAACTCATATTAAATGGTCAAATTTTGTGGCTGACATAGGTCATTATTATGAACAATCTCCTCATCCTTTTGTCCATATTTCACCAATATTCCAACCTATCATGTGATTATATCCACATATCACTTCACTAGATAATATATGAATGAAAATAGGGGTTTTTAATGCACCTACAAGATTTAAACAATTTTAGAAAAATTAATAACCATTATAAGGTTTCAAAGGCTCTTATCTTGATCTATCAACCTTTACCTATGCTCATATTCTACCAAATCAACGACCCATTGCATGGTCTCAAATGAAACTCTCCATTTCTTGACATAAGAGAATGAAAAAGACATCAACTATAAAAATAGGGTATTATCCTTAGGCTAACTATGTATTCAATCATTTATCATTTGAACACCACTCTACTTAACACTTTAAAACTCTCACATGGACACCACACTAGTTTATAAAAAGGATGCTCATGCATAAATAATTTTAAACACTTTGACCACATATAGGTATCCATTTAGGTATAATTAGTCCTAAATGGTCATCTAGGTATATTAGACTACTTGTGAAACCTCTAAAATTTCTTATCTCTCATGAACCATAAACTTATCCCTTACTAGTGTCAAGAACCTTCCATTACCTATAAGCATGCAATTCAGCCTAATTAGGCCTATAAGGCCTAATAGGCTCCTTGACTAATTATTATCCTCTTGACTTATCTTTGACCCATGGAAAAATTTGACAACCTTCAATAAAACCTTTCAAAGGTCTTCAAATCCAATTCCAATGCCACTAGTTTCTAGCCATGTGTATATGGTTCACTTGGACTATTAGGCTTATTAGGCCTTTTAGGCTTCTTAATGGCTTCCAAATAGTAAAATTATGCTAAAAAAATGTTCATAGGGGTGGATAACATCTAGGACCATGTTATTGGCCTCAAATCAAGGCTGATCGATAAACCCACCATGCATTCCAATCTCAAAAATTCCCTTCCCAATATAAGAAAGATGCTTATTTTTATCCTAACTTCAGGCATGCATAAAACCAAAACTATAAATCATATGGATGAGCCATAAGGTCCTTCTTATACGTGGGAAATACTTATAATTACATGCTAGGTCTAGTTTGTATCACCTCTTAGATCAATGAATGGTAGAAGTTGCAGTAGCGGATCCTAAAATGTAAATTTTTTGTAGTTAAGAGATAACTTATTGACCTCTAACTAGCATTTTTTCCTCTAAGACCTACAGGTGTAAACCCATTAGTTATAACACATTTATATAGGATAATTACACATTATCCAATGATCATGACATCCAATTCAACTTGCAAGTGTATTTTTGCTATCGTTCAAGAGCATGGATATATTGATAACAACTATTATCAAAGTTGAAGGTACAATATAAAAACTCCATTTATGGTGCTTATTAGCTAAAAAATGACAATAAAAACATGTTAGGAGGGGTAGATAACATCCATGACTAGGTTATTAGCCTCCCATCTATCTTGACTGAAAAACCCACCACCCATATTTAGCTCAATAATTCCCTTCCCAATATAATCAAAATGTTACTTTTTATTTTAGCCATACTTTAGGCATGCATAAAACCAAATATAGAGTATATATAGACAAACCTTAATGTTCCTCTTATGCATGGGAAATCCTTCGAATTCCACCATAAATCTAGTCTGAAGCACCCCTAAGAGTGGTCCATTATAATATTTATATTAACGGGTCCTAAAATGGAATGTTTTAGTAGTAAAGAGACAACTTGTTAACCTCCATCTAGCATTTTTACCTCCAAAACCCACAAGAGCAAATCCATAGTTCAAGCATGTCTATATAGTAAAATTACACATTATACAATGACTATGACATAAAATTCCACTTGTAGGGGTGGATAATATAAAGGATTAGGTTCTTGGCCTCCCATCTAGCCTAGTTGACAAACCCACCACCCATTTTAGGCTCAAGAATGTCCTTCCCAATACAATAAAGATGCTAATTTTTAGCCTAACTTAAATCATGTATAAAATTAAAAATGTAAGTCATATGGATTAACTATGATATCACTAATATGAATGTAAAATCCTTATAATTTCACCCTAAATCTATTTTTAATCACCTCTAAGAGAAAACTATGGTAGAAGTTGCAATAGCAGGTCATAAAATGCAACTTTTTGGTAGTGAAAAGACAACTTGTTGACCTCCAACTAGAATTTTTACCTCCAAGAACCATGGGTGAAAAACGATCACTTTGAGCACATATATATAGTAAAATTATAAATACACACACACACACACACACACACACACAGACACACACACACACACACACACACACACACACACACACACACACACACACACACACACACACACACGCACACGCACATGCACACGCACACACACACACACATATACACAAATACACACACACACACACATGTGTGTGTGTGTGCGTGTGTGCATGTGTGTGCGTGTGTGTGCGTGTGTGTGTGTACGTGCGTGCGTGCGTGCGTGCGTGCGTGTGTGCGTGTGTGCATGTGTGCGTGTGTGCGTGTGTGCGTGTGTGCGTGTGTGCGTGTGTGCGTGTGTGTGTGTGTGTGTGTGTGTGTGTGTGTGTGTGTGTGTGTGTGTGTGTGTGTGTGTGTGTGTGTGTGTGTGTGTGTGTGTGTGTGTGTGTGTGTGTTCATTCTCAAAGTGATGGATTTGCACCTATAGGTCCTGAAGGCAATAATTCTAGTTGGATGTTAATAATTTGTCTCTTCACTACCCAAAAATTACATTTTAGGACCCATTATTGTAACTTATACAACATTTTTCTCTTAGAGGTGATTTATACTAGATTCAGGGTGAAATTTTTATATATATATATATATATATATATATATATATATATATATAGACACACACACACACACACACACACACACACACACACACACACACACACACACACACACACACACACACACACGCATGTGCGCGCGCGCGCGCACACACACACACACACACAGGTAAATTACATGTATTCCAATGACCATGACATCCAATTCCATCTAAAAATGCAATTTCACTACTGTTCAGGAATGACATACCAATGAAAATATGTAAATTAATGAAACATGTGTTTGTTTTTTGTGTAACATTGGTACGTAATACCATTTGAGGAAAATTTAATGCATTTCATTTATATATAAGCCATGTAGATCATTATAAATAAGGATTTTTATGTGTTTGGAAGGTTGTAATGATAAAGAGACTTGTCATATTTAATTATTCAGGAGCACAAAAACTCCAAGTAATTTTAGTAAGCTTCTCTTAGCTTCAAAAATATGAAATTCTTTACTAACAATACTAACTGCATGAAGGTGTAATCTTATTTACCACCACTAACCTATAAAAAAAGCTTAGTAAGTACTTAAATATGAAATTTATGCATGTACTACCTATAAAATCAAAAATATTTGATAAAATTAATCACATATACATTTTAAAATTCAATATACCTACTCATTTCAATCCAACAAGCCACTTGGATCTAATCTAATCTTGATAGTATCAAGAATAGCTTCATGGTCTAACTCATGAACTTTCAACATATTCCTATTTCCTAGCCTCCCATGATATTTTTGAAAATAAATATTCATTGCAAGGAACAAATTTTAATAGTTTAGTATCTTCATGTGAATTTCAAAGTCTTTAAACAACCATACATTTGAATTTTTTTATAGGATATTGTCGAATCCAAGTTCAAGTGACTACCATAGACCCAATGGGATAATCAACATTTTATCTATCTATGATTGAGGAAGTGAATTTTTTCTTTCCATATACACACTGACATAAGTAGTAATTTATTCCTTCTTAATTTTCCTCATTTGTAATAATTTCAAAGCATGGCTTGCATAAAAAATAATTTTTAATGACACTATGAAGATATATAATGATAATAAATAGTACATGGAGATTAATATTCTACCTATCTACATTACATCACATATATGGTCAAACTCATGTGATGATGTCATATATGTAATTGGTAATGATGGTAGATCCTGATATGTGTTTATTGGAATTAGAGGTCAGAAACTCTAGTCATCCACTCACTCTTATGACTCACACTAATTCCAAATAGAGTCCATGTATGTAGAACAAAAACATGGAAAGTGTTATGTATGAATATTCTAAGAAGCTACATTTGAACTATGAAATGAGTATAGCTCACTTGAACCCATTAGAGTCATATAATCCTCATAGTTTTCTAGGTCATTTTCCTCTATTAACCACAAATTTATATAAATAGTATAATTTGATTGAGCACCATGAAATATGTTCTCATTAAACAATTCAACCATAGTTTTTGAATCAATGAAATTAAAAATATGGTCAAATTTTGAATCCTCCATTACAGAGACTCTTTTTACACATGCTTCAACACTGTCATGCTCCTAATTTCCATGGCCAACCTTAGTGAAACTCTAAATACATTTTGTATTAGTGGTATTATGCATCTTAATAGACCAATAAAACATCCATGCATTATTGAATTATGATGTGCAATTGTCTAACCCAATGTAATGCTGACTAAAATTAATGTTCCTCTGAGTCAACTATCTATATAACTTTTCAAAATAACCTTTCACATGCTCTATAAAATGGGATTAATCATCACTGATATCAAAAAGGTACCCACTTAATAATTTTTAATCTTCCTCTATATATATATATATATATATATATATATATATATATATATATTAATATCACAACTTGTGTTGAGTTGTAATACTATGATTGAACTTTCATTTGTGGTTTGAATGTGTAATTTTAAGAAAAGTTGACTACTAAAATAATAGAATCAATGGGGAATGTGTCCTTCATTATCTTGAAATGCTAATCTAAATTCAACCATAAATCCTAAAACATGTATCTCTTTCAAAACAAGTTCACACATTTTAGATTCTTTGTTATCTTTTAATTTAAAACTCGTAGATTTGTATTTGGTTAAACTCACTAATTCCCATCTAGTTTCACTTGTACATTCCTCAAGGATATATATATTTTTTATTTTAGAAATCCACCACAAATTCTGTAATTTCCATCCAAACATGTTTTCTTATAAAATAACTATGCATCTAGTCTTTCACAAAAAATATTGGGAATAAATTCCATATGTGATTTTGGTAGAACTTCTACGCCACATTCCTACAAAAGGTTAGTAGTATGTAAAGTAAAATTAGTATGATGAAAACATCATAGTCCATTTAAAATTCAACATGTTGCCTATAACAACAATTGGTGTATGTGTTTTTTATTTTTACATAAAGCGGTTTGGCCATCTAAAATAATATTTAAATAATAAAAATTTGTGGATGTTTTTTAAAAAATGTAGAGTAAAATTGTGTATGAGTCATATCCAATAAATGTTTCAGATTCTATTCATGATTATGAAAACCAAATCTTATTTTGACTACATCTCTTGAATTGGGTGAAACTCTTATATTATCCTTCTAAAATTATGCAAGTATGTCTTTCAAAGCATCAACTATAGCCTTATCCTTTTGTGGAAGTATAGTAGACAATGACAAGAGATCTTTAGTATTGCATTCATTAAGTCTTTCACATCTTTTAATTTATTTCATTAATGTTTTTTAATTTATATCAAGGGTTTTTCTTGTTTTTAAAATCAAATATTTTTTCCTATTTCAGCACTTACTACACAAAGTTGTCATTATACAGTAAGCAACATTATAATATTTGTTGCCTAAACTCAAGCCTATAGTATGATATGAATCATGTAGATTTTCAATAATTTTATCATTTTCATCATCCATGTTAGATGTTCTTATTCCTAATGTGTACATTTTAGGTCTCATCTTAACCAGTTTCATAAATGAAATAAATAATTGACATCTTTGACTATCATAATCCAATCTATGAAAGGAATTATCCCAAATTTATTGAGACAATCTTATTTAATGGATATTATACATTTTGTTATCGATTATTTTCATCAACTTTAACTAAGTACTTGTATTTTTTATGCATAATTTTTGGAGGTGTTGTTATTGGTTGAATCTATTGAGATCATGTTTCAAAATCATTATAGATTTCCACAAAAAATTCTTCACTATATGTCTCCATGAATTTTTTTTCATTATTAATTTCATCATTATTTGTGTCCATTAAATTTTATTCATTACTAATATGTAAATTATGATGCATAGGCTCTTCATTAATAAAATCAAAAACTTTAAACTTTGAATGTTAAATTCCAACATTATCTAATTCATTATTGTCAATTTCATCATTAATTTAAATAATTATTATCAATTTCATCATAATTTAAATCATTATTATTGGTTTCATCATTATTCAATTCATTATTATCAATTTTCTCATTATCTAAGGTATTTGGCTCATCAGGGTTAGTTTTGTACCTTGTTTCAAACGAAATGCTTACATTCATACCTTGTTTTTTTATCTAAACTCTTATAATTTCTTTGATGTTTTATTATTTAACTTCATCCTCCTCCTTGAATACGAATTAGAGCCAATTTTGAAAAAAAAAACCCAAAAAAAGTACTTCAAATTGTGGGGTCCAAAAAAGTACTTCAAAATATACGTAGAGAATATGTACAGTTCATACAATGAATGTCTTTGGGGATAGTAGTCTTGATTTGGGATAAAAATAGACATTCAAAAGTGAGTTTTGTCTACAAGTTGAGGAATGCATACACATTATAGTAATGTGTATGTGTTACTATAAAACGTATGTGTTCATTGTAGTATAGGCATATACTATAAAAATAAGCAAAAATGCTCATATTTAATGTGTAAATCCCATATAATACTATAATATGATGCAATAACACTCAATAAGACTATAATATGATGCATAAATCCCTAATATGATGCAATAAGACTATCATATGATGAAATAAGGCTCAATATGATGTATAAATCCCCAATATGATGCATGAATCTCCAATATGATACAATAAGACTCTTGATAAGAATATGACTCCATAAGAATATCATATGATGAATTAAGGCTCAATATGTAAGGTTAAATGAAATTTTTTTGCCCTAAATCCCATAAAATGTCCTTGTAAAATTAGGTGAAGAATGGGTTCACAAATTGGCACTAATCACATTCATGAATTTATGAATTTGTTCTAAAATTATGGAACTTAGGGGTTATGTTTGTTAAAAAACTAGTATTTAGGGTTAGAGGTTTAGTGTAATGGGTTTGTACGTGTATATGTCATGAAATTAGGGTCTTGGGTAGCTAGACATGTTCAAGTTCTAACATTAGTGTTTATGGTTAAAATGTCATGAAACGTGAGCTAACTTATCCCCTTTTATCACATCACCGACTCCAATTTTGGTTAAATGGGTTCAAATTGGCCAAATTTGTATTTGTATTTGAATTTTTGATTAAATTAGGATAATTTAATTCATACATATTACATAGATTATGTAATTTATTAGGACACAAATTTAGTTTAGGGGGATTAATTTTTCCCAAATCATGCCCCTAATTTCACCTATTGACTAATTGGTTCAATTCATGATAGAATCATACTTAATTTTATCCCAAATCATATATCATGCTCTTATAGTTATATCATGAAGGGATTAAAATTAGCCTCTTATGCCTCCTTTATTGGTTCATTATATATAAACATGATGACATTCTAGGGTTAATTTAACTCCAAATCACATGATGTCTATAATTTAAAATAGGTCCATACATGGATTATTTTGACCCTAATTTCCCTTATAGTTGAACCTTATTGTGACACATGCATACGTTGTACACTAAAATAGTTAAAGATAACATAGATACATCATTACATAGATGTTTTAGAGTTGACAATGCCTTGGGAGGCTAAATCCAATTACATATCACCACATGTACCTTGTACATGTTTAAAAGTGTCAATAATTTTAGAGGTGTTAGGTCCTAGAACCATTAAAGAGCTATCAGAGCCTTGTAAGGATTGATCCCATTATATGTCACCACATGTATTTTTTGCACACATATAAGTGTTGTATAGATCAAAATATCAATTCCTATAAGCATCAGATTTATCAAAGACTCAAGATGCCCATCTAAATAAATATTTCCACATGTGTGTCTACTACACTTGAAAATGTGTTAGAGTTGTCAGATATACATACATTCTAGATCCTAAAATCATGAAATATGTTAGCACCATGAGATTCCTTATCCAATCAGATATCACCATGTGTGTTTATATACACCAAGTGGTCAATTCAAATAGACATGACCAATATGTTGGGCCTGGCCTTATTGTGTCAAGTCATCAAAAGTACTCAATAACCCCATCAATAATAAAAAACACTTGGAAACATTTGGAAAAATATGAACACATCTCAGATGCTATGAGGGCTAAATCTAGGCATGCACATGATGAACTCTCTACATTTATTAGCTCACATGAGTATACCTCATGATCTTTGATTCCTAGATAGGTCCCATCACCTCCAACCAATCTAATTAAGGTCTATTCACAAATACTTTACATACATATAAGCAAATGTTTTTAAAATATTGATATAGATCCCATCAAATCATGCTTAGTAAATAATTCACATGATGTAAGCCTCTAAAATATCATTATTATATAAAAATTGTCATGTATATCCCTTTAAGGTCCCATCTAAATTGAGTGAGCATCAAACATTATTGATTTTATATGTATGTATTCAAATTATTTAGACCCCTATACCTTGAATTACCTCTATATCCTAAAGTGCATTCATATTAAGTTCTGCATGTAGGAGAGAACAAAATTCAACAATGGACTCCTCAACCTCAAACCCCAAATGGATCAAAATTTTTGAGATTCTAGTTTCTTATAGTTCACATCATAAGGTTTAAGCTCATTACAATGAAATATGAATAAGATGATGGAAGATATATAAAATATATAATCTTGAAACCCTAGGTGAGGGGGTGCACACTAGTATTGAATTTTGATCAACCATCTATATGAGTTGATAAACATCATCCACATGAATAATTACTAGGTCTCTCTACTCAACATCATCCTTGAGGGGAAGAAGGCCTTAGATTTAGGATATATTATCACCTTTAATGTATCTTAAATAAGCTTAATAGAGTTTGAGCTGGGAAAACTTATACAAATTTTATACTTGGTTATTATTGTGATCTAAGAATTTGACTCAAGAGAGGATGGTTAGTATGGTGTTAGTTTCAAAATAAAAAACAAAATGAAAGAAATACACTAACTAGCATATCATCTCTAGGCCTAGACACTAGGCAGAGATTAGTTAACAAACATGAACAAAACACCCAACTAAAATTCAAAAAAAGCCTTTTTTTACCTTTTTGTATACTCTAAAATGCTTGTTGTAGTGGCTTGCTAAGCTTGTGCTCATGAATTCTTCATCAAAGGAGGCTTGGCTATCTCCTCTTCTCCTTGGCACCATTGGCTTGTGGCTTGGCTTGGCTTGGAATCAATTTGGCATGGTAACACTAATTTCATGAAGTTTTGTAATTAATTTTGCATTATAAATTTGCATAATCATGTCTTAAAATTCATGTGGTGAGGCCTGCTATTTATAGATTTTTGAGAATTTCTAGAATCAACCTAAACCATACATCCTAAGATTGAGATGTGTGGTTGAGGATTAATTCAGTTTTTGGAATTAATTTTAAAATTATCCTCATCATGACATTAGAAGAAGGGGAAATTTAGAGGCATGGAGGGAATCATGGAAGGTATTGATAAGGCATGGAAGGCTTTGATGAGGCATGGGAGGCATGAATCTTGATATTTATGGCATTTATGGCCTAAGGATGTCTTCCCAAGAAATGAGGTCACCTGTTGATGTAGATATTCAACATTCATTTCTAAAATTAAGTACTCAAAAAAATTCCATGGAAATTTTATTTCAGCTCTAACTTGGATTAATTATCTCTAAGCATGATTAAGTACTTTTTACACAAATTAATCAAATTGATCAGAATGCCTTGTTATTGGTCTAAAATTTAATTGGATTAGAATTGGAAGTCACTATTAGATGCATCAGATCCATTATCTCATTTAGGATATTACCAATAACAAATAACAAAGGCATGCATCTTGTGTAATAGCTTTGATAAGAAAGATCAATCTAGAGCACCTAGGTGTAAAATTGACATTTTGACTCAAAATGATTTGATCAAAGTTAGCTAGCCCATAAATTACATTTCCCCATTTAATGATACTCTAGCCAAAATTGGTAATTGAATATATTAATTTCAGCTCATTTAATGTGTTTTAGTTTTTTTAGGCTAGATTATGCATTTTTGGTAGAAATTGGTCAAAAGCCTAGTTGGAGGTTATCAATGGCCAGATTTAGGTTTTTATAGTTTTCCCCTATTTGGGAAGGCATTGCATGTTATAAGCACAATAGTGTCTTCTCAAAGAATGAAAAGGTCTTGTATACCTACAACTGTAATGATGATAAACTAATTGTATGATGCCCCCTCAAGGGAATGATTAGCATAAGTAGGTCAGCAAATGGTCCCTCAAAAAGAGAGAAATGAAATGAGGGGACCAAATAAAGGAAAGATGATGGGGTGAAAACATAATGATATTGAAAAATTAGTCAAAGTCATTAAAAATGCAAGTGGGATGGTGTATAATAGTTTTTCCAAAGGTGGTTATAAACATTGTACCTTGATAGTGGCAATGTTGTAAGATAACACAATGATTTTCCCAAAGGTAGTTATAATCATTGAGAAGATAGAGATAACCTGGTTAGGATAGACAAATAATAGAATAACATGCCTTTGTATGGGAATAAAAAGTAAAGTGGTGGCAACATAATTATTTACCCAAAGGTAGTTACAATCATTGAGAAATGTGAGTGAGACAGTGTGGAAAGATTTTCCCATAGGTGGTTATAATCATTGGACCCCAATTATGGCAAACATGATAAAAATCATTGAGGATGATGATAAATTAACATAGAGGGTAATGCTAAATTGGAATAACTTACTAGTAGGTAGATGCTCATTTGAACTAATAAAGGTTGAAATTATTTCATGGTTAATTACTCTATTTCAGATATGATTGGGATGTTAGTGCTGAAGAGATGCTACCATTCCTGAATAGACTTCTTGAATTTGAGTTTTTTGTAGCACATGTCATTAGGCATCATAGTATAGCATCATGATGACATGGCAAAAATATGCATAAGGACTGACTCTCATAATCCAATACATAATAGAAAATAATTCACCAATGATAGAAACCATGATGATAGTGTAAACATATGAATATGGATGGATTAAAGTATATGTGTGTGCAAGGAATCACCCAATAAACACACATAAACTAAATCAAGGCAACAATGTTGAAATCAAAAAAATAGGAACATAACCAAAACAATAAAGAAAAAAAAAAGAAACACTCAAAGGAAACCATACAAATAGTGCCCCTATAAAATAGGTGACAACTATAACACACAAGAAAAATGGGGGAAATAGATGAAAAGGATGGGGGTAGTTGAGCTATCTCCATATGAACTAGGCAAGAGGACATGGCCTACATAGTTCCATGGATGTAATATCTAATTAAAAAAATCTAGGCCAAATGTAATTCTCTTAGGGAATGGGAAGAATGTGATAACTAATTAAAACAAATAAAATGAATGTGAGAGAAGAAGAGGAATGGTCTTGTAAAATGGCAATTGTGTGAGAGAATAAGGCCAAAAAAGATGGAGAAACTAAATAAGGCAAAGAAGTGGCCAATATATTTTTTCTTTTCTAATGATTTTTCAAATGTTTTTGGAATTGTTTTCAAGTGTGTCAACACAATAGAAAATGACAAGACATTAAATGGTTCAAGCTCACAAAATGGTGAGAGTGTTTAAACTAAGTTTGCCCACAAAAAGGTGAGAGCATGGCTTAGGTTGCTCACAAAATGGTGATAACATGGCTTAGGTTAATCAAAAAATGTAAAGAGCATGGCTTATGTTGCTTAAAAAAAGGTTAGAGTATGGCTTAGGTTATTCACAAAATGGTGAGAGCATGGCTAAAGTTGTTCTCAAAATGAGGATAGCATGGCTTAGGTTGCTCAAAATTGGTGATAGCATGGCTTAGGTTGCTCAAAATTGGTGATAGCATGTCTTAGGTTGATTGGAAAATGGTGAGAGCATGGCTTAAGAGGACTAAGGTGACATCAACATGAATTGAGCATGACCCACATAGTCCCAGAGTAATACATCAAGTCACTGTCATTCCACTCTTATAGTGGAGTAATTTGACTAGTGTAGTAGTCAATTCAAACAAAATAGGCACAGTTTGTAAAAAGGCATAGTATAACATAGGAAGTGGCAAGTTGGTATGCCAAGGATTAATAAACAAATGTTTTCCCTAATTTTCCCATAGGTAGTTATAACTAGGACATAAAAACATAGACCAATGGTACTAAGTTTCACAAAGGTGGTTATTATTAGTAACCAAACTAGTGATAAGAAAGGAATAAAAAAAGGGATGCAACTACAAAAATTCTACCATACTACTCCAAAATATGAGTTTTATTTGAAGTATGTGAACTAACTGATAAAACTAATCAGATACGTTGATGCTGAAAATGCATAACAAATGGTAAAAACCAAGGTCAAAAGGGCTAGGCTTTATAACACATTGGGCTAATAAGTCAAAAGTAGCAAGTGGGTACAACTAAGAGGATGGATAAGGATGATATTTTTACAAATAAGAATAGTGATAAAATGGCACAACTAAAATGGTCCTTACATACAATACACCTTAGCACTCAAACATAGTACTGCTTGAGATGAATAATATTCATTAACTTAAGAAGTTCATCTCTATCTAGTATGGCAAGCCTATATGCTCCTAATCCATAGTCTACAGTAATGATGAAAGGCCCTATCCAATTTAGTTTTAATTTTCATTTATGCTTCTTCTTAGTCATGTTATTCTTTTGGTTTTCTTTAAGAACAAGATCACCAATCGCAAATGTTTTGTACTTAACATGATTATTATAGTGGCCTTTGAGTTAGTTCTGATGTTCTTGAAGATTGTTGAGTATGGCTATGCATTTCTCATCAAGTATGTCTAGCTCTTGTAGGTGAGCTACTCGATAGTAATGATCATCTAGGACATGCTTGAAAAAGATGCACTGTGAATGAAATTTAACCTCAAAGGGAAGGAGTGCTTCAGTACTATAAACAAGTGAGTATGGAGTGGCTTCTATAGGGGTACGATGATTGGTACAAAATTCCCAAAGGGTAGGGAATATCTATAGGTGTCAATCATGATCAGCATCATCAACAATCTTTTTGATAATATTGGCAATGGTTTTATTGGATTCCTCAGCTTGGCCATTACCTTGAGGGTAATATGCTAGAGAAAAATGTTGTGTGATGTTATATTTAGTACATAACTAATCTACATCCTTGTTATTAAAATGATCCTCCATTATCAGATATAATGTCAGAGAAGATATCGCAGTGGCAAGTGAGATGGTTAAAGATGAATTTGGAATTTTTTTTTCCAATCACGTAAGTGAGGGGTATAGATTCAACCCACTTAGTGAAATATTCAATGGTGGTAAGGATATGTTTATGGTCACTAGATGAAGTGGTTTTGATCTTCCCAATGAGGTCAAGTCCCCATGTATAAAATGGCCATGGTTTCAACATCATTTTTAGAGTTTTTATTGGGGCATGAATCAGATTAACATGTCGTTGACATTTGTCACACTCTTTTACATATGCAATGGAATCCACATCTATTATGAGCCAATAATAACTAGTACATAAGATATTTTTGTATAGGAATACCCTACTAGAATGAGTTGCACATAATGCTCATGAACTTTTCTTAATGATAGTGTAGACTCTACTGAAGTTAAATAATGAAGTAGAGTTCCATAGAAACTGTGATGGTAAAGGGTGAATCCAAGTAGAGTATAACAAGTGGAATGATGAATGAAGGCTTTGGTTTATTTTTGAGATAGTTTAGGTGCTATAACATGGTCATAAATTTAGTTGTAAAGGTTTGATTACCATATAGAATTAGGACCAACAATATCATAAATCATTACAATGGTTGAAGGTTCATGAGCTGGTGTTACCATTTTTTTGATGAGGAACTAATACTCTTTAGCTTTATTTGTTTGTCAAATTAGAGATCCAATAGTAGCTATGACATCTACAATTCTATTACTAGCCCTTGATATGTGCTCAAACTAAATGTTGGTAATTTGTTGCTTAAGAGTGTTAACCATGGCTATATATGGAACTAACTTGTCATCTTTGGTCTAAAAATGATTTGTGACTTGATTGATGATTAACTAATAATCACCATAAAATTAGAGATGAGATATGTTCCAATGCACTACCTGTCAAAGTCCTACAACAAGTGCTTCATACTTGGCAATATTGATTATCTAAGAAAAGCTGATTCTAAATGATTTAGGGATTAAATCCCCTTGTGGTGTAATAAATAATGGACCTACTCCCACTCCATGTGTAGTAAATTAGAAATCAAAATAAATCTTCTAAGTCTACTCCTAAAGGGGGGTGTCAATGAAGGTCATTATGTATTCATCAAAAAATTGAAATGAGAGTGGCTGTGTGTTTATGAGAGGTGCTTTTGTAAGTTGATCTATAAGAACTTGTCCCTTGATTTATTTCTGATTGACATACTCTATGTCAAACTCACTAAGAAGCATGATCCATTTAACCATTCTACCTTAAAACTCTATTGTAGATAGTAGATACTTGAGTGGATCTAATTTTCAAATGACCATGGTCTTATTATTCAACATGTAATGGCACATTTTCTAAGCTATAAAGACCATAACTAGACAAGCTTTTTCAATAGGTGTAGAGCTATGTTCATATGTAACTACGGTAAAACTTAGGTAGTATATAACATGATATTTTTCATTATCATTATGTTGAGCCAAGAGTGCCCTCAAATCATGGTTAATAGCTTATAGGTATAATAAGAATGGCTTTCCTGGCATATGAGGTAATAAAATAGGCAAACTAACAAGATAATATTTGAGTTTTTGAAAATTTGTTTGGTAGTGATCATCCCAAAAAAATACAACTCCTTTATTTAAAAGGTGTGTAAATGGATGACACTTATCTACTTACTGATGAATGAAGCATCATATTGACTAGATCTTACCATGTAAAATATGGAGTTGCCTTAAATTAGTTATTGGTGGCATCTTGGTTATAGCATGAAATTTAGCTGGATCGACATGAATACCTCTATGAGACATGATGAAGCCAAGTAATTTACCTAAAATTACACTAAACACACATTTCTTTAGATTGAGTCTAACTTTATACTCTTGTAATCTTTCAAATATCTTACATAGCACTACTAGATGGTTGACCCTAGTTTTGGATTTTCCTAATATGTCATTGACATAGTCTTCAATAATATCATGCATCATATCATGAAATATGATAGTCATGGCCCTTTGATATGTAGCTCTAGAATTTTTAAGGCTAGATGGCATTACTTGATAATAAAATGTTCCCCATGGAGTGGTAAATGCTATTTTATATTGGTCTTCTAATGTTATTCTGATCTGACTGTATCCTAAAAATCCATCCATGAGTGAAAGCATTTCATAACTTGCCATGTAGTCAATGATCATGTCAATATTAGGTAATATAAAATCATATTTAGGACAAGCTTTGATGATGTCTCAAAAATTAGTACAAATTATGATCCCTTCAAGCTTTTTACTAACAAGTACCACATTAGAGATCCATTTTGAGTAGTCAATCGATCAGATACATCTTGCTTCTAAGATTTTTACCAACTCTTTCTTGACCAATATAGAAATGTGAGGATGCATCTTACGTAGGTTTTGTTTTATGAATTTTGAATCAAGATTAAGCAAAAGGTGGTGTATAACCAAGGTGGGGTCTAAACCTAGCATGTTATAATAGGCCCATACAAAGATATCTACAAATTCTTTCAATAGAGCTATAAAGACTTCATGTTCCTCCTTAATGAGGGATGCACCTAATTTTATCCATTTTAGGTCTAATGGAGTCTTGACATTTTACCTTATTATATATTTAACTAGAAAGGTCAAAACATTTTTTAGGATAATGGGTAATGACTTGAACTATTGGACTATGTTAGCGTCCTTAGTTAGGACTTAGTCTTCAACTTCTCCTAGGCATGATGAATCTAAGTCACCTAATGGGAGATCTATCCATGTGACAAATATAGTTAATTTTTTTTTAAGGATTTGATAAAATACTTGTTATTCAAAACTAAAATCATATCCATAGGCAAGTTCATTATTGGTGGTCTCTTAGTTAAAATGTAATGAAGAATGAACACCCTCATCTAATGGCACCTAAAATAGGTTTTCACCGCTAGACTAGGCTTTATCTTTACCTTTTCCTTGGTGAGAAAGTGCCTTAAAGAGGTTTTCACTTTGGGATCTCAATGTTTTACTTATTTGTTTTTGGTTAAGGGTGTTCATTTTCTCTCAAAAATAGGCTATAGGATCTAATGTAATTGAGAATCTTGACTTGTGATCTAGCAATGAAACATTGTCTCTAATGCCTAAGAAGTCATAGAATGACTCAGCATTCTAGAACTCATCAATCAATAAACTAGATTCTTATTGGTCCTAATCTATCAATTGGGGATAAAATAATGGCAATGGGTTATGATGAATAGACATGGTAAGGGTACAAATGACATTGTTATAAAATAGGTTAGCTTTAGCTAGGTCATGAATGGTGAGGCTATGATTAGACTCTACTTATCTATTAGCATCATCATCACTAGTCATTGGTGATGGAACTGTAATAATGTATGTGGGGTCACCCCCAAGTGGTTTAAATCCAAGTCTATAAAGTCTTTAATACTTAGTCATGGAAATTGGCTTGATGGTTCCTTACTGATTCACTTTGAGGCCTCTTCCTTCGTAATTGTGATGCTCCATGATCCTATTGGGAATAGGATACTTTGTATATTTATAACAATCAAATTGGTTGTCATTGTATAACCATGATTCATCCCCTTTAAGAGGGTTAGGTTCTCAGCCAAATGTTGGTACAAATATGATAGGTCCCTTATCTTTATTTTTGTTGCCAATGAATGTGGATTGACTTTAGGTCACCCAAAAAAATTTGGATTCTATGGATGATTGGCAATATGAAATGTATCATGGGTCACATACTCTCTTGATCCATTATCTAAAATGGTGAAATGATTAGAAGTTTTAGGAGGTGGCATATGTGAAAGGGAATTCAAGGAATTAGGATATATGAAATTATCTGGTGAAGGATCAATAAATATATCCTTTCCTTTATCATACTTGAAACTTGGATTCATGTCTTACTGATAATTATAGATTTGAAATTTGTCCTTAATATGTTTTCAATGTTCATCTAGGTGTAAATCTCTTAGAATATTCACTTCCATCCCTGAGTGGGAAAATTTCATACATTGGTGCAACATTGATGGTACTACATGAATCTCATGTAACAAAGGCATGCCTAGAAGCATATTGTATGATAACTCAAGATGAATCACATGGCAAAGTGTATCATGGGTCAAAGGCCCAATGATAACTATCAAACTAATGGTACCTTGTGATTCTCTTTCCTAATTATCATAGGCTTTGATGGTTATCATTTCTAGTTGGAGATCTACCATTGTGTATCCAAGAAGCTTGATGAGCTTTAGAGACACTATATTGAGGCCTAATCCATTGTTTATAAGGACACATTTCACTTTATGTCACTTTATATAAACTTTTATGTATAATAGGTTATTATGAAATGGGCCAAGGGAAGACATATCACTTTGGTTGAATGTGACTTGTTGGGTTAGAGCTAAGTGTCCAACAAAAGCTTGAAATTTATTATGGGATATGTCACTAGCAATAGTGGATTATGTCAAAAAATCATTCAAGATGTTCTTATGGATTATTAACATTCACAAAAAATCTAAAATATAAATTTTTACTAATATCTTCTACAATTTTTTCACAATATTAAACTTCTTGTCTTGGTTAGTAGTGAATCATTTATTCTAAGGCTAAATTGTTGGTTGGATGATAGGCAAAGTGGTGGATGGTTGTGGGCCTGGGATAGTAGTCTTCAAATTTTGAGATGTGTTTTCACAATCAAGATTAATTAATAGACCATTATTACCAACCAATGTTGGGAATGGTATGGGACTAGACAATATAAGTCTCAGTTATCGATACACTCATATGTGGTCACGTGGCAAGGATGAGTTATAGATATAAGGTCCAAATGGGGATGTCTTGGTTTTCTAGTTTGTTTTTATACACTCCCATGTCAAAGAAGGATTATCCATGTAATTTTGTTGAATATTGTTTTTTAACAATGGTCTAGGCTAATTATTGCTTGGTTTAGGATTAATGGAGATGGTATTAACACTACCCCCTACAATATGATCTACAACATTGTTGTAGGCATGTGTAACTACATGGTAGGTTTGTTGGTTGTTACCATTTTAACCTTAGTTTTGTCAACTATTTTATCATTATGAGTTCTAATATTGATTTTGTTGATTCTACTAGTTTGGCCTTTGATTTTGGTACTTTTGATTTTGAAACTACACTAGTTGTTGTTGTTATTATTACTAATTATTTTGTTGCTCCTGATTGTTATGTTAGGGAAAGGGGTTTTGATAAATCCCAAGAGTTTGATTGGAAGTGAAAGCATTATTATCCAATGTTATCTCCCCATTCTCCTACATATTCACAATTAAATTCTTGATTTGGACACATCTTCATAGATTATGCTCATTGACCTGATGATAGTCATAGAATTCATTTTCATAGTACCAATCAGAATAAGGAATGCCTTATGTATAATGCTTTGGTATAGGTCAACTAATCAGATTAGCAATAACAAGCTTGTGAAATATAGACTCAATAGGTTCTCGTAGGTCACTAAATACATGATGTGAAAGCATGGTTATCTTATGAGTTTATAATGGTAAAGGCTACTATAATTGTTGTGCAGGTCTTAGTTGTGGTGCTTGCAAAATTGGTTGAAGAGGTTAATAGGTAGGAGTAAGATAAAAAGGTGGTGTAGATAATGTTTTCACTATTTGTACATGATGGGATTCAGTTACTCCATTTCCCACAACATTCTTATTATAGTTGAATTACTTCAGTCTTTCTTGATTATTGGCCTGTGTCAGTTGTGATGTTTGCACTTGAATTATATGTTGATGTTGGCTATTTCCTTGATTGGTACCTTGATTTTTATTTATTTAATTAACCTTGATGACTCTTTTTTTGATGACTGCTCACTCGATTAACAAACTTTTATCAATGATCTCTTTGAAAGTATGTGCACATTATAGTTCTAGATGATAAACTATCTCACTATGCAATTTTTTGGTAAACATGGTGGCTAATTGTTTATTTAGTAAACTATGGGTGAAATGGATTGCAAGGGTTCTCCATCATTATAGATAACTTGAAAAACTCTCACCATCTTTTTGTTTTGCTTGCGTTAAGTCCACTAATGAAATATCATTCTCAAGATTATAGGAAAAATGTTGTACAAACTTATTAGAAAGATCATCAAAATATATTATTAAGTTTTTGTGAAACTTGTAAAACCATTCCAAGGCTTCTGTATCTCAGCTCTTAAGAAATAATAGCAAAAGGTATATGTCACTATATGCCACTGCTTGACATGAAACAAAGAATTCAATTAAGTGGGCCTTAGTGTCACCTTTCCCTTTGAATTTGTTAAATTTCAATGGTTATTATCTTGGAGCAAATGCTATTTATAAATAATCCATGTTGAATTTATGGGAACACACATCATCCAATTTGAAATGTTTATTCTATTTCCCATCTTGAATGGTAGCAATTACATCCTTGATCTGTTGAAATTCTTAGGATAGGAAACTAGAAGGAACATTGGTTTGAGGGAGAATATTGGTTTGGGTAGATGGTTGGGAGGTCACAAGTGAAACACTTTGACTAAGGTATGATGGAGATACCTACTGAGGTACATTGGTTTGGTTGGGGAATTGACCAAGAATATGCATACATGGATTAAGATGTACTTAAAATTGCATATTTGGTTATGCAATATTCTAGTTTCAGTTGGTGATAAAGGTTTGACTTAGAGGATTTTGTGGTTGGGATGGAGGGATATAACTATATTGTACCTATTGTGGTAGAAAAGGGACATGCTGCCAACTAATCAAATCTTGTTGTTGAGTGGGAAATTATGAACCAAGATCCTTTCTCTAAATTTGTGGCATATTTTGAACCAATGGTTATCTAGTAGATACTTGAGAAACATGGGGACCTCCTTGTTACATGAATCCTTTCTGGGAACTAAAAATAGGTTATAGATTCATCATCTATCACTGACCAATATTTGCATGTTGTTGACTAGTCATTTCTTGGTTTTAAATTGGCATATTAGTTTGTGACTAAAGAGGTATGTTTGTCATTACCTGGTGAGCTAGAACATTAGTTACCCCTAATTGAGGTGGAAATGTATTTGTCTTCTATTATGTTGATACACTAGACTATATCTACTACTATGGAATACTACTCATTACTTGTTGAGAAGTAGGATTCATCACATTCTATCATTGAGGTGTGACATTGGCCATTATTTGATTATTTAATCATGTAGCTTATACACTTGAAGAAGTAGCCAATTAAGGTTGGGATGTAGAAAATCCTATTCCCTAGTATGATGATCTACTAATGGGATTAACTATAGGCACATGTTGGCTAGTTGTTTGTGCGTTACTACAACTTTGATTAGGATTAGATGTTGTCTATTTTTGGATCACTATTTTGTGTAGAGGTTGAAGTCACTTCTTCAATAATGGGAATATTCATCAAGTTATCTATCCAAGCAATTTACAAAAATGGGTCAGAATTTAGATTCTCTTGTCCAGTTAACTCTATCAACACTCTTATTGAAGGAACTAGGTCAATAAGAGGCTTACTCACCATGTTCATCTAATTGAAATTACATGATAGATTTAGGTAGTTTAGATATGATATCTATATTTGGTTAAAGTGATCTTCTATGATGTTTTTACCTCAATTAGATATATTGGGATCTTGATATGTTGTTTAGACTAGAGCCTGATGATCATAAATGATATTATGGGGCACTCTTACTAGACTTGGTAAACTTTCATGGGGAAATCTAGTGGAAACATGGCCACTACCTCTATGGCTCTAACCCAAATCTCATCTTTGTTGTCTAAAAAATGTTGCTCAAACAAAAATGGATCATACATGGAAGCTATATTACTAGAATATGACTGTTGAAGAACTTGCTCATCCATTATTGGTATTATGTGGTTTGTTCTCAGTCTTGTTCTAAATAAGGTGGTATGTTAACCAAATCATTAGCTAATTGATATTGTCTTTATGCCCCTAATTAATTATTATAAGAGGAATAAGATTCCATCTCTAAGGAATATTATCTACATAGGGATCTTGCACCATTTCTTCCTATGCCACCACATTACTAATCCCTAGATTATACATGAGTCCACTACGAGTGTAGGAATACATGTTGGATACATAGTCAATGATTTGTGATAAAAGTTAAATGAGTTATACAAAATCTAAAAAGGATAAAATCTAAAACAGATGATGTTCCAACTTGGTCTAGATTCATCAAAAGGATCAGAAGGTTTATGCAAAGATTTATGAGGAAATAAGCTAGCATGAAATATCTAACATTTCATTATTCACATAAAGATAAAAAAGTAAATCGACGAAAAATCAAAATGCCAAAATCTAAGGTTGAAGGGATTCAAATTAGTCTAACCTATAAATTTAAAATTTGGTAGGTCTTTTAGCTAAATGTGGTATCAAAAGCTAGGCTCTAACAATGCATGTGCTAGAACTCTTGGCCAAACGACGTCAAAAGATAGACTTTAAAATATATGAAAGTTTTAATCTAACAAATTTTAAACACTTATAACAAACAATAAGCATTTTATTCATGGACGTGAAATTGATCAACTAGGTATAAGGTATGAAGCAAAAAGCACTTTAGAGATAGTTTATTTTCTCATAAATAATGGTATAAAACTTGGTTCTTTTGACAAATAAGCTTGAAAAAAGTGAACAATATAACCACGCTAGACAAAAGATAACAAAAGGACACGTGAATTGGTCTAAAAATGTATGAACAAATTTTAACTCTATACAAGAGGGTCTATGAAACAATATTTGAAATGTTTTGGGTAGAATAATGATGCTACACTACCCAAAAGGTGTGACAAAAAAGTTTGTTTTAAAAACTCTCTATGGCAAAGATAATTTCCCACAATTTTGATAGCATAACACTACTTTTTTGGCCTAAAAAATTTGTCGTGTATAGAATCAAAGTAAAAGTGTTTAGCACAAAATGGCATAATTCTATCAAGTGATGATAATAATTATGAGTCTTAAATGGCCCTCAACCAAAATGGGATATTTAACCTAAGTTCCCTCAAGTTTAGTATAAATTGTTAATCCACTTAACACATCAACCTTATGAGATTATAAAGGTGAAAATTTGAATTTATATTATAAATCAAAGACTTTAAACAACTTTGGTAAAGGTCTAGACTCAATTAGGCAACATAACTGAGTAAAAGTAGATGATATGACTCCCAAGCTTTTGATGAACTTTTGAACAAGGTAAATTGATGATCTTACATGGATATCATAGTGCCTCTTTGTTCAAACAAAAATGAGGACCATGTGTTTTGGTTTGAATTGTTTGTTTACACCAAGTTTTGACTTCAAACAATACTTTAATCTAGGAAAGAACTCAATTTATTAATCACTCTTAGACTCTAAACTAACAAGGTTACTTGGTGTAGTTGGAATCCATCTATATACATCATTTGAGAGGATTTTAAGTGTTCATCCAAAAGTAAATATGCATTATGTAGTGGGGTTTTTACACCCCCACTTCTCTCAAATGATATTAATATGACATCGACCTTGAGGCACACTTTGTACCAATAATACTTCTATGACAAGTGGGGATTTGTCTAAGATCTAACAAGTTTGCCAACATTCTAAGGGAATCAATTGCACAATGACTTTCATGCCAAACAATGTAAAAGAAAATAAAAGAATGGATTTTAGGTCTGTATCACTTGGCTTCTTACAAAAAGGTCTAGTCCTTTTTGAAACCACTACATCTTGTTGTTCACTCAGTGTAGTGTGATGTCCAAAGTACCTCTATAGCCTATGTGTAGCTCCAATTAGGAGCCAAATGAATTCAATATTTGGAAGTGAAACCCTAGGTTAAATCTTCCCTAATGAACTCATGAGAGGTGATGAAGACCCCCTTGAAAGCCAAGTTTGCATAAAAACAAAGAAAACATGAATGTAGAAAGACTTTAGGGTCATTTTCAAGGTCACCCAATCTTTGATGAGTTTTTTGGGAGTGCCTTAGATGAATTTCTTTCTAAACCTTGGACTAGGATACCTTCAATAGGAATGGCACTTTTGATTCCAAGGGTTCCCTAAAGGGAACAAAAAAAGAGGTGGTGTTGATTAGACCCCTTGGTCTTAGTTATAAACTTTGAAAACATTCACCATAAACATTTAAATTTTTTATTAAACACCAAAACAAGGTTCTTAATTGACTTTTAAGCATGCAAAAGGTGATCTAAACATGTATTTAGAAAATGTCAAGCTTGGTCCTGGAATAAAAATATTAGTATGTCCTTTAGCCTTGAACCTCTTTTAGGTCTAAAACAATGAACTTTAAAAAAAAAACTCTCAAGTCTATGTTTTAAAAAAAAAATAGTGATCAACATCAGTTATATATTTGACAATGATTACACTGGCTAATTGATGATGGTTATCTAACCGGCATCAAATATACCAATAGTTATCAAGGATAGTTATCCAAATGATGTCAGTTTTACTAATCAATGTCAGTTACCATGTAATGTCGTGACAAAGTAAAATGGCAACACAAAGTTAGAAAATCAATTTGCAAGATTTTTAATGATCTAAATGAAGATTTTAAAGCTAAAGTATTATCTTATTCATGTGTGGGATGCATTTAGTCCCATTGGGTGTGCCATATGTGATCTATGAATTTGAATCAAGAGAGGATGGTTAGTATGGTGTTAGTTTCAAAATGCAAAATAAGAAACACACTAACTATAATAACCTCTCTAGGTGTAGACACTAGGGAGAGATTAGTTAACAAACATGAATAAAACAAAAAAATAAAATGCAAAAGAAAGCTTATTTTACCTTCCTTGGATGCCTCAAAATGTTTTTTATAGTGGCTTTCTCAGCTTGTGCTTATGAAGTCTTCATCAAAGAAGGATTGGATATCTCTTCTTCTCCTTGACATCTTTGACATGTGGCTTGCCTTGGATTGGAATAAATTTGGCATGGTAACACTAATTTATTGAAGCTTCATAATCAATTATACATTATAACATTTCATAATAATTTCTTAAAATTCATGTTGTGAGGCCTCCTATTTATAGATTTTTGAAAATGTCTAGAATCAGCCTAAACGATCCATCCTGAGATTGAGATGTGTGGTTGAGGATTAATTCAATTTTTAGAATTAAGTTTATAATTATACTCATCATGAAATTTTAATAAGGGGTAATTAAGAGGTATGGAGGTCATCATGGAAGGTATTGATGAGGCATGGAGGGCTTTAAGGAGGCATGGGAGGCATGAACCCTGATATTTGTGGCATTTATGGCCTAAGGATGTCTTCTCAAGAATTGAGGTCACCTAATTATGTAGATATTTAACATTAATTGTTAAAAAAAAGTATTCAACAAGTTTCCATGGAATTATTAATTAGACTCTAACTTGTATTAATTATCTCTAAGCATGATTAAGCACATTGTGCACAAATTATTCAAGTTGATCAGAATGCGTTGTTATTGGTCAAAAATTTTATTGGTTTATAATTGGAAGTCATTGTAAAATACATTGGATCCGTTATCTCATTTAGGATGTTACTAATATAAAATAACAAAGGCACACATATTGTGCAAGATATTTGATAGGAAAGATCAATCCAGAGCACCCAAGTGCAAAATTAGCATTTTGACCGGAAATGATCTAATCAAATTTAACTGGCCCATAAATTACATTGCCCTAGTTAATGATACTCTAGTCAAAATTTGGAAATGAATATATCAATTTAAACTCATCTAATGTTTTTTAATTTTTTTAGGCAAAATTATGCATTTTGGGTAAATATTGGTCAAAATCCTAGTTGGAGGTTATTGGTGGCCAGATTTAGGTGTCTACAAATGTTAGTTTTATGCCACCCTATATTTTTAAAGCATAACCATCCCTTAATGGTTTCAAACAAGGTCTATAGTGCATTTAGATATTTTCTAAGATAGACATTCATCATTATGGTCAAAACATCTTAAAACCACATAATCACTAATGGATACATGTGACCATTCCAAGTTTATTGAGCTCACAAACACATATTATACAAAATAAAATGCATATCCAAACACAAAAATACCAAAATATAATAAAAATGTGTACCTTACCCATCATCCTACTTTCCTATCTTACTATCCCAATTACATAAGAAGGTATATTAGTATTGATAAACACCAAGTGTTATCTTGATTATTTTTGAGCTTGTAATTGTTGCATCCATGGTACATCTAGGACTAGTCCCATGTGAAATACACACTCTTGAGATGAGGTGGGAATGGATGGAGGGGTTTATGGTTGTCCCATGTATTATATAGGGGTAGATGAAGGAGGTTTAGGGAGTGGAGGATTAACCATATTTTCACAAGATATCTTAATTTTAGGTAAAATTTGAACAATGTATTTGAATACATTCAAGGAATATTGAATAATTGTAACAATATAAGACTATGGTTAGACTTTAAATTGGGACCTCAAAATGCACCTATCGATTACATGAATTGATTCACCTTGGAGGAAACTTAAGGGACTTTATTTATCACATTTTAGGAATGTTTTTGGTACAATCCAAGGCATGATTTAAAGGTATTGGGATCCATCTAATAGAATTATTGAAATTTTAACTTCAATTGTCAAATATGCTATATATTTCCACATCAAAATAAAAAATATTATTGCCTTTATGATGATAATGCTATCCTCTTTCTAAATATATGATTTTTACAATTTTTGACCCATTTTAAGGGTTCAAACTATATTCATTTCCAATTATGCCATTTTTAGGACATGACATGTCACACATATTCATGTCTATTAATGTTTACATAATTTATTTTTTATTGATCCAAGTTCAATCCAAATTATATGATAACAAACTTGGCCTAATTCTACACATTAAATAAAAAAGCAATTTTCATTTTTTTTAGGGTGGGCTGCATGGCTAGCTATCCATTTTTTTCAATTTTTAGGATCTTCTTAATTGAAAAATTAATTTAAAAATACTCATTTTGAAATTTGAAAAAAAATTCTTAACACACTAGAAGACCTGACCTAAATATTTACCAAAGGGTTTCAAACAATATTTAATGATGCTAAAAATGATGGGTTGCACAACCATATATATATATATATATATATATATATATATATATATATATATATATAATGTTTTCTTAGAAAAATTGGAGGTCCTTCTCAAATTTTATTATTTGACCTATTTATACTTAACCATTTTTCAAAAAATAGTTTCTCGAAATGCTATAATTCATGTTTTTATACCATCTTCAAATTTTTAGTGTGGCCATCACAAATTATCTACATAATTTCAAATTTAAGAAATTTCTTAAAAATCATCTCTATGGTTACAGAACTTTTTCCCCTAAATGTGTTGACTTACCCAAAAATAAATTCCAACAAAAATACCCAAATTACTATTAAATAGGATAAATAATATGTGTAAAACCATAGATTCAAGTAGAGGGAGAAAGCATGGTATAACCAAGTTCTCCATGTATATGCCAAAGTGATATAGTCTTAAGTGTTAGTTATAAAGAAATTAATTTAATAAAAATAATTATACCAATCTTTCATAATGACAAGAAATACTGGACTTTAGTTTGGAGGAATAGGAAAGGAATTCCCAATAAAGTCCATGTTTCAAAGATTATTCTCCACAAAAGGGTGAAAGGAAGTGGAACATAATGCATAAGTTTTGTTGAACCTTAGAATTACATAACCATAGGATTTCTATTGTTGGATGGTAAGATTATGGTTAGATGCACTATGTCGAGTTGTTTGTTGAGTGCAAAATGTTTTTTTACTAATTGTTTATTGTATTTTAACTAGTTGATTGTTGTTTGGCCTGGTTCATTAGATCATCATTTTTTTATTGGTTTGATGTTTTATCCTTTTTTACTCATGGTAGAGGTGTTTATAGTTAGCTTAAACTTTATATATTTTTTAGAATTGTACGAGGCTTTATGGCCTTTCAAAAATTGTGTTGCGACCCACATCAAATAAAAGAAATGTGTAAAACATTAACTAGGTAATTTATTCTAGTTTTTGAAATATTGAAAACATATAGTGTTTATAAGTGTATTTTGAATCTCATGTAATCTATTAATATATGTCATCATTATAATGTAGTGATGTACACTTAGCAGTGTTAGTGACCTTACTTGGAACATTCGTAAATGATCAAAGAAATCTCATTGATATGCGAGTGGCATCCTTTGGATTGTGAGTAAGGATTTTATAGATGACATAAATTCTAAAATATGGATAATATCCTTTTTATGAGTGATGAAGCCAATAAAGAAATAATGCTTGATTGAGAAGCACCTAACCAATTCAAGAAAAGGAATGAGATGTCTCCATTTAAATCCTATGTATATGAAAACCATAGATTTTACCTTAACTTGATTCATCAAAAGTAGTAGTAGAGTAGATAGTGTTGTTTAAAACTAATATTATAGCTCACTCTAATGACTACTTTTCTTGTTCGAAGGTCTACTATTTCCAATGTCTATGTTTTCTCAATGACATGCTTTTTTTCATCCAGCACATCACACCGATGGATGTCCTTGATTTATTCCTCATAGTATATAGGATCAAATCACAAAAGTATATCGTAATTCATTGTTTCATGTTCATTTTCTTCATACATTTAGTACTCATAGACTTATGTCAAGCTTTTTATCCTTCATAAGTGTTGACTTGTGTTAGAGGTAGACAAAGATGACTCATGTGTTGCTTCTTAACCTCCTCATTGGTTGATTCCACTAGATGAATCAGGAATTTTGTGAAATATGGATCCAAAATTTTGAATTATTTGTTGTACCTCCTATTTTAGTTTTAAGAAAGGATACACTAGCCCATGTTTTCACTTGTTACTCTTCTTGTCTCTCTTCCCACATTGCATCCTTAGTGAATTGAACATTCTAACTAATTATGAGCTATTTGGTAAAGAGATTTTATAACATATTATTCTTTGATTTCTCACTATATCCAATTAAAATACATTTCTCACCTTTGTCATTCTACTTTGGTCTTCTTAGCTTGAGCACATGTGCATATGCCACACATCCTAAAATTATAAGGTGTTCAACACTAAGCTTCAATATGATTCATGAATCTTGATGAATCATATCCCTAACACTCTTAATATAAAAAGTATTTAATAAATATATGGTTTTTTCTTTAACTGCAATCCAAAACTCATTGGATAATACTTTTGACTTAAACATGCTCCTTTTCATCTATTTTATTGTTTGGTTATTCGTCTCAACCACACCATTTTGATCTAGTGTATATCTAGATATAAGTTTATTTTTAATAGAATTATACTTGAAAAAAACCATAAAATCTTTTGATATGTATTATCCCCCTCTATCCATCCTTATGATCTTTATATAATTCCAACTTTGCTTCTCAGCTATGTCTTTAAATTGATTGAAGGTTTCAAATGCCTATGATTTATTATTTAATAAGTAAAACCATGTCTTATAGCTGAAGTCATCTATTAATGTCAAAAATTCACATTATTATATAAGGAGGGAGCCTTAATTAGACCACATAATTATAAATGTATTACTTTAAGAGTTCTTAATCTCCATGACTTATGCACATTAAATGCACTCCTATGTTACTTTCATAATCTGTAACCTTCACATTATTTGTTTGGTTATTCTATTAGGGTAATCCCTCTCACCATTTTTTTCTTGTGAATAAGGTTCTACGCTCCAAAACTCAAATGACCATACCTTTGGTGTTAAAGAGTAGACTCATCTACTAGATCTATTTTTAATGTTATTACATGTTCACTTTACATCCTTAGAGGGAACATCTTATTACTTTTCATCTTGAATATAGAAAATTTATTATTTATAACACTTCTATTATAAATTATTCATTCATCTTAATCAAATATCACCTTATACACCTTTTGGACAAGATGCCCAGTGCTAACTAGTTTGTGCTACAATCCAAGAACATTGTATACAGCTTGAATGTATCTTTTTTCACCTTACTTGGTATAGATAGGAACATTGAATTTTACATTTAAATGGGCCTTATCATTGGTTCCCATATTCATTTTTTATATCATTTACTCATCAATTTTTTGAACATCTCATTATTCCCACTCGTATGGTTATTAAAACCACCATCCAGATACCAAATATTTCTAGGTTTTTATTCAACTACATTTTATGTTATAAACAAGATTCAAACTTTACCATTAATATTAGGTTCAACCGTCTATTTCTTTGATAAATTTTAGCTTCACATATTCATATCATACTCTTTATTTCTACACTCATTATCATAGTGCACATACTTCTTGAAATAATAGCATTGTAATATGAATTGAAATCAAGCGGTGAATATTGACACCATAGTAAAACATTAGGGAGCAAATAATCTATAACAATAATAAACTATGACTTAGGATGATTAAAAATTAAGGCATGGTTGTTGAATCTAAGAGCATAATATTAAATATATCCTATGAAAATTAAATAAATTAATATTTTCCATAATATTGATTAAGATCTAATCCTAAAAGGGATATTTTTTTTTGATGAAATATATCTATATATTAACTTAACATAAATATACAAATAATTCACAAAAAAAAGTGTAAAAGGGATATTAGAAAACACATATTTTCCAATATATAATGCCTATGATTTGTTCTTTAAGAAGCACAACCATGTCTTGTAGCTAAAGTCATATATGAATGTCATAAATTCACATTATTAGATAAGAAGGGAGCCTTAATTGGACCACACAATTATAAATGTATTAGTTCAAGAGGAATTATCACTCTCCATGACTTATGCACATGAAATTTACTCCTATGTTGCTTTCATAATCTCTAACCTTCAGATATTTTTTTGGGTTTTCTATGAGGGTAATCCCTCTCACCATTTATTTCTTGTGAATAAGGTTATACCCTCCATAACTCAAATGCCCATTTCTTAGGTGTTAAAGAGTAGACTCATCTACTATATATATTTTTAATGTTATTGAAATTTCACTTTACATCCTTAAAGGAACATCCTATTACTTGTCATCTTGACTCTAGTAATTTGATTATTTTGTCCACTTATATTATAAATTATGAATTCATCATTATTAAATATCACCTTATACACCTTTTAGACAAGATGCCCAGTGTTAACTAGGTTGTGCTACAATCCAGGCACATTGTATACTTTTTGAATTTATCTTTTTGTCACCTTACTTGATACAGATAGGAAAATTGAATTTTCCCATGAAATGGACATTATCATTGTTTCCCATCTTCACTTTTGATCTGATTGACTCATCAATTTGGTTGAACATCTCCTTATTACCACTCATATGGTTTTTACAACGACCTTCCAGATACCAAATTTCTATAGGATTTTATTCAACTATATTATATGTTTTAAACAAGCTTCCAAATTTATCATTCCTATTAGGTTCAACCATATATGTCTTTGATACATTTGAGCTTCTCATATTCATATCATACTCTTTATTTATACACTCATTATCATAGTGCACAAACCTCTTGCAATAATAGCATTGTAATATGAATTGAAATTAAGCATTAGATATGAAAACCATAACAAAACATTAGAGAGTAAATAATTTATAAAAATTATAAACTATGACTTAGGATGATTAAAAAGGAAGGCAAGGTTGTTGAATATAAGAGAAAATAATTAAAAATATCCTAGGAAAATTAGATAAATTCATATTTTGCATAATATTGAGTAAGATCTAAACCTAAAAGGGATTTTTTTTTTATCAAATATATCTATATATTAACTTAACATAAATATACAAATAATTCACAAAAAAAATGTGTAAGAGGGATATTAGACATCACATATTTACCAATATGTAATAATGAGTATTGAATTATGATAAGAATTCAACACAAATACCCAATTTCCTATTAATTAGGATAATTAATATGTGTAAAATAATAATAAAATCATAAAATTAGGGAATACAAACAGGGGCTATAATTGTATTATGAATATCACTACTTGTATAGAATATTATTTTCACCATTGTTGAGTTCCAAATCAACATTTAAAAATTTATATGTTGAAATATATGTAGATTACTTCTTTCATCCTTGTTTAGTTATGAATATCTCATCATGCCACAAAAATTGGCTTCTCCTTGATTATGTTGTTCATTATATGATTTTGAAATTCAAAATTCATAAAATTTTATCCAAATATTTTTGTTATAATGATTCCTTCCTAAAAAAACAAAAGAGTCACACAAATCCTATTAAAATTACTATTAAAATAATTAAAATTACTATTAAAATAATTAAAATTACTTCTTTATCAATCGAAAATGGCAAAAATTCATTGGTCACTACAGAAATAGCATGACATCTCTAAAATGTCCTAACATAAAGTGGAATAAAAATGAAAAGAAATTATTTAGCTTTGACAGAGTGGCATGTTGAAGATGAAATTAGGTGTAAAATATATGGTTAATATCTATGAACTCCCACCAAATGTCATTAATAATTTTTCCTCAAATCTCAAAAAAAAAAAATTTGGCCATCAGTGACCTCGCACATCTCTCCACTACAATGACTTGGAAAATCATAATAACAATCAAAATTTAAACACTTGAGCTTATGGTATTTCACAACTATCCTTGCTCTCTCTCTCTCTCTCTCTATATATATATATATATATATATATATATATATATATATAGCCTTTAGGAGGGGTTTTAGTTTTATGAACTTGTTTCAATCCAATGACCTATTTTCCTGTTGGAATATCTATTAGCTCCCATGTTTCATTTTTCTCAATGGCATGCATTTTTTCATCCATTACATCACACCACTTGATTTCCTTGATTTCATTCTCATCATAGACAGGATCAACTAATAAAAAGAGAATATAAGTCATTTTTTCATATTCATTTTCCTCATATCTTAACTACTGATAGAATTTTTTTAAACTTATTATCATTGGTAAGTATTGAATTGTGTTGGAGGTAGATGAAGTTGAATCATGAGTTACTCATTGACCTCCCTATTGCCTATTACCACTACATGAATCATCCATTTTTGAAATAGGGATCCAAATTGTTACATTAGTGGTTGTACCTCCTTCTATTTTATTTTTATGAAAGGGTCCACTTGCCCTTGTTTGAACTTATTTCTCTTCTTATCTATCTTCTAACATTGCATCCTCAATCAATTGAAAATAGCAATTGATTATGGCCTCTTTAATAATGGGTTTGTACTACCTATAAATCTATAATTTATCACTATATCCAATGAAAATACATTTTTTAGCTTTGTCATCCCACTCTGATCTTCTTAGCTTGAGCACATGTGCATCTACCATACATCCAAAGAATCTAAGGTGTTGAACACTCGATATCTAAATTCCAAAATATTATTGATTAATCATATCCAAAACACTCTTAGTAGAACAAATATTTAAAAATAGATCAATGTTGCTATATACTCAACTCAAAACTCATTGGATAATACTTTGTACCTTAATCATGCTCCTTTCCATCTCTTTTATTGTTTGGTTATTCCTCTCAATCACACCATTTTTTTGTAATGTATACTTGGCTATAAATTGCTTACTGATTCCATTATACTTGAACAATCCACAAACTCATTTGATATGTATTATCCCCCTATATTAATCCTTAAGATATTTATATAATGGACACTTTGCTTCTCCATTATGGATTTGAAATTATTTAAGGTTTAAAATGCCTCTAATTTGTTATTTAACAAGTATACTCATTTCTTTTAGAATAATTAATCTATGAATGTCATAAAATATGAATTCTTGGATAATGACTTAGTCTTCATTGGATCACACAAATCTAAACATATTAGTTCAAAAGGAGTTATTGTTCTCCTTAACATACCCATGGAAGTGAACTCCTATGTTACTTCCCCAATTTTAAACCTTCACATAGTTTGTTTTGTTTTCCTTTGAGGGAGAAACCTCTTAACATTTATTTCTTGTGAATAAGTTAAAGCCCTCCAAAACTCAAATTCCCAAACCTAAGGTTCTAAAGAGTAGACTTATCTAGTACATTTGTTTTGAATGTTGTTACAAATTCTCTTTGCATCCTTGGATGGAACATCCTATGTATTGTCATCTTCACTATTGTAATATACTTGTTGCTAAAATTTATATTATAAATTATGCATTAAACATCTTTAATTCTCACCTTATACCCATTTTTACAAGATTCCCAATGATAAATAGGTTGTGCTTCCATCCAGACAAATAATTTATATTTTTAATTTATCTTTTGTCACCTGGCTTGTTATAGATAGAAATGTTGCATCTACCTATGAAAAGTACCTTCTAATTATTTTTCATCTTCACTTCTTATTTGATTGATTTATCAATGTGGATGAGCATCTCCTTATCCCCACTCATATGTTTGATACTAACACCATCCAAATAAAAAATGTGTATAGTACTTTACTCACATATATTGCATGTTATAAGTAATATTTAAAAATTTTCATTCCTATTAAGATCAACCTCTTATGTATTATTGAATTGTAAGCTTTACATATTCATATCATACTCTTTATTTCTACACCAATTAGCATAGTGCACATACTTCATACAATAAATCATTGTAAGATGAATTGAATTAAAGCACTGAATATGCACACCATAACAAAACATTAGAGATGAAATAATTTTTAAAAATAATAAACTATGACTTAGGATTAATTATAAGTAAGGCATGGCTGTTGAATCTAAGAGCACACAATTAAACATATCATAGGCAAATTAGATAAATTTATATTTTCCATAATGTTGAGTAATATTTAATCCTAAAAGGGATATTAGAAAGCACATATTAACCAATATGTAATTATGATAAAAGGATTTAAAAAATAGTTCAACAAAAATACCCCATTTCATATTAATTAGGCTTAATAATATGTATAAAATAATAATAAAAGCATAATTAATTATTAAAATAATAAAAATAGGGAATACAAGCATGGGTTATAATTGTATTACAAATGACACTACTCTTGTATATTATTAATTAAAATCAAACATTTAATATGCACACCATAACAAAACATTAAAGACCAAATAATTTATAAAAATAATAAACTATGACTTAGGATGAATTATAAGGAAGGTAGGGTTGTTGAATCGAAGAGAAAACAATTAAATATATTCTTATAAAATTAGATATATTCGTATTTTCCATAATATTGAGTAATATTTAATCCTAAAATGGATATTATAAATCCCATATTCACCAATGTGTAATATTGAGGAATGAATAATAAAAAGAATTAAACAAAAATACCTAATTTCCTATTAATTAGGCTAAATAACATGTATCAAATAAGAATAAAAGAATAATTAATTATTAAAATTATAAAATTATGGAATACAAGCATGGGTTACAATCTTAATACAAATTCCATTACTCTTGTCAATTATGAACTAAAATAAAGCATTTAATATGCACACCATAATAAAACGTTAGAGAGTAAAAAGTTTATAAAAATAATAAACTATGACTTAGGATGATTAAAAAAGAAGGTAGGTTGTTGAATCTAAGAGCACACAATTAAATATATCCTAGCAAAATTAAACAAATTCATATTTTCCATACTATTGAGTAAGATCTAATCCTAAAAGGGATATTAGAAAGCACATATTTACGAATATGTAATAATGAGGAAAGAATTAAAAAATAATTCAAAAAAAATACCCAATTTCCTATTAATTAGGCTAAATAATATGTATAAAATAATAATAAAAACAAAATTAATTATTAAAATCATAAAATTAAGGAATATAAACATGGGCTACAATTGTATTACAAATATCACTACTCTTGTAAATTATATCTTTAAATATATGTAAATTAATTATTTCATCATTTCTTAGTTATGAATATCTCATCATGCCACAAAAATTATCTTCTCCTTAATTATGTTTTTCATTATATTATTTTGAAATTCAAAATTCATAAAACTTTATCAAAATCTTTTTGTTATAATGATTCCTACCTGAAAAAATAAAATTGTCACACAAAGCTTGTTAAAATTGTCATTCAACATAGTACAATTACTTAACATTTTAAAATGACTAAAATTACTCAACTGCTAAAAAAATAACACATCTCTAAAATTTCCTAATAGAAAGAAGAATAAAAATGAAAATAAATTATTTAGCTTTGATAGAGTGTCATGTTGAAGTTAAAAGTAATGGTCAAACATATTATTTCTTGCTATGAACACCCACTAAATGTCATTGCAAATTTGCCCTCGAAACTCAAAAAAGTCATTTTTGGCCATCAATGTTTTCTCACATATCTCCAATTTAATGACTTGGAAAATAATAGTACTAATGAAAATGTAAATACCCTTCACATTTAAATTTATTTTATCTCTTTATCTTCCCTTCAGGAGTGGTTTTGGTTTTGTAAACCTATTGCACTCCAATGATGTATTTTTCTATTAAAAGATCTATTAGGTCCCATGTTTGATTTTTCTCAATGTCATGCATTTTTTCATCCATTACATCTCACCAATTGATGTACTTTATTTCTTCCTCATTTTAGATAGGATCAAATCATAAAAAGAGAACATAATTAATTGTTTCATCTTCATTTTCCTCATATATTGAATACTAATAGACTTATTGAAATCTTCTTATCATTGGTAAGTGTTGACTTGAGTTAGAAGTAGATAAATTTGACTCATGAGTTACTCCTTGACCTCCTTATTATCTATTTAAACTTGATGAATCATCCATTTATGAAATATGGATCCAAATTGGTACTTGAGTCATTGTACCTCCTTTTATTTCAATTTTACTTAAGGGTCCACTAGCCCTTGTTTGCATTTATTACTCTTCTTATATTTCTTCTCACATTGCATCCTCAATGAATTGAATGTACTAGTTTATTATGATCTCCTTAGTAGGGGTATTGTACTACCTATTATCCTTTTATTTCTCACTATAGCTAGTGTAAATACATTTTTCACCTTTGTCATGCCACTTTGATTTTCTTGGCTTGAGAACATGTGCATTTTCCACACATCCAAACACTCTAAGTTATTGAACACTCCATTTATATATGCCCTATTCTTCTTGAGCAATCATAACCATAACACTCTTAGTATAATAAATATTTAAAAATAGATCGTTGTTGCTATAGTTTAAACCCAAAAGTCATTGGATAAACCTTTTTGCCTTAATCATGCTTAGTATGATCTATTTTATTGTTTGGTTCTTCCTCTAAATTTCACCATTTTGTTATGGTGTATACCTAGCTATAAATTGCATATTGATTCCATTATACTTGTAAAATGCACAAACTCATCTGATATGTATTATACCCCTATATTCATCCTTAAGATATTTATATAATGGACACTTTGCTTCTCCACTATGGATTTGAATTGCTTAAAGGTTTCAAATGACTTTAATTTGTACTTTAAGAAGTACATCCATTTGTTTCAGCTAAAGTAATATATGAATGCCATGAAATACATAATATTGGATAAGGAGGGAGTATTTTTTGGACCACATAAATGTAAATGTATTAGTTTAAAAGGAGTTCTTATTCTCTATAACTTACTCATAGAAATGCACTACTATGTTACTTCCCTAATTTTGACTCTTCACATACTTTGTTTGGTTTTTCTATGAGAGATAACCATCTCATGATTTTTTTCTTGTGAAGAAGGGTCAGCCTTCAAAAAATCAAATGGCCATACCTTAAGTGCTAGAGAGTAGACTTATCTACTACAATTATTTTGAATGTGGTTACAAATTCACTTTGTATCCTAAGAGGGAACATCCTATTGCTTGTCATCCTCACTATTGTAAGATGCTTTTTTTCTAAGATTGTTATTATAAATTATGCATTCAAAATATTAAAATCTCACCTTATACCCATTTTGTACAAGCTTCCCAATGATAGTGAGGTTGTGCTTCGATCTAAACAGATAATATACATTTGAATTTATGTTTTATCACCTTGCTTATCTTGGATAGAAATGTTGCCTCTGCCCATGACAATAACCTTCTCATTATTTCTCATTTTTACTTCTAGTTTGATTGACTCATAAATGTGGTTTAACATCTCCTTATCCCAACTTATATGGTTTCTACAACCACCATCCAAATACAAAGTGTCTCTAGTACTTTACTTAGCTATATTACATGTTTTAAATAAACATTGAACTTTATCATTCCTATTATGTTAAACCTCTTGTGTCTTGGATAAATTTAAGTTTTAAATATTCATATCATACTCTTTATTTCTACATTCATTATCATAGTGCACATACTTCTTGGACTAATAACATTGTACATTTGATTTTTCATACCTTTGTGTAGAACCAGCTCTTGAAATGGTGATCCTTATTCCTCTTGTTATTCCATATGATTATTTATGTTATTTCTTCCACCTTATTGATTTATTCAAGACAATCCTCTTCTTATATTTTTTCATCCTCTCACATTTTCTAGCACATTCACATTGGTCATAAATGTTTTCTCATGGGAGGACATGACTGACTTATTCAACCTTTGTTCATGGGCTCTTAGTGATCACATTAGCTTATCTATTAGAATTTTTATAAAGTATTTAGACTCTATAATAATAATAAATATCAAGTCAAATTTGATTGGAAGGCTCCCCAACACCTTCTCTATGAATCTATGAAATTCAAGAGTGTCTCTATTTATCTTAATTTTATTGACAATACTCATTATCCTTGGGAGTAATTCATTGATAGACTCATTATTATTCATCACCAAAGCCTCAAAGTATTTTATTAGTATATGGAACTTGACAAGCCTCAACTTGTCACTATTCTGATAGGCATTTCTTAGAATATCTTAGGCTTGCTAAAAATGTATAGCATTTGTTATCCTTGAAAAAAAATGAATTGGCTAGTACCATTTCAATGTAGTTGAGGTCCTTAACATATTTATTTCTATTTTATTTTTAATGCACTATTTATTGCTTTAGAAATTTCATTGAAGGTTGCTTGGTCTAAAACATATGTATAATCTCCTTCTGTAAGATCTCACATCTCTTGTGAGAAAAAAATGGTCTTCATATTGATGCACCATACATCATATTTTTTTCCTTAAAAGTTATTACATTGTTGCCATGAACTTTAATTATTAGCTACCATGATAATAGTCCCTAAAGACCAATATTTGATACCAGTTATTAGCAAAAGATATTATAGGCCCAAGTGAACATAAGCAGTATTAAAATTGAAGTTTTAAAAAAAAAACCAAAGCTGTAAATTTGGGTTTTACGAATACACTAAAATCACAGGTTAATATGCTTGAAATAGTGGAGGGAAGAACTCAAGCGTAAAAACACAATTTTTTTATATATTAAATATCTCTAAATCTTATATTATAATCTACTTAAAATACATAAACTAACATAATACAATTGTTATTAAAACTCTATAAAAACTTATATAATGACCTTCCTTGCTTTTCATTGGGTGATGGTATGACTTCTATCAAAAAACAACATTCTTCTACTCATTATATTATACCCCTTCTTCCTCATTTCTGCTTGCTCTGATATTCTCTAGACTACTCTCTTTCTGTTAGTGTATTTTTCTACCACTTATTTTAATTTTTTTTTCTCTTCCTTATTTTTATCTTTTACTATTAGTATTTTCACCTATCACCTGCTCTTTGATCCAAATCAAATGGTTCACAAAATTACAAATTAAAATCACTTTGTATTTAATTTTGTTCGTGGATATATTTGAAGAAATTTAGAGTTGATAGGTTGGTGGAAAGAATATTTTTTAATGGATTCAAAAATAAAATTTTAAATAGTTAGATTTTTTTTGGAAAAAAATATGTTGTTTTGATTACATAAGGCCCATAAAATGTTTGGAATTTCAATATAAGATATGTCTAGAAAAAAATTGTAATGGGAAATAAATTATAAAAATCAATTCTTGGCATCTATTTTTTAAAATATGAAAGGGGTAATTATGTGATTTTAAAAAAAATGATCTCCTTAAACTAAAATTCATTAATATATAATACACACAATGGATTGAAATAAAAAAAATCAAATCAATGATGTCATTCTAAATTTGTTTTATCCCTTGACATTTTATTGATAATAATTTTGTTTATAAAAATTGAATTTAAAATCAACACTTAAACATTTTCATCTTGGAAAGAATGTATTTTTATTTAATTAATTCAAATATGTTCAGTACACTTGTAAATTTTTTTTTTCATCCTTGTTGAGTTATAGATCTCTTATTGTGACTAAAATCTATCAAGTGTAGGCATCTTGACTATTTGATTCATTATAAGATTTTGAAATTTCAAAATTCAAAATCTATATAATCATATCAAAAAACATTTATAATTTTATCCATAAAATATTTTCATAATCATTCCAACTTGTCAAAAGGAAAGAATCACAAAATACATATTAAAATTGTTTTTCAGATCAATATAATTATTTTTACACAAGTGCTCATATATTAAATATCTATAAATTTTATATTACAATCTGCTTATAATACATAAACAAACATAACTACAATTATTATAAAAAGTTTTTAAAAACTTATATATTGACATTATTTGGGTGATGGTATAATTATTAATAAAAACATTCTTTTGCTCATTATATTATTACCCTTCTTCTTCATTTATAATTTCTATATTTTGCATAGTCTGTTGCTACTCTAATATTCTTCAGGATGATCTCTCTCTTATTGCGTATTTTTCTACCACTTCTTTTTCATTTTGTTATCTTTTCCTTCTTTTTTATTATACTATAAATATTTTCACCTATCATCACCTCTTCCCTTCAAATCAAATGGAGCACAAATTTTCAAATTTAAACTACTTTGTATTTAATTTTTTTGGTGGCTATAATTGAAGAACTTCGAAGCTGACAGGTTGGTGGAAAGAATAATATTTTAACAAATTAGAAAATAAAAGTTTAAACAATTAGAATTTTTTGGAGAGAAATACAATGTTTTGATTACATATGACCCATAAAATGCTAGGAATTTCAGCATAAGGCATGTTTACAAAAAAATGTAATGGGAAACAAATTTTAAAAATCAAATCCTAGCATTCATATTTTATAATTTGAAAGAGGTAATTAAATTACAATTTTTTTTAAATGAGATCTTTAAACTAAAATTTATTAATATAACATACACATAGGGGATTCAAATCAACAAAATAAAATCAATGATGCCATTCTGAACTTATTAGATTCCTTTGACATTTTGTTGATAATAATTTCATTTACAAAAATTGGAGTAAAAATTAACATTAAACATTTTCATCTTGGAAGGAATGAATTTTTATTAAATTTTCTTAAATATGTTTAGTAGACTGGTAAATTACATTTTTCCATCCTTGTTGAGTTATGGATCTCTTATCTTGTGAGTAACATCTATCAATTTTAGGCCTTTTGAATATGAGATTCATTATATTCTGAAATGTCAAAATTGAAATTCTATATAATCATATTGAATTTTTTTTATATTTTTATCCAAAAACTATTATTATAATGATTCCAACTTATGAAGAGGAAAAATCACAAATATATTATTAGAATTATTGTTCAGATCAATACAATTATTTCATTAACTTTTTAATAGAATAAAATTTATTTATCAAATAAAAAATGTTAGTAAATTAGTCCCAAAAGACAAAAATGTACATTCATATATCTACTGAATAACAAAATTAGCATAATACATACAACCTTTATTTTTAAAGGACTTTCCAAATAGGGATAGAGGCTAATTCTAAAAGATAGTGGGTCCCTAATCTGATTAAAAAAAAGAATGGGAGTTATGTTGAGTATAATAGAAGGTACTATGATAAGGGAAATAATGAGTTTCTTGAGTTTCAAAGACAAGCTTGCAATGACACTAATTAGGAGTTCAAAGCAAGCAATCATCTTTTTGGCCACTACATTTAAATCCAAAATGTTAGACTATCAAATCTAAACAATTCTAGTTATTTTTTTTTAATTTTTTATAGTAGTTAATTATATAGTTTTTAGTTTCTGTGTTTTCTTAGTGGTTAAGGAAATTTTACTCTATTGAAATGTTAAAGAAAAAATTGTATTATTCTGAAATTAAAATTTAATAACATTTTTTTAGATTATTTCATTTTCACAAGTAGGAATCATTATAATAATAGTTTATGGATAAAATTATAAACATTTTTCAATATGATTATATCGCTTTCAAATTTTGACATTTGGAAATCTTATAATGAATGAAGCCTACACTTGATAGATTTTAGTCAGGATAAGAGATTTTCAATTAATGAGGATTGAAAAAAGTAATTTACATGTTTACTAAACATATTTAAAGGAATTTAAGGAAAATCCATTCCTTCTAGGATGTAAATATTTAAGTGTTGATTTTAACTCCAACTTTTGTAAACCAAAATTATTATAAAAAAAAATGTCAAGGGAATAGAACAAATTTAGAATGACATCGTTGATTTTAATTTTGTTGATTTAAATCCCTTGTGTGTATGTTATATTAATTTTTTTTTTTTAAAGATCTCATTTCCAAAAAAAAACACGTAATTACATCTTTCAAAATTTTAAAAATAGATGGTAGGATTTTAATTCTAAAATTTATTTCCCATTAATTTTTTTTGCAAATATATCTTATATTGAAATTCCTAGCATGTTATGGGCCATACGTAATTAAAGCTTTGTATTTTTTTCCAAATAGATTCTAACAGTTTAAAAAATTATTTCCCAATCTATTAAAATATTATTCTTTCACCCAACTTGTCAGTTCTAGAGTTCTTCAATTATAGCCACCCAAAAAATTAAATATAACGTAGTTTGAATTTTAAATTTTGTGAACCATTTAATTTTGAGGGAAGAGCTAGTGATAGGTGACAACAATACTGAGAGTAGAAGATAAAAATGAGGAAGAGATAAAAAAATTACAAAAGAAGTGATAGAAATATGAAATAGGAGAGAGAGCAGCCTAAAGAATATCATAGTAGCAACATGCTATGTATAATAGAGCAAGTAGAAATGAAGAAGAAAGGATAGAATATAATGAGTAGAAGAATGTTATCTTCTGATAGTAATCAGACCATCACCCAATAAAAAGCAAAGAATGTCATTATATAATTTTTTAAAATGTTTTACTAACAATTATAGTTATGTTAATTTATATATTCTAAGCAGATTGTAATATAAGATTTATAGTTATTTAATTTATATAAAATTATGTTTTTATGATTGAGTTATTCCCTCCCCTATTTTAATCATATTAACATGTGATTTTACTATATTTAAAACCTACTTTATAAATTCATTATTTATTTGAATCTTCAATTTTAATACTACCTTAACTCACTTGAGCCTATAATATTTTATACTAATAATTGGTATCAAAGTTTGGTCTTTAGGGACTATTATCATGGCAACTAACAATTCTAGTTCATGGGAGCAACATCCTATCATTAAAGAAAAAATATATAATGTATGGTGCATCATGATGAAGACCATAGTTTTGCTCACATGAGTTGTAGGATCTTGTAGAAGGAGGTTATATAGAGGTTTTACATTAAGCAGCCTTCAATTCACTATCTCAAGAAAAAAGAGAACATTGAAATAGAATATAAAGAATGATTCTAAGTCACTCAACTACATTGAAATGATAGTAGCTGATTTATTTTTTTCAAAGATAATAATAGTTGTATATTTTAAGCAAGCCTAGGATATTCTACAAAATACCTATTAGGGTAGTGATAAATTGAGGCATTTCAAGTTACATCTATTAATAAAATAGTATGAGACTTTGATGATGAAGGATAACAAGTCCATCAATGACTTCTTCATAAGTACCATGAGTATTTCCAATCAAATTAAGATAAATGGAGACACTCTTGAAGATCATAGAATCATAAAGAAGTTGTTGAGGAGCCTTCTAATCAAATTTGAGTTGATAGTACTTAAAATTAAATATTTTAAATATTTTATAAAAAAATATAATAGATAAGCTAATGGGTTCCTTATAAAACCATGAAAAAGGTTGAATAGGTCAGCCACCTCCTTCCATGAATAAACATTTAAGACCAATGCGAATGTGTGAGGAAAGGTGAGAGGATGAAACAATACAGGAACATGATTAAATTTCATATCAATTAAGAATGTGTAATACATAACCATCAAGAATCATATGGAAGAGGAAGAGGTAGGAACATCACCATTTCAAGAGGTGATTCTACACAATGGTATGACAAATCAAATGCACAGTGTTATTCTTTCAAGAAGTATATGGATTATTCTAGTAAGTGTAGAAAGAAAGAGAATTATATGAATATCCAAATCTTAAATTTCTCCAAGACACAATAGGTTGAGCTTAATAGGAATGATAAATTTTGAAGCTTGTTTATAATATGTAATATAGATGAGTAAAATACTAAAGACATTTTATATTTGGATGGTGGTTGTAGTAACCATGTGAGTGGGGATAAGAAGATGTTCAAACAAATTGATGTGTCAATAAAATAATAAGTGAAGATGAAAAACAATTAAAAGGTCCTTTGCATTAGAAAAGGCAAACTTTCTATCCACAAAAATCATGGTGATAAAAGATAAATTCAAAATGTATAATATGTGTCCGGATTGAAGGAAAAAATAATTAGCATGAGGGATCTTATTCAAAAGAGGTATAAAGTGATATTTGAAGATGGTGAATGTATAATTTATTAAAAAAAATGTCAGTAACAAGTAAATTACAATAGTGAAGTTGACAAACAATAGGATGTTCCCTTCAAGAATGCTATGTGAACTTGTAACAACAATCAAAATAGTTGTAGTACATAAGTCTGATCTATAGAACCTAAGGTATAGACATTTATGTTTTAAAGGGATGAACCTTATTCATAAGAAATAAATGGTGAGAGGCTTATCCCTCATATTGTAACCAAACAAAGTATTTGAAGGTTGCATATTGGGAAACCAACATAGGAGTGCATTTATATGGGTATGTTATTGAGATCAAGTGCTCTTATTAAACTAATACATTGAAATTTGTGTGGTCTAATGAAGACACCTTCCTTATCCAAGAATGTATATTTCATGGTATTCATAGATAAATTCTACTGAAATAAATGGGTGTACTTCTTAAGAAATAAATTAGAGGCATTTGAAACCTTAAATTAATTCAAATCCATAGTGGATGACCATAGTGTCCATTATATAAATAAATTATGGATGAATATAGAGGGAGAATACATATTAAATGAGTTTCTAGATTTTTTAAGTATAATGGAATCAATAAGCAATTTATATCATATTATACACCACAATAAAAGTATGCGATTGAGAGGAAGAACCAAATGATAAAAATGATGAAAAGGAGCAGGCTTAAGGAAAAAATGATTATCTAATGACTTTTGGGATGAGGCTATAGCAATAATGATATATTTTTAAAATATTTTTAATACTAAAAGTGTTAGGGGTATGATTCATCAAGAATAATGGGGCATCTAGAAACTGAGTGTTGAACACCTTAGAGTGTTTAGATGTGTGGAATATACACATGTGCTCAAGCTAAGAAGATCAAAGCATGATGACATAGGTGAGAAATGTACTTTCATTAGATATAATGAGAAATCAAAGGAATATAGGTAGCACAATATCATTACTAAGGAGATCACAATCAATCAGAATGTTCAATTCATTGAGGATGACATGTTGGAAGAGAGACAAGAAGAGAAACAAGTACAAACAAAGGCTAGTGGACACTATCGTAAAAATAAAATAGAAGGAGGTAAAACCACTCATGCACCATTTTTGAGCCCTATTTCACAAAGGGATGATTCATGTAGTGACAATAGCCAACAATGAGATCAAGGAGTAACTCATGAGTCATCTTCATCTACCTCAATCTCAAGTCAACACTTACCATGGATAAGAAGGTTACAAGAAGTGTATGAGTATTCAAGATATGTGGAAAATGAATATGAAACAACATATTATGCTCTCTTTTTATGATTTTATCCTATTTATGATGAGGAATAAATCAAGGACATCAAGTGTGGTGATGTAATGGATAAGTAAATGCATACCATTGAGAAAAATCAAACATGAGAGCTAGTAGACCTATCAACAAGAAAATAATTCATTCAAGTGAAATGGGTTTATAAAACCAAAACCACTCCTGAAGGCAAGGTATAGAGAGATAAATAAGGGCTAGTTTTCAGTGACCACAAGATAGGGTGATCAAAGTTTTATTGTTACTATGATTTTCTAAGTCATTGAAGTGGAGAGATGTGTGAAGACATTTATGAGAAAAATGACTTTTTTGAGCTTCAAGACCAAGTTTTCAATGATATTTAGTGGGATTTCATATCAATCATTCATATCTTTAACCATAAATTTTAGCTTCAACATGCCACTCTGTCAAATATAAATAATTCATTTCATTTTTTAGTCTTCTTTCTATAAGGAAATTTTAGAGTTGTCATGATAGTTTTTTTAGCAGTTGAGGAATTTTTGTCATTTCAGAATGCTAAATAAGTAGTTGTATTGAGTTGAATATCAATTTCAAAAATAATTGTGTGACACTTATGTTTTTTTAGGCATGAATAATTATAACAAATAGATTTTTATAATATTTTATGAATCTTGAATTTCAAAATCAGATCATGAACAACATAATTAAGGAGAAGCCAATTTTTTAGGCATGATAAGATATTCACAAATAAATGAGGATGAAATAAGTAATCTACATATAATTAAACATATAAATGTTTAAATGTTAATTATAAACTCAATAACAATGAAAAAATTAATCTACAAGAGTAGAGATATTCATTATATATTTGTAGCCCATGTTTGTATTCCATACTTTTACGATTTGAAAAATTAATTTTGTATTTATTATTATTTTATACATATTATTTAATATAAATAATAGGAAATTGGGTGTTTTTGTTGCATTATTTTTTTAATCCATTCCTCATTATTACATAGTGGTGAATATGTGCTTTCTAATATCCCTTTTAAAATTAAATCTTACTCAATATTGTGGAAAATAATAATTTATCTAATTTTCCTAGGATATATTTAATTATGTGCTCCTAGATTCAACAACCCTACCTTAATTTTTATTCATCCAAAGTCATAGTTTATTATATTTATAAATTATTTAGTTTCTAATGTTTTGTTATGGTGTGCATATTCAATGTTTGATTTAAATTCATCTTACAATGTTATTATCGCAAGAATTATGTGCACTATGCTAATGAGTGTAGAAATGAAGAGTATGATATTAATATGAAAATCTCAAATTTCTCAAATACATAATAGGTTGAACCTAATAGAAATGATAAAGTTGGAAGCTTGTTTATAAAATGTAATATAGTTAAACAAAATACTAGAAACAAGTCATATTTGGATGGTTTTTGTAACAACCATATGAGTAGGAATAAGGATATGTTCAACCAAATTGATGAGTCAATGAAATGAGAAGTGAAGATGGAAAATAATGATAAAGTCCATTTCATGAAACAATCCAATGTTCATATATGTACCAAGTAACGTGACAAAAGATAAACTCAAGATATATACATTTTGCCCAGATTTAATCATAACCTAATTAGCATTGGGAATATTATCCAAAATGGGTATAAGGTGGGATTTGAAGATGAAGAATGCATAGTTTATGATAGAAGTGGTAGAAATAAGCAGATTACAAAAGTCAAGTTGACAAGTAGTAGGATGTTCCCTTTAAGGATGCAAAGTGAACTCAAAACAACATTAAAAATAGTTATAGTATATGAGTCTAATTGCTACTCGCTCAACCTCTGATATGTCTAAGGATATATGTGGTTGACTTCTGGCTTACACACCTCTTTTATAGTCTTGTTACATTTTTATATGTTCTTAGTTATGTTGGCCTATAGAATAACCATGGCTAAGTAGACTATATATAAGAGGTAGTGGTTACTCTTTCATCATCATAAGTATTTTTCTCTTACTAAATTTTTGTGGAGGTTCCCCCCTCAAAGTGGCTTTGTTACCATATCCAATATTCTACTATGTTGTCAATTATTGTTGTGTGATCTCCAACATTTTCTTATTCTGTGTGGTATATAATTATTTTATGCAAACATATAAGTAATTTCATTACACTAATCTTTAGCAACTAAGGTAGGGGAATCTAAGTTTTTGAGGGAATAACCTTATTCAAAAGAAAAAAAGTAAAGAGGGTTACCCCTCATATAATAACGAAACACAGTATGTGAAGGTTACAAGTTATAGAAGAACCATAGGAGTGCATTTCTCATGGGTAAGTCATAGAGAGCAAGAAATCCTATTGAAGTAATACATTCCTAATTGTGTAATGCAATGAAAACTCCCTCTTTATCCAATAATGTGAATTTCATGTTATTCATGGATGAATTAAACTGGGAGACATGGGTCTACTTCTTAGAGAACAAATAAGAGGAATTTGAAACCTTCAAACAATTTAAATACATAGTGGAGAAGGAAGTGACCATTATATAAAGATATTAAGGATAGATAGAGGGGGAGAATACATATCAAATGAGGTTTTGGATTTTTTCAAGTGTAATGCTATTAAGAAGCAATTTATAGCTAGGTATACATTGCATCAAAATGGTGTGGCTAAGAGGAAGAACCAAACCATAAAAGAGATGGTGAGGAGAATGCTTAATGCAAAATCATTATCCAATGAGTATTAGGTTGAGGTTGTATCAGAAACCATATATTTGTTAAATATTTTTCTATTAATATTGTTAGGGATATGATTCCACAAAAATCATTGAGCATCTTGAAATTGAGTGTTGAACTTCATATAATGTTTGGATGTGTGGCATATGCACATATGTTAAAGCTAAGAAGAGAAAAGTGGAATGACAAAGCTGAGAATTGTATTTTCATTTCTATAGTGATGAATCAAAGGGTAATCAGTTAGGATGTTCAATTCATTGAGGATGTAGTGTGGGAAGAGATTCAAGAAGAGAAATAAGTGCAAACAAGGGCTAGTGGATCCTTTCTTAAAACTAAAACAAAAAGTGTTAAAACCACTCATGCACCAATTTGGACCTATATTTCACAAAGGGATGATTCATCTAGTGGAATAAATAAAAAAAGAGGTAAATAACAAATTATGAGTCAAATTCATTTACTTCCAACTCAAGTCAACACTTAAGAAGGACAATAAGCTTGATATAAGTCTATGAGTAGTCAAGGTATGAATAAAATGAATATCAAACAATGAATTATGATCTCTTCTTATTAGTTGATCCTATCTAGTATGAAAAATAAATAAAGAACATCAATTGGTGTGATGTAATGGATGAAAAAATGCATGTCATTGATAAAAATCAGACATGAGAGGTAGTAAACCTTTTGGGAAGAAAAGTGGTCATTGGAGTGAGCTAGATTATTACTTTTGGAATAAAAATATCTACTCTAGTATTTTTTTTTATGAATAAAATTATATTAAAATCTATGGTCATCATGTACATAGGATTTGGATGGAGACATATCAATCCTTTTATTAAATTCGCTAGGAACCTCTCAAATGACTATGGTTTCTCCATTGGTTTCATAAATCACAAAAAGGATATGATACCTATTTTAGAATTTATGTCATATAAAATATGTTACAATCCCAGGGATGTCACTCACATATCAATTAGATTTATTTGATCATTACCAATGTTCCAAGTAAGGTCATTGACACAATTAAGTGTACATCACAACATTATAATGATGACATATATTAATATTTAACACAAGGAGAATATTATGATTTTTCATCCATGAGAATAATTTTTAAAATAAAGGTATGGAAGAGAAGAAAACAACCATGAGTGTCATTGATAATCGGCCATTGGTAGTTCATTATGGGTGTGGAAATCATGAACAACATGCTAGTGATGAGGAGGAGTTTGAAATCATGTACTTGGGGCATGATGTAGTTGTGAATGAGTTATTTGAGAGAGATTTTATTTTACCTAATGTGTTTTCATAATGTCCAGGTTCAACCATAGAGTAAATACAAAATAAGAAGACTATATGTGGTCTTGTTCCGCATGTTCATTTGTATGATAGGTGAAGTAAAGAAGCTGACCAAATGACTTATATGGAAACAATGGTTAAGGATCTAGTTGGTGTTGATGTTATGAAAAATGAGGAGTTATTTAGGTTTATTTTGAGACAAGGGAGTTTGATATACTATGAGAATAAGTTAGATCTCAAGGATATATGCAGATAAAAGGTCATTTGTAGTAGTAAGTTGAAAAGTGATATTCTAATAATAGATAAATATCTTTTAATAAAGTGGATAAAGTGAAGGTGAAGGGTTTGAGAAGCTAAATCTTTAAATGTAACAAAATTGTATTATGTAGATGGATAAATTAGGGAACCTAAGTTTGAGATCAGTTAAAGTATGGAGAGTGAGCTTTTTGAGATCACCAAGTGGAAGGAGGATTTGCTAATGTCTATGGGATCACAAGAATGTGGTGTAGAATTAGATGTTACAACTGATATGGAGATATTGATTGCTATAACAATGGGGATAGATAAGGATGTGAAGGTAAAAAATGTCCATGATGTGATTATTGATGACATGGGATATTGTTTATATGCCCTCGTGTGTGATGATTTATTTGTGTTGATATTTTGAGTGATAATTAATATTACATAAATGACTGAGTGGTTGAAATTAGTGGTACGTGATGTTGTAAGCAATCCAAAAACTAGTTGGTCAAAGTGTGAACAAGTCCAAGTGGGATTTTGGTGGTGGTAAACTAATGAGAGTGGGGTTTATCCCATAAGTTATTTTATTGAAATATGGTTATTCCTTTGGTATAGCAGGATGGTATATGGTGGGTAAAATACAATAAAGGTGAGAGTTGATTAATGCAATAAAACCATGTAAGAGATGCAAATGAAATTGGAAAAAGAATAACAAATAATTGGTTTACTTGGTATGTTGTAAAGAGATTCCATGGTCACCTTGCCTATTAACCAAAAGATTATCTTTGCTACTTATCCAGTCCATTATGTGCCACATCTCACACATTTTAACCTTGGGTGTCTAATGTAGGAACATCCAAATTATTTTTCAATCTTGTGCCACAATAAATAGAGTGGGGTTTCTCTTTTCATTACTTTATTCTTTATCTTTATTTTGGTATATTTTATTTGGAGAAAATATCTTTGGGGTATGTGATGGGTCATTCTTGTACTCAGCACAATCATGATGATAACATCATATTACACTTTCTTCATTAATATTTCATTGGTATTTACATATTCAAAATCACATCAAAGTTATATTTGGTGTTAACCTCCCCAATTTGATCTTGGACATATGACAGATTCATTGATCTAGCATTTGAGTATTACTCCCTGATTTTGTCAATGATAGTTATTTATGACTCCCACTTTAATAACTATGATTTCATTCCTATTTTAGTCTTGTGCATAATTTTATTATTCATTGATAGTTAGTAAATCCTTAGTTACCCTAGAATGGGTCTACAATAGTTCAACTATTTTATTTCTAGTGTTTCTTGGGATTAGTTTAGCCATTGGGTATCTCATTTTTTAAAATTTTATTAATATAATGGTTCTTAGGTTTATTAACCTAAATGGGTTGTGAATGATTATAATTGTTTTTCTCAATGATAACTAGGACAAAAGGACTAGCATATGCCTTAGATTGTGTTAGAGATTTAAAATAGTGTAACTCATATTTTCATCCCCAAAATAGGTCTTGGTGATTATTAAATTCCTTAGACCATTGCTCATGGGGAACAAACAGAGTTCTTGAAACATAACATGATAGTGTTAGGAATTTAGAGTTTCCATGATAAAATAATTAGTATGGTGTGTTAAAATATTGTTACTATGTAACAACATATAGTTTAAGATTTAGTAATAATATTTGAATATTTTTATTAAACAAACTCACAAATATGGTGTTGAATAGGGTTGATCAGGAATGACAACTCAAGAATGGTTTAGCCCAATGAAAAACATTTCATTCAGTGTTAAGGGTAAGTACACAAAGTTGGTAGATAATTATGTGGACATTTTTAATAACATGATCATGTTATTCATTAACAAGATTGTATTATTGACATAATTCTATCACATTATTCAAATTATGGCTTGACAATTGTCAAGCCATAACACGATCATGTTAATACATAATTCATTAATGTTATCATAAAAAAAAATAACGTGATCACGTTCCTATTGTTTTTCACATTAAATCATGTCAAGATGTACATTTAAGGAATATTGGTTAATATATAATGAGATGACATTGTTATAAAAGTAATAATGCAATTGTATTCCTATTAGTTTACACATAAAAGCATGTGAGCATGCACATTAAGTGAACAAGGTCGTAACCTTATATTTACTACCCTTATAAGCTAATCTTAGCCAAAATGTTCTACAAAATATAATATTTTTTGGGAGATTATATTTACTATATTTATTACTACATTTATTTCCTTATACTTTAAATTTATTTTACTAAATATAAGAACTTAGGGTCACTCTGCATCTGATAGAGTTGGTCTCATAGATGCATGCCTTATGATGTAGAAAATAGTTTTTAAAAATCTTATCTTGTTAATATTTAGGCACTTTCAAGGATGAAGTATTGAAATTATGGATTTTATGGCATAAGATTTGCAATTTATGTCCATTTTTTTTAAACATGTAGTCATTTTTAAAGGTTTTTGTGCCTTCACAGCTGATTCATAACATTTATAGGAGTCTTAGGTTTGTTATAATTGAAATTTTGAAACCACTTAATTTTAAATTAATGTAAAGTGGTGTGATTTGGGTAGAATCATTCACATTGATGAGCTATACACATCAAATGACCACTTTGTGTTAATTTCACTTGTTCAGCATCACTCCCTCATCCCTAATCACTTCATACTCATGCCTCATCACCCATAATAACTATATAATCATTATTCATTGTCCATAATCACTCCCTTATTGACCCTCACCATCTGTAGTCATCTCTAATCACTACCTCATCATCCTTGATTACTACCTCATTGAACCTCATTATCCCTCATCAAAATTGATTACTACCTCATTGAACCTCATTATCCCTCATCATCCTTAATCACTCAATATTCATCACTCATTTTCTCTCATCACTCCCTCATTAACCCTCACCATCCCTCATCATATTTAATAACTTCCTCATTTTCCCTAATTACTCCCTCACCATCCTTCACCATCCCTTATCGCTCTGTCATCATCCCTAATCATTTCTTCACCATCTATAATCACTCCCTCCTCATCCCTCATCATATTTAATAACCCTCACCATTCCTTATCATTTATAATCTCTCTGTCATCATCCTTGGTTAGTTCTTCATTGACCCTCACCATCCCTCATCATCCCTAATTATTACTTCATCATACCTAATCATGTATAATAACTCCTTCCCCATTCCTCATCACCCCTAATCATTCCCTCATTAACCTTCACCATCCCTAATCATCCATAATCACTCCCTCATCATCCCTACTTACTCTCTCATTGACACTCACCATCCGTTATCATCCCTATGTACTCCCTCATCATCTCTACTTAATTGTAAATGTTAGGTATCAAAGTCCCTAGGTTTAATACTTAGACCCTAAAAATGTCTAAGTATTGACAAAATATGATTTTGAAAAAAATATTTTACACATCATAAGGCATGTAGTTTTGAGATGAACTCTATTAGATGTAAATTGGCCCTAGTTTCTTATATTTACTAAAATAAATTTAAAGTATACATTTAGAGTAGTAAATATGAGCTGCAAGTCAAGATTGGCTTCATATGTATGTTCACATGCTTTTATGAGCATAAAAATAGTAACATGATCACATTATTGCTTTTATAATAACATGATCTTATTGTTACTAAGCTGATCACATTATACATTACCATGATTGCACTATTTGAATTTGTTTGCAACCACCATGCCTTTTGGTTTGGCAATGGTTTGGATTCTTGAGCCAAATGTGTGGACACGTCAATCTACAACCAAGTTTGAGAGTTATGATTAATAAACAACAAAATTTAACTTCAATCACCAAATACACTACACATTTAAATGTTGAAATTCAAAAACTTAATACCATCCTGATGAGCACACTCTACTATTTCCAAAAATATGATTTTTATAATTTTTAGACTAATTTAAGGTTTCAAACTATGTTGGTTTCTAACTATACCTTTTTATGCAACTATATACCATAAACATAAAAGCCTATACATGTTCATATAATTTATATTTCATTTATCCAAGTGAAAAATAAGTTATATGATCACAAACTAGGCCTAATTCTGCACACATTAAAAATAACTAGTTTTCATATTTATTGAAGTTGCCATACATGCCACATGGGTTTCTTTCCATCTTTTTTCATCTTTCAAGATCTATTTACTTGAAAAATTCATAAAAAAATGAAGGTCACAATATATAAGATCTTATCTCAATTTTCACCTAAGTGTTTCAAACAATATTAAACGTTGCTCAAAAAGTGGTTCCCTCACAATTGTCTATCTACTCTATTTTATTAAAAAATATGAGTTCCTTATAAAATTTTAGATGTTTGACCTAATTATACTCAACCACTTTAAAAAAAAAGCTTTTTGTAAACTAGACTCCAAATGATATATTTCATGTTCTTACACCATCCACAAATTTGGAGTGTTGATATTCTAAATTATCTATAGAAGTTCATATTTCCAAAATTTCAAGAAAATCATATCCACAAGTATGACCCTTTATGTAACCCAACTTTTTGCACTTACCCTTATCTGGAATGCTTTCCCAAAATGAATCATGGATGTTGGCATTTGAATTAACAATGGTAATATGGAATGCTTAGCCCAAAACAATCTTCGCATGAAATAAGTCTTCATCCAATTCTCAACTCAAACTATCCAAAACACCAAGAAAAAAAATGATTTGGACTTTGTAGATCAAAATAATTTATTTAGGCATGCTATGGTAATGAATAGGCAAAAGGCATGATAGGGTCTTTCTGATGTCAAACTATGTAAAACACCATGGAAAATCTTAATTTGGTCTTTGCAGATTAAAATAATTTCTAAAGGCATGATATGGTAAAGAATAGGCAAAATACATGTTTCTATTCTATTTTACACAATCAAAAGTCCAACTAGAACTACCTAAGAGGGAATGAACATGTCTTATCTTATTATTTATGTCATTTGAATATGAAAAGCCTAAGATAGATGTTGAAATGATTAAAGAATGTAAAGAGACATTGGGGAAGACTAGAGGTCATCCCATCCAGTCTACAAAAGCAAAATGACTCTCATTTATGAGGGTTGTTAGTTATCTTCTAGAGTTAGTGATCAAATTTGTAATTCCTCATCTTTCTGTTTGTAATAAAGGTTTTATGCTTCAAATTCAAAAGTCATAAGTTTTTTTGTACTTGGACGGGTAGAGTTATTATTCTCCTCCATGTATTTGATTATTGAATAAGACCAATAGTGGCATGATTTAAATTGTATTTCTATTGAGTTAATTAAATACATATAATATTTGTTGGTTGTATGCCAATTATTTAACAAAATGCTCATGTGAATATTTGATTTGGTTAGCCCCTAAGACATGAAAATTGCAAGCAAGCTTTAATTGGTCTCCCCCTCCTCTTGATTGCACCATATTCATCAAAATTATTAGTTTCAAATGAATTCAAAATAGTATCAATCAAAATCACATCATTTCCATAATTTTCATCTAAATAATTTTTTTTGTATTGTTGTTTGATATTTTTATAATTCAATTTTATTTTTTAGTATTGATTTAAAATTAAGTAGAGGAATTTTGATAAATCAACATATTCTTGGTTAAGCCTAGCATTCCTCCTTGTTAAATTCTTAGATGTAAAAAATTAGTGAGATAAATTAAAATCAAATATTGAATATGCACACCATACCAATACATTATGTATGTATGTATGTATGTATGTATGTATGTATGTATGCATGCATGCATGCATGCATGTGGAAGGTATAGCTATTGAATCTATGAGACTATTATTAACTATATCTCAATAAAATGAGATAAATTCAGATTTTGCATAATATTGAGAAAGAACTAATCGAAGAATAGGTTTCATAATGAACATGTTCACCAATATATAATAATAAGGAATAGATTGCAAATAAATTTCAACAAAAATAACCAAATTACTATTAACTAGGCTAAATAATATGTGTAAACCCATGGATTCAAGTAGAGGGAGAAACCATGGTAGAACCAATCTCTCCTTCTAAAGCCCAAAGTGATATACTTTTAAATGGAAGTTATAATTAAATGAGTTTAATCTAAATAGTTATACCTTTTTCTCCCAATGACAAGAATGATTGGACTTTAGTTCAAAGGAAGAATAAAGGAAGACCCAACAATTGCCATGTTTCAAATATAATTAACCAAAGAAGATCAAAGATGGTAGAACATAATGCTATAGTTTTGTTGAACCTTTGCATCAAATAGCCATGGACTTGTTTTTTTATGGAAAGATTTTAGTTGGTTAACATTTTATTTGGTTGTTTGTTGAAGGCCAAAGAATTTTTTGTTGATTTTTTGTTGTAGTTTGATTGGTTTTTAGTTATTTGGCTTTGGTCTTTTGATAATCATTTTCTCTTTTTGGTTTGATAGAGGTATTTTTACCATTGGTAGAGGTATTTCTAATTAGCTTCAAGGTTATATCTTTTGCTCCATTATACAAAGATTTGGGTTCTTTCAAAACCCTTGTTTTGACCCCCATCAAATTAATAAATTTATGTAAAACATTAATAAAATCATAATTAATTATTCTAGTTGTAAAATTATGGAAAACATATAGGGTTTATAAGTATATTTTGAATATCATGAAATCCGTTAATAGATGTCGTGATCAGACCACATCGATGTAAACTAAGTAGTGTGAGAGGCTTTGCTTGGAACATTAAAAATCATCAAAGAAATCTCATTGATTTGTGAGTGGCATCCTTAGGACAATGAGTAACGTTTTTAACAGATGACATAAATTCAAAAATGGGGTTGACAAATGCACTTGTTGAGCCTAGATCTTCAATTTATGCACTTTGGTTTTTATGTTTCAACACCTATAATATGTAAAATATTTTTTTCTCCTTGCCCTAACTTAGCAAAAATAAATGTGACTTAAGAAAACTTATAAATTTTTTTGGGCATTTTTTTATGGATTACTTCGAGTTTTGAGTGATGTCTAATTATAAGGCCCATGGACATTGAACAATATAAAAAACAATAGATTTCATAATTAAAAGTTGTTATTGACAAGAAAAACTTAGGTCATATGTAAAACATTCTCCATAAAAAAATGTTAGCTTCAACAATAATAAATTCTCTAATGATTTCCTAATCTCTATAGAATGGAAGTGAATGCTTTAAATGAATACTCTATGAATTGGTTATCGGTGTTAATGCTAAATGAGCTACAATGTCTAAGTATTTCTATAAAAAATAAATTCACGTTAGTACCTTGTTGGCATCTAAACTCGTATGAAATGGTAAAAAAATAAGAAGATTAGGCAGGAGGCACAAGGGTTGTGAATTTGAGGCCGGGAAAATAAATAGGAGAGATAAACAAAAAACTTAAGAAAGATTGATAAAAAAGATGAGAACCATAAAATTGAAAAATACATAACCAACATTTAATCTAAACTAATAATAAATTTAAATTAACCTAATAACCAATATCTTTACAAAAATCTTTAAATAATTCAATTTTACAGATTTCTAGTAACCATTTGGAAGTGTCTAAAGAGTAAAGAAAATGGAAAGAAAACCGTTGTTATAAAAGTATCAACTCTAAACTTGAACATCCTTGACATCGATAAGATCGGAAAAAAAAGGTTACAACTGTTGGAAATTTTTCCGAAAAAAATGATGAAGTTTTGTTACATACGGCCCCTTAAATGCTGGGAATTTCATTATAAGATACGTCTTCAAAAAATTCGTAATAGGAAATAAATTTGAAAAAACAAATCCTGACATCCCTTTTTTAAAATTTGAAAGAGGAAATAAATTCGTTTGAAACGAGCTCCTTAAACGGAAATTCTTTAATATAACATACACAGAGAGGGGATTCAAAGCAACAAAATCAAATCAGTGACGATCAACATTTAAACATATGCATCTTGGAAGGAATTGATTTTTCTTGAATTCACTTAAAATGTCAAAATTCAAAATCTATATAATCCTATCGAAAAAAAAATAAAAAAGAAATGGAATTATTTAGCTTTGACGGACTGGCATTTTGGACTTGAAAGCACTGGCCAAAGAGACCATTGCCTGGTTTGAAATCCAGTTGAATATCGTTGCATGGATGGCTTCGGGGCGGTATAAAACTGCCATTCTTTCCCTTATCGCAGTCCCTTGATGTCCCACTAATGCCTCAGCACATCTCTTTACTTCACGACAGTTCACCAATCCGTCTGCTGCTCCCCTTTTTGCTTCGATCGCCACCTGCGTTTCTCTAAGGAGGACGAGAGAGTTGAATCTCTGCACATTGTCAAAGACAGGCCAGGCGATGATGGGCACGCCGTGAGAAAGAATATAACCCTCAGTCCTCGATCTTTTGGTCGATCGTGAAATCCCTCCGGCAACAATTCAGGCAATGAATGAGATTCTACTACGCCTAACAAGCTCTGCATAAAAGAGATACAGGGTCTCGGTTATGTTGATGTTATTCAGGTATTAAATTTGGCTTTTTAATTGCTCACAAGAATATTTAATTCAAATAAATCGTTACTTTTCTTATACTCGATTAGGAAGATGCTCATTTCATATACGAAAGACTACAAAATCCAAGGGTGAGGGATTGAAACCTGCCGCCTCTATCTCATCCACATATTATCTCGCTTTGGCAGAACTACATGTAGGGAAAACATTAGGTGGTGTATCCACTGTAAATACCATTAAGCTTGTTAGTTGAGGATGCAAGTCAGCGCTTGGGTTGATTTTTTACGTTCATTTCAATCTGTCAATTTCTATATATGACTGTATGGTAAGGCTTCTTGATCCATTATAGTTTTTAAGGGGAAATTCATCAAAAATTACTATAAATGGTCATCTGGTAAGGTTGTGATTGATTCCTAGAAATGCCTAGAAACCAAATAAAACTATACAAAACCTTCATGCTGAAAAAGGAGTAGATCACAATTAGATCTCGCATTGTTTGGTTTGAACAAAAAGTTATAACTTCTAACATCAGTCCACTAAATAGATTTAGGGCTTCATTCATGCTTGCAAAGACCTTTAAATACATGCATTTTTTGTGCTTCTGGAGACAAGTGTCTATTGAGTAATTTACCCGATTAATAGGCATAGTGCTATGCTTGAAAATAGGTAGAAAGTTGCACTTTTAATCCTAGTCCTCATCAAAATTACACACAACGTAACCTACACAAGCCCTGTGGATTTTACAATCCTCTATGATGACTTGCCATGACTTATCCAAGTATGCAAGAGCAAATCCTTCTAAGAAGAATAGAATAGAGAATTGTACGGCAACATACCTATTAAATTAATTTTTCCAAGATAGCAGCCTAGGGAAGGTCATTCCATCTCAAAGGAAATCATAAAATTTAGGGTTTTCATAATTGGTATGTTTTTTGAAATTTCACATAATTTTGATGGGTTTTCTCAGATCTGGGCCTTTATGAAAACTAGGTGTGGGGTATTTTCATATATGACATTTTTCTAAAGTGAGTATTTGTCCATGTTTTTATCCACACACAGTTGTTTTTAAAATTTTAATCAATTTTTACTATTTGAAGTCTAATAAAGTCTTTAACAATGACCGTTTATGTTTTCGAAGATATTTTTTTGCCTTCCAAATTTGATTGTTTAGTGAGTTTTTGGATTGAATGTTAAGGCCCAGTAGGCATGATGGGTATTATATTTAGGTTTTTATGATAAACTCAATGAACTAGATTCTATTTAGCCTAAATCTTTGTTTAAGTTTCATTGAATGGTGCAAGGTATGCTAAATATGAGTACTAAGGTTGGACGATCTTTGTTATGTATTTGATGTTTAGGGTTACATTTTCACTTGCTCTTCCACATTTTCACCTACTCCTCCCCCTCTCTCCACGCCCACCCGCACCCCCACCCCCCAGCCCCGCCCGCGCCCTGCCTCCATCCCGCTAAGTTACTTAAACTTCCACTTATTTTTATTAATATAGATTGGCTATGTGGAATAACAAGTTTTCATAACATGGATCAATGCAAAATTTCTTCTCTTTTGCTAAACATTACTACGTAGTCCTAAAAATTACCTGTCAATTAGTAAGGACTTTTGCTCAGTGATAATAGGGAGTTACGTGGGGACTACTTAATGACATGTAAACATTGCTTATCATGATAAATTTACATTCTTACATTTGATATAATAAACAATCATATATAATATCATAGTTTACTCGTATTAAATAAGAATATAGTGAGTCCTAGTTATAACTACCCAAAATATAGTGAAATGCATAATGAAATGTATTTATAAAATAAATTAAAATGGCCCAACAATAGTATTGTAATGACTCATTTACTAATGTGCATTTATAACCCTTCAGTAGGCCCTACTTCTTGTCATATGATAGACTTTATGGTCAATAACATGAAACTAACTTTAAATTTTGTGGTTAAGCACCTAGATTTGTTACCAATAAATTTGGAAAAGGTTATAAATCCCATGTCCTTAGTTTTGTTAAATAATAAATCAATGAATGGAGTAGGTAATCTTAATCCAAGGTGTCTTTGTAGTACTTATTGGATGTTACTGTCAAATTATGTTAGACATATCATAAAAGTGCATCCTAAATCCATTATATTGCGGACAATAGATTAATCTATCAGCATATTATTAAATATATTCTATTACAAATTGAATAATTGTAAAAAAAAAGATAAGATATGACTTTAGACAAATAAAAAGTAATGTATGGATATTGAATCTATGAGCATATTATTAAATATATCCAAAGAAAATTAAATGAATTCATATTGCACATAATATTGATCAAGAACAAATCCTAGAAGAGGTTTTAAAAAGAACATGTTCACCAATATATAATATTGAGAAATGTATTGCAAGGGTATGTGCACAAAGTTGGGGGATAATTTTGTGGACATACCCAACAACCCATATGCATTATTACATAAAACATACGTGTTATGGCTAAGGACAACTAATCTATAATGCATATGCATTTTTGGTAAAATGAATGTGTATGCATTCTTTCACTAATAGGAACACATACACATTATAGGAATGCATATGCATTCCTATAATTAAAAGGAATTCATACATGTTGCCTAAACATAAAAATTAAAAAATGAAGTTCCTCATTCCATATCTTCTCCTTGGCATTCATTGTTTTCTCTTTGGAATTTGAATTTTTCCCACTCATTCACATTTTGCTCCCTCAGCGAGGAAATTCTTGATTTTGTTTCCTCAACATAGAAATCATTACTTTTGCCCCTACATTCATGAAATTGATGATGTCATCATGAATAAGAGATAATTTTTGTGGATTAACTCATTTTTTAAAAAAAATTGTGAATGTTTTGCATATTTTAATTTGTAATTTTTCTCCAATAGGTTGGCATGCTCTTCCTAACTCTCTACCAAATCCTCTGCCTAACCCTTCAAACCCTTCACCTAACCCTTCTATATTTCCACTAGATTCCCCAAGCAATTAGGAGGATATAGCTATTCACATAGTGGAGAATAAAATTGAAAGTGAGCAGATAATTAGGAAAAAGAGGAAGCCCACTTCCATGAACACCCACTATAGTTATTTAGCCAATACCCTAGAGTTAGTATTAGGTCAAGTTGACTTGATAATGAGTCGAATTGATAGATGGATCTCATATAGGGATAACTTTAGGGATTACTATGCTGACAAATTATCAGCATATGAGGTGAAAAACAAAGAAATAATGAAAGAATAAATTTATGCCTTATTTATTGACCCAACCACCAATGCACCATTTCCCATAATGACTAAACATTTCCAAATCCATCGATGCCAACACAATTTGTTTAAATCCAATTTTTGGGAGAGATGGAGGATGGTGTTTTACTATCCACCTTGTAATTACCAAGAGGCCCCTTTGTAAATTTTGAGGAAACTCTACTGTGAGTTTTTCCTTAATGAAATTCTAAACTATTTTTAATTGTTAAGCACAGGATATACTGAGAGGGGGGGTGAATCAGTATATCATATATTTTATAAATCTTTTCCTTAACCAAATTCCACTTAATTAAACATTCAAGATATGTAATAAAACTCAAACAATAAACACCATACACGATAGAGAGAGACATCAAATATAACGTGGAAACCCAATGTGGGAAAAACCACAAAGAATAATCTCATGTATATGAATGAGCACCAACACAAATAATATTCTCAAGCAAAGCTTGTAGGAGCACCAACCCCTTTGTTCAGCACCAACCCAGCAACTATTCATGAGCACCAACCCACAGGAGCACCACAACCCATTGCCGAGCACCAACCCAGCTACTATTTGTGAGCACCAACCCATAAGAGCACTAACCCCTTTGCCGAGCACCAACCCACAGAAGCACCAACCCCTTTGCCAAGCACCAACCCACAGGAGCACCAACCCCTTTGTGTATACCACACACCTATCTCTCAATGTTGTTATCTCAACAAATGATAGATCAATACAACATCTCTTTCCTCTCTCTCTCACCTTTGCTCTTCTAAGCTAGATATAACAAATACAAATCATATTCATCTCTCACAATTGCTTTTCTAAGCTAGATATTACAATAGTAAATCAACCTCTATCTCTTATATCTACAAATGGATTCTCAAGCCTTTATTTATAGCTTTCCAAATGACCTTTGGCCTTCCCCCTTTGTGACCCTTCAATCCTCATGGAAAATGGTGCCAAACTTGTATGACCCTTCATATTCAATCCTTTGAAAAGTCTTGTGGTGACCCTTCATGATCAAAAATGTCCTTCCCTCTTTTGTCCTTATCTTGGTGACTTTTTGTATTCCTTAAAGTGTCCCTTCATGAGAAATTGTGCCCTTCCTCTTTTGTCTTCACTTGGTGACTCTTGGAATTCCCCAAGATGACTCTTCATGGGAAAATGCATCCCACCCTTCTTTTGTCTTTATCCCGTGGCTATTTGACTTCTCCATGGGCCCTTCTTTTGTCTCATATGCAAGCAAAAATATATTCGTTAATATTAACTCATATTAGCCAAGATATATTTATTACAAACAACATTAAATGCAATGGGGCCTTTATCACCAATAATGCTAGACCTTTAACATCAATGACAATATTGACAACAATCTCCCCCTTTGTCATTCATGGCAACCTCAATCCTAAAACTCCCACATTCTGTCACTTGCACATATTGTCATCTGAAATCATATAGTAACTCCCCCTTACTATAGCAACATGTACCTGTTCCCTATACCTATTTTCTACACCTATACCTGTACATGTTATTCTCCCCCTTTGACATCAATGGAAAAGGGCCTACCTGGAGCTAACATTTAGCTCCCCCTCAAATGATGTTGACCATCAATGGCAAGAAGTAATATAAATTACTCCCAACTCCTCTCGTCGATCTTTGAATGTATCCTTTGATCATGCCTTTGAGAAGATATCTGACAAAACATATACATTGTTCCCTATCCTTTGAGAATCTGCAATCAACTCATTTGAATCTTTTCTTCTAATCTCGCAACCTTCAGCATGAAACCTTAATGTGTATCCTTGATCACATATTTAACTAACACTCAACAGATTATGCTTAAGACCTTTTACATATAAAACATTCTTAGTCTTAGTTCTACCATAATCCAAACTTAAAGTACCTTTTCTTTCTATCCTAGTAGTGGTTTTATCTTTGAATCTCACTGTACCACCATTGATCTTCTTTAGAGTTGTGAACTTACTTTTATCTCCTATCATATGTCTTGAACATCTGCTATTAATTAACCATGGATGATCTTTACCTCTTACATGCAGAGCTGTCTGAACCATCATAGAATCTTCAGGTTGTTTCTTCTACCATGAACATGTCTGAGCCTTCTTCTTGATGAATGGAGCTTTGAAACTCTGATCCTCCTTAACCAACTCGAACACACTTCTACAATACTGAGCTATGTGTTCGAAGTTGTTGCACTTCTAGCATACTATGGTCTCTTCATCAAAGCTTGATAGAGGAGCAAAAGAGTTGTGGTTTTTGCTTGACTTTCCTTCACCTTATTTCTAAAATTATTAGCTCATTTTCTACATTCTAATTTCTTGTGACCATATCCATTACAATAAAAACAATAGCCATAAAAATAAGACCTGTCTGTGTATATCTCTGTGTTAAGCATGTAATATACTGAAAGGGGGGGTGAATCAATATATCATATATCTTATAAAACTTTCCCTTTATCAAATTTCACTCAATCAAACATTCCAGATATGCAATAAAACTCAAACAATAAACATCACACAAGATAGAGAGAGACACCAGATATAACATGGAAACCTAATGTGGAAAAAACCATAGAGAATCAATCTCAAATATATTTGTGAGAACAACCCCACAAGAGCACCATACCCCTTTGCCAAGTACAAACCTCAGCTACAATTCATGAGCACCAACCCACAGGAGCTTCAAACCCCTTTGCCGACCACCAACCCAACACCTATTCATGAGCACCAACCCATAGGAGCACCAACCCCTTTGCCGACCACCAACCCAGCAATTATTCATGAGCGCCAACCCACAGGAACACCAACCCCTTTACCAAGCACCAACTCAGTAACAATTCGTGAGCACCAACCCACAGGAGCACCAACCCCTTTGTGTATACCACACACCTATCTCTCAATGTTGGTATCTCAACAAATGATAGATCAATACAACATCTCTTTCCTCTCTCTCACTTTTTCTCTTCTAAGCTAGATATAACAAATACAAATCATATTTATCTCTCACAATTGCTCTTCTAAGCTAGATATCACAATATCAAATCAACCTCTCACATCCACACTTACAAATGGCTACTCAAGCCTTTATTTATAGCTTTCCAAATGACCTTTGGCCTTCCCCCTTTGTGACCTTTCAATCCTCATGGAAAATGGCACCAATCTTGGATGACCCTTCATATCCAAGCATTTGAAAAGTCATGTGGTGACCCTTCATGACCAAAAACATCTTTCCCACTTTTGTCCTTATCTTTAGTGACTTTTCATATTCCTCAAAGTGTCCCTTCATGAGAAATTTGCCCTTTACTCTTTTGTTTTCACTTGGTGACTCTTGGTATTCCCCAAGATGACTCTTCATGGGAAATTGTGTCCCATCCTTTTTTTATCTTTATCCCGTGACTCTTTGACTTCTCCATGGGCCCTTATTTTGTCTCATATGCAACCAAAAATATATTCATTATATTAAATAAATATTAACTCATATTAGCCAAGATAAATAACATTAAATGCAATGGGGCCTTTATCACCAATAATACTAAACCTTTGACATCAATGACAATATTTCCAACAATCTCCCCCTTTGTCATTAATGGCAACCTCAATCTTGAAACTACCACATCTTGTCACCTGCACATACTATCATCTGAAAACATACAGTAACTCCCCCTTACTATAGCAACCTATACCTATTCCCTATACCTATTTTCTACACCTATACATGTACCTGTACCTAGTATTATCCCCCTTTGACATCAATGGCAAAGGGCCTACTTGGAGCTAACACTTAGCTCCCCCTCACTTGATGCTGAACATCAATGGCAAGAAGTAATAAAAATTACTCCTGACTCCTCTCGCCGATCTTTGAATATATCCTTTGATCGTGCCTTTGAGAAGATATCTGACAATACATACACATTGTTTCCTATCCTTTGAGCATCTGCAATCAACTCTTTTGAATCTTTTCTTCTAATCTCACAACCTTTAGTATGAAACCTTAATGTGTATCCTTGATCACAAATTTGACTAACACTCAACAGATTATGCTTAAGACCTTTTACATATAAAACATTTTTAGTCTTAGTTCTACCATAATCCAAACTCAAAGTAACTTTTCCAGCTATCTTGGTAGTGGTTTTATCTCCAAACCTCACTGTACCACCATTGATCTTCTTTAGAGAAATGAACTTACTTTTATCTCCTGTCATATGCCTCAAACATCCGCTATCAATTAACCATGGCTGATCTTTACCTCTCACATGCAGAGCTGTCTGCACCATCATAGAATCTTTAGGTTGTTTCTTCTGCCATGAACATGTCTAAACCTTCTCCCTGATGAATGGAGCTTTGAAACTCTGATCCTTCTTCTTGATGAATGGAGCTTTGAACCTCTGATCCTTCTTGACTGATTTGAACATGCTTCTACAATACCAAGCTATGTGTTTGAAGTTGTTGCACTTGTAACATACTATGGTCTCTTCATTAAAGCTTGATAGAGGAGCAAAAGAGTGGTGGCTTCTGCTTGAATCTACTTGACTTTCCTTCTCCTTATTTCTAAAAATTTTAGCTCTTTTTCTACATTCTACTTTCTTGTGACCATATCCATTACAATAAAAATAATAGCCATAAAAATAAGACCTGTCTGTATATCTCTAACCTGATTACCTTTTATAGCTTTGTTCCTTCCAGCCTTCTCTGTTTGGAATGTCCTCTGTATTCTTCACTTCTCCCCTTTCTATTTCCTCTTGTGTCAGAGCTCTAGCATAGCTCTTTTTCTTTTCAAATCTGATCCCTGTCTTATTTGAATATGCTTTTTGACTTTCCAATATCTTATTCAGCATGTTAGTGCTATCTTCAAATTTTGAATCACTGATTACTTTATCACTGACTGCTTTCTTAATATCTTCTTTTAAAGAGGCAATTTCAATAACATACCTTTCACAATCTTTTGTTGCTATTTCCAACTGTGCTTTGAGATCTTCTTCATTCTTCTTGGCTTCTTCAAAGTGTGCTTGTAGATCTTCAATCATTTCATTAGACTATTGTTCATTCTTTTCGATCTGGCACTTTAACCTTTGATTCTTCCTCTGAACAACTTCTAACTCTTCTAGGGCACAATTGAGTTCTCCTTCCATATCTACTTCAGCTTCCTCCTCTTCTTCTTCTTGATCATCATCATGTATGGCCATGAATAGAATCTCTTCTTCTTCTGAATTGCTGACTCCACTATCTTCGCCTAAGCTAGGATCTTTAGAATACAAGCTCTTCTTCTTGAATCCCTTCTTAGATTTTCCTTTGAAATTCTTCTTGTATGTAGGCTTTTGTTCTTCATCATCTTTAAGTTTATCTGGGAATCTAGTTGAAAATGTCCAATATTCCCACAATTAAAACATTTAAAGGTAATTTTCCTTGATATTTACCACTTCCTCTTTTTGGCCTACGAATGAAAAGTGCTTCGTTGTCATCTTCATCATCACTGGAACTATCACTTGATTCTTGAATCTTAGCTTTCTCCTTCTTTGATGTCTTGAAATCCACTTTTCTCTTTGAGGGTTTATCTTGTTCTGTTTGCATCTCATATGTCGTGAGAATACCATGAAGCTCATCCATCTTTAGCTTGGCTAAATTCTTCATCTCCTCGATTACCAAAACCTTTGCATCATATCTCATTGGTAGATATCTCAAAACCTTTTGCACCACCATTGTCTCTTCTAATGTTTCTCCAAGACCTTGAATCTGATTTACTATCTGATCAACTCGTAAGAGATAACTTGCTATATCTTCTTCTTCTTCCATCTTCAAACTTTCAAACTGCCTTCTAAAAGTCTACAAATTAGCTTGATGAACCTTTCCATCACCTTTGTAAATATTCTCAAGTTTTACCCAAGTTTCATGAGCAGATTTACATTGCATAACTTTAACAAATTTAGATTCACATAAACCACATAAAATAGAATTTAAAGCTTTAGCATTACATTCACTTGCCTTCTTTTCTACTAGAGTAATTGTAAATGTCTATGGCTCTTCATATTCCTCCACCACTAATTTCCATATGTCGAATCCAAGGGCCATCAAATAAACCTTCATTCTCATTCTCCAAAAGCATAATTCATCCCATCAAACAAAGGTGCCTTATTTTTAGAAAATCCTTCTTGTGACACAGCCATCATGCTTTCCTGATATACCTTCAAGTTGTAAAACTTTTCAAAAAGGAACTTGCTTTAATACCAATTGTTAAGCATGGAATATACTGAGAGGGGGGGTGAATCAGTATATTATATATCTTATAAAACTTTCTCTTTATCAAATTCCACTCAATCAAACATTCAAAATATGCAATAAATCTCAAACAATAAACATCACACAAGATAGAGAGAGACACCAGATATAACATGGAAACCCAATGTGGGAAAAACCATAGAGAATCAATCTCAAATATATTCATGAGAATAACCCCACAGGAGCACCATACCCCTTTGCCAAGTACAAACCTTAGCTATAATTCATGAGCACCAATCCATAGGAGCTTCAAACCCATTTTCCAAGCACTAACCCAGCACTTATTCATGAGCACCAACCCCTTTGCCGAGCACCAACCCAAAAACTATTCATGAGCACCAACCCACAGGAGCACCAACCCCTTTGCGAAGCACCAACTCAACAACAATTCATGAGCACCAACCCACAAGAGCACCAACCCCTTTGTGTATACCACACACCTATCTCTCAATGTTGTTACCTCAACAAATGATAGATCAAGACAACATATCTTTCCTCTCTCTTAATTTTGCTCTTCTAAGCTAGATATAACAAATACATATCATATTCATCTCTCACAATTGCTCTTCTAAGCTAGATATCACAATATCAAATCAACCTCTCACTTCCACACTTACAAATGGCTACTCAAGCCTTTATTTATAGCTTTCCAAATGACCTTCGGCCTTCCCCCTTTGTGGCATTTCAATCCTCATGGAAAATGGCACCAATCTTGGATGACCCTTCATATCCAAGCATTTGAAAAGTCATGTGGTGACCCTTCATGACCAAAAACATCTTTCCCACTTTTTTCCTTATCTTATGTGACTTTTCATATTCCCAAAAGTGTCCCTTCATGAGAAATTTGTCCTTTACTCTTTTGTCTTCACTTGGTGACTCTTGGTATTCCCCAAGATGACTCTTCATGGGAAAATGCGTACCATCATTTTTTTGTCTTTATCCCGTGACTCTTCGACTTCTCCATGGGCCTTTATTTTGTCTCATGTGCAACCAAAAATATATTCATTAATATTAAATAAATATTAACTCATATTAGCCAAGATAAACAACATTAAAGTCAATGGGGCCTTTATCACCAATAATACTAAACCTTTGACATCAATGACAATATTTCCAACACTCTGACCTAATTGTCTTTTGTAGCTTTGTTCTCTCCAGCCTTCTCTATTTTAAATGTCCTCTATATTTTTCACTCATCCCCTTTTTGTTTCCCCTTTTGTAAGAGCTTCAACATAGCTCTTTTTATTTTCAAATATGATCCCTATCTTATCTAAATTTGCTTTTTGACTTTCCAATATCTTATTCAGCATGTTAGTGCTATCTTCAAATTTTGAATCACTAACTACTTTATCGCTGACTGCTTTCTTAATATCTTCTTTTAAAGAGGAAAATTCAATAACATACCTTTGACATTCCTTTCTTGTTATTTCCAACTATGCTGTGAGGTCTTCTTCATTCTTCTTGGCTTCTTCAAAGTGTGCTTGTAGATCTTCAATCATTTCCTTTGACTCTTGTTCATTTTTCTCAATCTAGTGCTTTAATCTTCGATTCTTCTTCTAAACAACTTCTAACTCTTACAAGGCACAAATGAGCTCTCCTTCCATATTCACTTCAGCTTCCTCCTCTTCTTCTTTTTGATCATCTTCATGTATGGCCATGAATAGAATCTCTTCTTCTTTTGAATCCCTGACTCCACTATCTTTGCATGAGCTAGGATCCCTAGAATATAGGCTCTTCTTCTCGAATCCCTTCTTAGATTTGCCTTTGAAATTCTTCTTGTATGTAGGCTTTTCTTCTTCTTCATCATTAACCTTTTATAGGCATCTAGCTAAAAAATGTCGAATCTTTCCACAATTAAAACATTTAAAAGGTAATTTTCCTTGAAATTTACCTATTCCTCTTTTCAACTTGTGAATGAAAAGCGCTCCATTGTCATCTTTATCATCACTAGAACTATCACTTGATTTTTAAATCTTAGCTTTGTCCTTCTTTGATGTCTTGAAATCCACTTCTCTCTTTGAGGGTTTATCTTGTTCTATCCGCATCTCATATGCCGTGAGAATACCATGAAGCTCATCCATCTTTAGCTTGGCTAAATTCTACATCTCCTCGATTGCCAAAACCTTTGCATCATATCTCATTAGTAGAGATCTCAAAACCTTTTGCACCACCGTTGACTCATCTAATGTTTCTCCAAGACCTTGAATTTGATTTACGATTTGATCAACTCACAAAAGATAACTTGCTATATCTTCTTCTTCTTCCATCTTCAAACTTTCAAACTACCTTCTAAAAGTTTATAGCTTAGCTTGCTATAACTTTCCATCACCTTTGTAAATATTCTCAAGTTTTACCTAAGTTTCATGAGTAGATTTACATTGCATAACTTTAACAAATTCATATTCACATAAACCACATAAAATAACATTTAAAGCTTTAGTATTAAATTCACATGCCTTCTTTTCTACTGGAGTAATTGCAAATGTCTATGGCTCTTCATATTACTCCACCACTGCTTTCCATATGTCAAATCCAAGGGCCATCAAATAAACCTTCATTCTCATGCTCCAAAAAGTGTAATTCATCCCATCAAACAAATGTTTCTTATTTGTAGAAAATCCTTCTTGTGACCCAGCCGTCATGCTTTCCCGATCTACCTTCAAGCTGTAAAACTTTTCAAAAAGGAACCTATTCTGATACAAATTGTTAAGCATGGGATATACTGAGAGGGGGGGTGAATCAATATATCATATATCTTATAAATCTTTTCCTTAACCAAATTCCACTAAATCAAACATTCAAAATATGCAATAAAAATCAAACAATAAACAACACACAAGATAGAGAGAGACACTAGATATAACATGGAAACCCAATGTGGGAAAAACCATGGAGAACAATCTCAAGTATATGAATGAGCACCAACCCAAACAATATTCACAAGCCAAGCTTGTAGGAGCACCAACCCCTTTGCTGAGGACCAACCCAGTAACTATTCATGAGCACCAACCCACATGAGCACCACACCCCTTTGTCAAGCACCAACCCAACTACTATTCATGAGCACCAACCCACAGGAGCACCAACCCCTTTCCCGAGCACCAACCTAGCAACAATTTGTGAGAACCAACCCAAAAGAGCACAAACCTCTTTGTTGAGCATGAACCCATCAACAATTCATGAGGACCAACCCACAGGAGCACCAACCCCTTCTTGTATACCGCACACCTATCTCTCAATGTTGCTATCTCAACGAATAATAGATCAATACAACATCTCTCCTATCTCTCACATTTTCTCTTCTAATCTAGATATAACAAATACAAATCATATTCATCTCTCACAATTTCTCTTCTAAGCTAGATATTACAATATCAAATCAACCTCTATCTCTCATATTTACAAATGGCTTCTCAAGCCTTTATTTATAGCTTTCCAAATGACCTTTGGCCTTCCCCCTTTGTGACCCTTCAATCCTCATGGAAAATGGCATGAAACTTGTATGACCCTTCATATTCAAGCCTTTGAAAAGTCATGTGGTGACCCTTCATGATCAAAATCGTCCTTCCCTCTTTTGTCCTCATCTTGGTGACTTTTTGTATTCCTTAAATTTTCCCTTCATGAGAAATTGTGCCCTTCCTCTTTTGTCTTCACTTGGTGACTCTTGGAATTCCCCAAGATGACTCTTCATGGGAAAATGCATCCCATCCTTCTTTTGTCTTTATCTTGTGGTTCTTTGACTTCTCCATGGGCCTTTTTTTTTGTCTCATATGCAACCAAAAATATATTCATTAATATTAAATAAATATTAACTCATATTAGCCAAGATATATTTATTACAAACAACATTAAATGCAATGATGCCTTTATCACCAATAATGCTAGACCTTTGACATCAATGCCAATATTTCCAACATTAATATGGTGAATTTCAGGGCTGAGGGAAAGGCTCTATGTAGGATCAACCAAGTGCACATCATGCACCTAATCATCCTACAAGGATCTTTACCCAAAAGCCACTTCATCCATATATTCCTTCTATGGTGAAGGAGGTTGTGGAGATAGAGATTTTGTATGCACTTAGTGTCCTTACTAATACATTCGTTCATCATATGAATAGGATTTTTGAGATAGATGCTCCAGATACTCCACCAAGTGCATGTATCCATCCCCACCCATGCAATCTTATGGTGGTATATACACTTAACACTCAAATGATGATAGTGGTGCTTTAGGGGGGTTAGGGGATATTGTCTTGACTTATTAGTTGTTGGCACATGCATTTAGTTTCAATACTTTGGGACTCTATACACACATGCATATTTATTTTATATAAATTTCATGTTAAATTTTTAAGTTATATTTACAAATTAAAAAGGTAAAAATAAATTTACACATTTAAATTGAATAGTATATATGTATTTTTATGTGGTCTAGGGGGAGATGTTACCTTCGACATCACAATTTCAATTTAATGAGATAGGTACTGGGCCAACCATTAGTACATCTATCCATGTTAGTATGACACCATATACATTTATAGAGGTAAAATTTCAAGTGAATCCCATTTACTCTATATGTACATTCATACACCTTAACTATTGCTGGCAAAACTTAAAATATTACATTATTTGACTAATTTAATTATACAATTTAGTAGCAGAAATTAGAGATTAGTTATCTTATCATTGTCATCATTGGTTAAGTTATATGGTTTCGTAACCATTATATAGTTATGAACTGATTGCTTATAGTTATGAACCAATTCTACCACTTTATATATTGACCATTGTTGATCAATAAAACATCATCGCAACATTTATTCATTTTGCATTAATTCTCCTTCATTGGTATCAGAGCCAAAGCCTAGTCTATAGCGTGAGCCTGCAATTGTAGGAGGCATCAATCATTTACCATCTTCATAGATGAAGGATGCCAAAATACTATGTTGTAGAAGTGTCAAATTTTGCAAACATAGTAGTGCATTAAAGTGTTTGTAGAAGTGATAAAGAGATAGCTAATATGGGAAGTTGACTGAGAAAATAAAATCTATCATTGATATTTCAAGATTTTTCCAAGCTTGAACAACTTAAACTACTAGAAGAAGAGTGGTGAAAAGACTATTTTTGAAGGATGTAGCCTAAAATGTTTGAATCAAGACAAGTGAGGAATCAAGCATTGGCATAGAAAAGATAGAAGGCAAGGTACATCTTTCTAATTTCAAAAGAATAAATATTAGCTTGTTTACTTTATGGATTTACATTTCAAGATGAAAACTCAAATTCTTGTAGAGAAATATTCTAGTTTAAATTTTCATACCTAGAAGGTTAAGATATAAATGCAATTGATGAATAAAATTTTATTGGGAATCATAAATGGAGATGAGAAACAACCCATTGATGCAATTAAATCATTGGAGTGGAAAACAAGAGATGACAAAGCAAAAGCTAGTATTGGCCTTATGCTTTATTATTATAAATTACATCATGTGGATTTAGAAAAATCATCCAAGGAAAATTGGAAAACACTCAACACCTTGATTGGTGTAAAAGTGATAAATGCCCAATTTTCACTGAAATTGTAGTTATATAGATTCAAAATGGATGATGCAATTACTATGTCTAGCCATGTAAACAATCTGAGATCTCTTATTAGGTAACTTGTTGAGTTAAAAACTAATGTCAAAGATTAGGATGGCAAAGCTATTATATTTAATAGTTTACTATCCAAATATAATAGTTTTTATTTACTCTTAGCCAAATACCATCACAATCTCTTGATGATATGATCACAACACTAGTAGTGGAAGACAAAAGGATACCTATAGAAGATGATGATATTTCATAACTTGAGAATGCACTATATTCTCAAAATTCTCATAAAAAATTCAATGCAGAGAAAAGCAATAAAAAACATCAGTAATGCAATAAAAAATGTCATACAACATGGGACTGTTATGTTCGAGCAAAAGATGTTCTCAGAGGTAAACTCTAGCACAATGAATCTAATATTGTTCAAGTAGAACATCCATGAAATACTGATAAAAATAAAGAGTCTAGTTATGAGGTGTCCTTCACTTCAACTCTCATATTATGAGACATGTAGCAGCACTCAAATGGAGGCTAGAGGACAATTGGTATCCTCTCATGAGTCACCTACGATGGGGTCACACCATTGCTATGGTGATAAATTTTTGTGTGTTTGTTTCATGTTTTGAAATTTATTTTTCAAAACATTACTGAACATTATTTTCCAATTTTGTACCTCTTGAAAAAGAACATTGTGGGGAGGAAAATAACTAAAGTAGTGCTTGGTTCTTGGAAAAGGGTTTGTGGTATTCTGAGAAACCCTCAAAGTATAGTAGAAACCTCCTTCAACCCTCCATGTTTGTGGTCAACCTACAACAAAAAACCATATGGGTTTGTGGTAATCCTCATAATCTAAAAAACCATAGAAGGTGTTAGCAGAGAGATGTATTCCTATCAATTCCAAGTTTTTGGTAATCTTGTAAGGAAAAACCAAGGTGACACTAAGACCTTGAAGCCACAAAGATGGCATACCACCTCAAAAAATGAGTAGGCTGTGTGAAGAGTGTAAATATTTTTACAGTGTTTTTAATAAAGAGGGGATCACTATTAGGAAAAATTATGTTTGTAGAAATAATGTAATAAAGGTGGGAATGTTGCTGAAACATGAAATATTACATTGTTTGATTAATGTAATTATATAATTTGGTAGCAAAAGTTAGAGATTAGTTATCTCATCATTATCATCATTGGTTAAGTTATACAGTTCCATAACCATTATACATTTATGAACTGATTCTACCAATGTATATATTGAACTTTATTGATCAATAAAACATCATTGCAATATTCAGTCATTCTATAATCATTCTCCTTCAACTGCATCATTGGTAGATTTTGTGTAAGAAAATATAAAATACGTATGTATTAAAATGGATTTGCATCCTATTAGGAACCCATCCTCCATCTCAACTTCTTTTCTTTTATTTTTAAACTATGTTTTCAATAACCAAAATAGTGAGTTGAACATTTGTTTGATATACCACTATATGTAGTTCCCATTGTAGGTTAATCCAAATCAGTAGGACTAGATGTGTGTGTGTGTGTGTGTGTGTGTGTGTGTGTGTGTGTGTGTGTGTGTGTGTGTGTGTGTGTGTGTGTGTGTGTGTGTGTGTGTGTGTGATAAAATTTGTTTGGTACAATATACTTATATCAATCCCAATCGAGCATAGCATGTCTTCATCAATATGCACACCACTCCTTTATTTTAAATACTAGCCTCATAACCAACCACTTGATTCCTCATTATCCTAATCAGATATAACAGTTCAATCTCTATGATTGATATCCAAAATGGTCATAACAAGTAAATCAATTCCAACCAAGTGTAACAATTTCATCTCTATATATGGAGTTATAAATTTAGATGGCATAGCATCTTCATTCCATTTTACCTTGTCAATTCTAATTTCCATCCAGATTTTAAATATTTATTTATATAGAGAGGTAGCTCAATCCCACATGAAGATAGACCCTTAATCCTGATGGGGAATACTAGGTTAATCTATCCCCTATCTAGCTCTCTCCCAAAATATTCATAATCTTTATATTTAATTAGATTTCCATTAATCCCCCTTTGTCAATATTATTGCCTATTGTGTTTCATAGGCTCTCAATATAAAAATAGTCATTTTGGATTGATAGGCACTCAATTCCAATTGGGGACAGTCATTTGATCCCATTTACTAAGAGCTAGTGTGCCCCTCTTTATTAGTTGAGATATATAAAGTAGGCCACTAGATCCCATTGGTTTATTGTGAGAGCGTAGACTATAAACTATAGCCTATATGTATATGGCATAGGCCTTCTAACCATATACAAATAGGGGACCTCAACCCCATATAAATAGATGGGGTTGATTAATTTGTTACCATCACCTACTTAAGGTGATGAAATACCTACTATTAACTAGGGGAGAGTTTCTATCTATGTTCGTTTACTTTCATCACTTGAGTCACATGCTAACTTTATAAGACTATAATACCTTTTATCAAGAAAGTCCCCTGAAAATGAATATTGAGTGTCAATAAGACTATACCATACTTTGTTAACCTTAACCTACTTTCACTATATATATAAACCTTCCTTTAAGAAAATTTATGGAAATATAAGGATAGATATCTGACATAATGTCACATATATGGCAACTAAAATCACACACTTGTAAAGAATATTGTGTACTCAATCTTGTCTCTACAATATTGTTGGGGATCAAACAACAATATTGATTACCTTTGTGTAAGCAACTAAACATAGAATTAAACCAGAATAATAAGTAACTAGAAATTAGAAATAACAAAGAATAAGAGATACAAGAAACAACCCAAAAACTTGTATTAAACTCTTCCAAAAGGAAATACAATTGAAGAAATCACACTTTCTTCTCACACCTCTCAGATGTATAGATCTCTTTCCCTTAAGAGTTTTCTCTCTCAAGTACAACCAACTCCAACACTTGGATTGATTCACACTTTATATTTATTATCTTCTACACAAGATATGAAGATCTAACCCTATTATATAATATTAGGATTCATAAGCATGTATTCTCCACCATTAGATTACACCTCTTAATCAAAGGTTCAAATCAGTCCTGCCAAAAATAGAAATGTGGACTCAATACTAACAGTTAATCTTATCATGCAAACAATTTGTTATGCCATGAAAATAGACTTCTGGATGCACATGAGATCGACATCAGTCCATGTCTAACTGCACATGACTGACGTCGGCCGATCCATAACTAACATCATCCACCTCTGGTCAACTCCTGACCATCATCGGTGACTGTGTAATTCCAACAACTTTGCATTCACTCATTTGTTGAAGCTTTTAGCTCCACAACTTAACAATCTCCCACTTGGAGATAAACAGCTACACCTATACCTGTACAGCAACATCTTCTACCTTCTCCATCTTCAAGCTCAATCTTGAAGACCAACAAAATTTGAATGAAGATTCAACTTCTCCTTTGTTATCGACTTTGTTAACATATCAACAGGGTTCTTATCTATATGGATCTTTTCCAACTTCAACTCACCATCCTCCAATACCTGTCTAATGAAGTGGTACCTAAGTTGTATATGTTTGGTTCTTGAATGAAAGGCTGAATTCTTTGCCAAATGAATTACACTTTGACTATCACTATATAATCTAAAACTCTCTTGCTCCTTTCCCAACTCTTTTATGAACCGAGTCATCCAAATTATCTCCTTGCTAGCCTCTATGACTGCAATGTATTCTGCCTCTGTAGTAGACAAGGCAACAACCTTCTACAACTTTGAAATCTAGCTAATCTCCATTCCACCAATAGTGAACACATATCCTATGGTGCTTCTCCTACCATCCAAGTCACCTGCCATATCTGAATCTAAATATCCATGTAGAGAAGTGTTTGACCCTCCATAGCATAAATGCCTATAGCTGGTCTCTCTCAAATATCTGAGAATCCACTAAACTGCTTTCCAGTGTTCCTTCCCTAGATTGGCCATAAACTTACTTACAACTCCCACTGCATAGGCAATATCAGGTCTAGTACATACCATTGCATACATCAAACTCCCAACTACAGAAGCATATGGAACTTTACTCATGTACTCTACCTCATCATGTGATTTAGGACACTTTTCTTTACTCAACTTGAAGTGTCCAACCATAGGTGTATTTACCAGTTTTGCATCCTGCATATTGAACCTCTTCAACACCTTGTTCACATAATCCTCTTGAGACATGGCAAATGTGTGAGCTAATTTTACTTTAAGCTCATTAATATCTTGCATGTGTGAACCTACAACAAGCATATCATCTACATACAACAACAGGATAATATATCTACCATTATCTAATCTCTTAAAATAAACATAATGGTCAGATTGACATCTACCAAAGCCATGCTCTGACATAAACTTGTCAAATCTCAAATACCATTGTCTTGGAGCTTGCTTAAGACCATAAAAGCTTTTCTTCAATTTGCACACAAGTTTCTCCTTACCTGTGACCTCAAAACCTTCTGGCTGATCCATATATATTTCTTCATCCAAATCTCCATGAAGAAATGATGTCTTAACATCAAGCTGCTCAAGATGCAAATCCTCAATAGCAGCTAAATACAATACAGTCTGAATAGAAGTCATCTTTACTACAGGAGAAAAAATTTCACCAAAATCAATACCTAGTTTTTGTGTAAATCCCTTTACTACCAACCTGGCCTTATGTCTCATCTATCCATTCTCACCTTCCTTTAGCCTATAAACCCATCTATTTTTTAGTGTCTTCTTTCTAGCTGGAAACTCAACCAAATCCCATGTTTGGTTCTTTTTCAAAGAATCAATTTCCTCATTCATGCCAAGCTCCCACTATTTTTGGGTTCCTACCTGCATTGCCTCATCAAAACTTTCTGGTTTTCCACCATCAGTGAGCAATAAGTAAAATAATGAAGGAGAATATTGAATTAGAGGTTTACTTACCCTTTCTAACCTCCTTATGGGCATTTAAGACTCAAACACAGCTTGCTATCCACCCAAATTCTCTGTCAGTGACCGATCTCGATCATCTCCAGGTCTATACCTGACCGATGGTGGTTCCACCTGACCAATGTCAGTTCTTGTTCAACTGACGTTGATCACTATCTGATGGATGTTGGTTCCTATATGACCAATGTCAGTTCCTACCTGAATGATGTCAGTTTTTGTGTTTTTCTATAAGTGATTACCCGTGAGCTCTTCTTGGATCATAACCTCGTCCAAATCAACTTTGCTCTACTCAATATTATTCAGCTTTTTGAGCTGATCACTGTACATCACTTTCTCATTGAAAACAACATCACAGATTTTAATAATTTTGTTAGTCCCTAAATTCCACAACTAGAATAAAAAATCTCTAGAGCCATAACCAATAAAAGTGCACCTCATAGATTTAGCATCTAGCTTCTTTATGTTTTCCTTATCAACGTGCACAAAAGCTTCAGAACCAAAAACACTGAGAAATGAAAGATCTACCTTTTTACCTATCTAAGCCTCTTCTAGAATTCCACCATCTAGAGCAGTAGAGGGTCCTCTATTAATCAGGTAAACCATAGTGTCTACAGCTTCAGCCCAAAACTATAAGGGCAAACTAGCATGCAACCTCATACTCTGTGCATGCTCCAATATTGTTCTATTCATCCTTTTAGCAACTCCATTTTACTGAGGTGTCCTTGGAACCATCCTTTGCCTATGAATTCCATTCATAGAACAATAACTATTGAACTTATTACTGCAGTACTCACCACCATTGTCATATCTAAGGCACTTCAATCTAAAACCTTTTTCATTCTCAACCAAAGCTTTCCATTTCTTAAAAGTTTCAAAAACATCAGATTTCTTCTTTATGCAATAAACACATACCTTTCTTATAGCATCATCAATGAAAGAAACATAATACTATGATCCTCTAATAGAAGCTACCTGAGTTGGTCCCCACATGTCTGTGTGAACAAGCTCCAACTTGTGCTTCTTCTTTGTTGACCTAGTTTTGAGAAAACTCACTCTCTTCTACTTCCCAAAAATACGATGCTCACAAAAATCTAGATCTATGCATTTCAAATCTGAAAGTTTGCCTTTTGACTTAAGAACAATGATACCACTTATTGGGGATCAAACAACAATATTGATTACCTTTGTGTAAGCAACTAAACACGGAATTAAACCAGAATAATAAGTAACTAGAAATTAGAAACAACAAAGAATAAGAGATACAAGAAACAACCCAAAAAACTTGTATTAAACTCTTCCAGAAGGAAATATAATTGAAGAAATCACACTTTCTTCTCACTCATGTGGCCAAGCCTACAGTGCCATAACTTTGCATCTACATCTGAAGTAGATAATACAGAAGGAGAATTATCAGTAATACAATTACATAAATAGAGAGTACCTACTCTCTTACCTCTGGCTAATACAAGTGCACCCTTGGAAACTTTCCAAGATTTAGCTGTGAGAGTTACTGTGCAACCCTCATCCCCCAACTTTATTGTAGAAATCAAATTCCTCTTCAGGGTGGGTACATGCATGACGTCCTTCAACACCCATGAGTTGCCATTCTGCAATTTCAGCTGCACTTTTCCTTTGCCAACTATTTTACAAGGTTCATCATCCCCTAAATAGACTATTCCAAAATCTCCATGGACATAATCATTGAAAAATTCTCTATTTAGGGTTGCATGGAAAGAAGCACCAAAATCTAAAACCCAAGATTTTATTTTATTATCCAAAGAAAATATAAGAGCATCTTGTACAACAATACCTACAATATTTGCTTCTTAATTATCTTCATGCTTATTTTCTTCTTTAGCTTTCAACCATCAATCTTTCTTTGCATGCCCTATCTTTCCCCAATTCCAGTAGGTTATTTTTCTTCCATTTCTAGATTTGGATCTACCTCTAATCTTTGACTTAGACCTTAATCTACCTTGCTTGCCCTTCTCTTTTTGCCTTCCCCTACTTTCAAAACATAAATCATTACTTGACGCTTCCTTTGTGCTTTTCCTATGAATTTCTTCATTCAAGATTACACTAACAACATCATCAACTTTCAAGATATTTGAAGCAGATGCAGTATTACTAACTACCATTACCAAGCTATGCTAGCTTTCAGGTAAAGAGCATAAGATTAATAGAGCCTTAATTTCATCATCAAAAACTATTTTGAATGAATTTAACTAATTTACTATTGCATGGAAATCATTAAGATGAGTAGAAACTGATCCACCATCCTGCATTTGCAAATTAAATAATTGCTTCATAAGATATACCTTATTTCAAGCTGAGGGTTTTTCATATAAATTTTCTAAAGTATCCATTAACTCTACTGTTGTTTTTGCTTGTGATAAATTAGAAATCACAGAAGATGCCAGACTCAACCTTATAGATCCCAGAGCCTTTCTATCAAGAACATTCCATTCTTCATCTTGCATATCTGTGGGCTTACTTGAAACCCCACCTAACAGTAAGTATAGATCTTTTTGATATAGATAATCTTCTATCTGCATCGTCCATAATTGATCATTCTTGCCATTAAACTTCTCCATTCTTAGTTTATTTTCTTCTACCATTGCTATACTCCCATTCAATCAGAAACCCCTGTGAGTGACCTATAATCAACACACACTAAACAGATCTGAAACCACCTGTTAGTGAACCCAAGCTCTAATACCACTTATTTGGGATCAAACAACAATATTGATTACCTTTGTGTAAGCAACTAAACACGAAATTAAACCAAAATAATAAGTAACTAGAAATTAGAAACATCAAAAAATAAGAGATACAAGAAACAACCCAAAAACTTGTATTAAACTCTTCCAGAAGGAAATACAATTGAAGAAATCACACTTTCTTCTCACACCTCTTAGATGTACAGATCTCTTTCCCTCAAGTGTTTCTCTCTCAATTAAAACCAACTCCAACACTTGAATTGATTCACACTTTACATGTATTGTCTTCTACACAAGCTATGAAGATCTAACCCTATTATATAATACTAGGATTCATGAGTATGCATTCTCCACCATTAGATTACACCTCTTAATCAAAGGTTCAAATCAGTCCTGCCAAAAATAGAAACTTGGACTCAATACTAACAGTTAATCTTATCATGCAAACAATCTATTCTGCCATAAAAATAGACTTCTGGACACACAAGTGATCGACGTCAGCCAATCCATAACCGATGTCGGCCACCTCTGGTCGACTCCCGACCATCGTCGGTGACTGTGTAACTCTAGCAACTTTGCATTCGCTCATCTATTGAAGCTTTTAGCTCCACAACTTAACAAATATTTAGTGTGAATAAGAGCATAACACACTTTGTTAACCTTAACCTACTTTCACTATATATAGAGACCTTCCTTTATGAAAATTTAGGGGAATCTAAGGATAGATATCCGACATAATGTCACATATATGGCAACTAAAATCACACACTTGTAAAGAATATTGTCTACTCAATCTTATCTCTACAATATTTAATTTAATTTTATGTATGTTTCTTTATATTTTGATGAGACATATTTTATAAGGTTCTAAAAACTCTTAAAAGGCTTGTATAAATGTCCCCCATAAAATCAACCTATCACTTTATGTGTCTTATCCTAATTAAAACTCTGTTTATAAACTTATTAATAAACACCTATACAGGTTACTTGTCTTATCACAATGATTGTTTCTAAGGGATTTTTGATGACACAATACTCATTTGGACTAAAAAGTAATCAATGCCTATTAGTAAAATATTCAAGAGGTTAGCATTATCAAAATTTCAAAACAAATCAACTTAGAAACCATAGCTCATAGTACTATCCTCAACTATACCAAGTTAATGCCTTAAAACAATTAGGTTTAATGACCTTAATCAGGTTAACATCTAAAATACATCTCATCAAAGCTATACAAGCATCCAAACCAATATATGTAGGGGTATCAATGATGTTTAAACACCTAAATTCTATTTAATGACTCAATTTCAAAAAATTCACTTATAAATCCTCCCTCATTAACTTGTCATTTTCCCTCATGAAACTAAAATTTCTAGCCTTCAATGTGGTGTTACAAGTCACGTGTTTCACATATCCACTTGTCTTATTCAAGCTTCTTGTGACCTCATTACATATTTTCATATCTTATGCAAGACTATGTTTGATAACAACTTGTTCAATCAATGAATTGCCCAACTTATTAATTATTAAGTTGTTTATTGAGTTAATGACTATGGTAGACACTCCTCCATCATTTTGATTCAAGGTAAACCTAGGCATTACTACTGTAATGTCATCTGCATAGGTACTCATTAAGGCATTTACATTCACTTGTAATTTTGAATTATAATTTAATACTTTTGTTATAATAATTTTACTATATACTTTTGTAACTATAACTTATATGCTTGAATGTACTGTGTATGCAGGGATATCATATAACATTTGATAGTCCAATCTAGATGACTATAATGTCATCTCCTTATGTTTCTTCATCATTTAACATGCTTGTTCTTACAACTTAACTTGGCACTGACCTAGTCGAGCGTCAACAAAAAATTGAGGACCATGAGATTGCAGTAAGTGCATGTTTAAATTATTTTTTATTATATTTTAAAATGAGTTTCTTAACTTGGTTTCATATATACTTTTTAATTTTATAATATTTTTTATTTTGGAATAGGTTTGACTGCAAACAATCTATGAGTATAGTACCTGCAATCGAACCTTGGATCAACACAAGGAATTCATGATATCTACATATACAAGCAAGGCATCCCAGGGGTAATCTTCTTTGAGGAAGGCAAAGAGAGGGAGACTATTTGATGATTAGGATGTTGTAGATGATGTAATTTTTTGTATGCATATATGGTAATGTATGTATTTTGGCATTGTACATGTGTATATTATGTATTCACTTGACATTAGATACTATGTTGTTAGACTTGAATTAATTTTTTATATACCAATATGGAAATGCATTTATTATTAACATTGTATGCCTATACATGGCATTCTTATCGTGTACATGAATATTTAATAAAACCAATAAAGTAAGTCATATTTCAATTACTTGTGTTCAAATTATTATGAATTATTGATTTTGAATTATTCTTAATGACTACAAATGTTATGAGATTAAGAATAACTTGTTAGCATAAAGTTGCAAATAAAATTGGTATGACAGAGCCTATACTTAGAAATATTGACATTTCTTGTTCCTAAGAATATTTGTTTCTATAAGAATGCAAATAAAATAATAAGGGGTGTTGAACTTATTTTTTTGTTAATTTAATCTTATACTATTGATTTAATGAGTCTTAGATTGGTAGTTGTTAGACACCTAGTTACTTATGTCAGTTCTAAGGCTTGTGCATGGAGTGCAATTAAGGGAAACAAACCCTTATAAGAAATAAATAATACCATCCCTTATATTTTAATTATTTTTATATTCTCATGGTCATCTACAGTTTCTTTTAGGTCTATAACTCTGAGTTTCTTACAAGTAGAATCTTGTTTTGAACATGTGAATTTATTGTGGATAAATTGATGACAATCATCTACTCTATTTGCTTTATATAATGATATTTAAGCCCAATATTAACTCTATATTACTTTCCTATGACTTTTTAAATATATTTCATAATTGAACACCTTATATGTCTATTACAAAATATTATTATCTTAGATTAGTTTAAACTATCATGTGAAGATTCAATTCAACACATTCTTTTAGATCTGCTGCATAATGTGTTTCTTATAAAACCTTGGTGTAAACTATCATATGATGATTATCTATAATCATGAGATATATATGTAAATTTTAACAACATAATAAATCAATTTCCCTATTTATTTCTATAGATATTTAGATTCAAGTTTCCAAATTGTATTTTTAGGCTTTTGCACCTAATCGACTCTCACTAGGTCAAAATCACAATTTGAATCTTCAAAAATATAATACCTACTTTATCAAGGTATTCAAAACATAATAAATTTTATCCAATAATTTTAACAAGCTATAAAATTCAAAAGTAATGAAAACTCACCTTTGACCTTTTGAAGCATTTTCCAGAAATGAGCATCTACAGGTAGGTGAAAACATATTAGAATTATTAGATACGTATAGGATGATATGAAATTAAAAAATAATTTTGACATGTTATTTACATTATTTAACTTGTATTATCCCCTACATATGATAAAAAATCCAACATTTCTCTTTATGCCTTTGAGATTACATATAGGGTTTCAAGCTTGCCTATGGGGTTTGTATGGAGTTCATAGTGTGATCACTCTGTAAATGTGTTTTATAGGATATATATATATATATATATATATATATATATATATATATATATATATATATATATAATTTTCAAACACTTCCATAATATTTTCACCCATTTTTATACTTCAAAGCTGCACGAAACATGCTTGAACCAATGATGACTATCATGACACATGAAGGGGATTGTGTATAAATAACAAACACTTAAACTTGTCAAAGGACCTTAAAAATATTATTTATAAGTATAGTAGGTAATTATTACCAATACTAACAATATTAAAGGATTTTTAATGAGTATTTTGTCATGTGGACCCTTTTTTTACCAAACTTTACCTTGAGTTGTCTACTTACTTCCTACATGCCTAAACTTCTCTTTCTTCTAAGATTTGATTGAAAACTTGAATGTGATAAAATAAATAGGTAAAATTAGGTTTAAAAAATAATATTATACCATTTTAATACCTATTCAAGGTTTAAACTCCTCATTATCACTCAAAACTGAGAAAATCTTTGTTTGGACTTTAAAGGTTGCCAGTTGACTGTAAGAGGTATGTGCCAGAACAATGAGTATTTTAAACATTTTTAGGACCTTGAAGATGGTATTTTATTATTTTATGTGTCATGTATACCAATAATTCTAAATTTGATGATCTTACTTGACTTTTAGATGCCCCAAAATGGGTAATTCCTCCAAAGCAGGCTCTAGTGTTGATTGTGATTACACATCGGGTTGACTGATCTAAGACATCAAAGGGTTACCCTTATCAAATAAATTAATTTTTTTTAATAGGTATATTAGGTCATAGTGATTCACTCCAAAAAAATTAATGATTTGATCAAGTATATTTTGACTTGTAGGCCTATTTTACCAAAAGCTAGTGACATGTTGTTTATTTGGTCAACTTTCAAAACTAAGCTTCCTTCCCTTTTTCCTTGTTTTGAGATAGAACAAGGTGAATATTATTTAAATATTTCATGAAAATCCTTGAAATTATTAATTCATTAATTTATTTTCCTTTAACTTGATACAACCCATGTATGGTCATAGCTCATAAAGAAAATTCATGGTGACTATGCACAAATAGTGATGTAGGTGATGGTTATGAAGTGCATGATTGTAAATTATTTGTTTTCCATAAGGTGTATTATTAAAACCTTGAGATCATATTAAAAAAATATTTTATTCTCTCTACCAAGGTATAATATTTAATTCTCCAAGGTGATGTGATGCAGATTTAAGGGGAAAAGTCTCCAAATTATCATTCTTACTTCTGGTCTTGCCAAACATCTCATTCAATGTTATGTTTTGACTTCAGGATTCCATCTCCAATCCTATATTTCTCTATTTATTGGGATTAATATCCTATCTAACTATATATCTATTCTTTATATCTTATATATATTTATTCATAGCATTTACCTTTCTTATGACACTTAGATTCATTTCCAAACTCACACCATTCATTCCATTCCCAAACTTCCTCTCTTGATTCCACTAGCTTCTTGTTAGGCTATTCTCTTAGGTCTCAAATACCAAATACTTATATATGTCTAAATATATCTATATTTTTCCTTGGTTGGTCTTAGTTGACCCTATCACATTTGTCTTAGCCTCTTCCAACTAGTCAAACCCAATTTAACCTTCAATTCCATATATAAGGCTCATAAGGACAATCATAGGCTTGTAGCCTTTTTTTTGTGAATTTACTCTTTGTTTTGTCAAACTAAAAAATATTTTCAAGATGTAAATATTTCCCTTATTTATGTAAGAAGAAATGTGTAAAACTAAAAAGAAGGGTAAGGATAGTAGAACCTGGATTTGGCTTGTACTCCATGATCCAAACGATGGTAGGATCTCCTCTTTATCTTGGGAGGATGACTTGCGGATAAGAAATCAGTAATAAAATGGTTGATTAGTTAGATAATAGGGTGTAATTCATATCATGAGCTAGATCCCATAATCACAAGATTCTTTGGAGGTTGTTATTCTAGACTTTTAAACAATTAAGTTCTAATATGTTAAAAATAGATGCTTACATGAAATAACAAAAGGTACTGAAATCAAATACAAGAAATGATAGAAAAGAGATAAATGATTTTGAATAATTATAGTAATAAATTATTAAATATTAATGATAAATAAATCAAACTTTGTTCATAAAATAGTTTAAATTTCCATAATGAAATAAAAAATCAGAAAGTGGAGTTTGGGTATAGGTTGATGGGTCAAACTAGCTTACTATTGTAAAATGACTAACAGTAGCCATCGATAGTTAGGTATGACCATCAATGGTTAGGTGACCATCTAAAATTAGGGTTAACCATCACCAATTAGGTGACCATTAGTGGTTACTATTAGATTTGGTTTTTGGAAAATAAGTTTGTTGGGAGGTTGTAGAGAAGCTTTGGAAGGTGAGGTATGGGTTTCAGGTTGGTTAAGAGATAGAAGGTAATACTCAGAGGTATTTGGTGAGTAAGGTGATTGAAATAGGTTATGTGTATAAGAAGGGTATGGTGAGGAAGTCTAGAGTTTTAGATCCCCAACATAAGAAAAAGAGATGGAAGGTAAATAAAGAGAAATGACACAAGCAATGAACATAAAGAGATAATAACTAAACCTTGATAGAAAACACAAATACTTAGCTTTTGAATGTTATTATTTTAAAGAATGTTGGTGTTGGATAAAAGTTATTGTGGATCTTAGATTGATTTCAATTGAGTGATGGTATCTTGGCTCTTGATAATGAGTTACATAAGTTCCATAAGTCTTTGTCTAGTTCCTTGTTTTCTAGGAAGCTTTTGGATTTTTTTGAGAGTAAGAGGAATATGTGGCATAAGAAAATATAATATTTTTTGCTTCTAATTTCAACCTTCTCTTCCTATCTTAATATATAGGAAAAGAGTGTTGAAACAAAAGAGTTTAACAAGTTATTTAATTTAAGTCTATCATACATTAACCATGCGAACTATCATCTATGGTATCAATCAATGAGTAAGTTAGTGAATTGAGTTATAGTTAAGGAGAGTTTTTGGTTATGTTAGGCAACACTCAATGATCTAGGCTAACCATCGGTGGTCAAGGGTTAAGCATCAATGGTCATGGGGACATAGTTATATTGGCTAAGTAAGTCACTATTACTTATGTTTGGTGGTTCATAAGTTAGTGAATGGTCCTAGGGGGTCAAGAGGTGATTGAAGGATTCATGCAAAATATAGAACTATAAGGTATGGTTTTTTAGTATCTACATTTTTCCTCTTACTATTATGTAGTCTATAGGAGTGAGATGTATAATAAAAATGAAAGGTTGGTATAATGTTGGATGCCTTAAGTATGGGAGGAGGTATTCACCCTCAAATTAGCAATTGATGAGGTGAAACAAAATTGGGTGTGGGTTTGATAAGTAGACAAATGGGTAACAAAAATGGGTAAAATGGGTAGCTTGGGAATTTAAGAGTGAACAAATGCAAAGAATGTGACTAAGTGTGATATCATAGATCATGCATAGACTAGGTTTCCATGTTTGAGTACGTTATAAAACAAGGTTGTTACAGAAGAATAAGTGATAGGGTAACTAGTTGTAGCAATAGTGTGTGTGTATTGGGTTAATGCCTATAAAATCAAGAATTATAGGCAAGGTCAATGTATTCATAGGTATTTGAGGAAGGATGTGATCTTGATAACACCAAAAAATAGATGGTGAAAAAAATTAGCACAAGTTTAATATTTTCAAATATGGTAAAGTAATCAATGTAGTCAAAGTGACCAATGTAAGGTTATCACAAAAAGTGTGAATCATAAGCCATAATGGTTAAGGTGAGGTTAATTAGGGGGGTTTTATTGGGTAATGGGTTTATCTCCAATGGGTGTATGGTTATATTTTGTTCTAGTTGGTTTCTCCATTTGGTGGTGAATGGGTGCAAAGTTGGTGGTTGGTGTTCGTTGTGAAAAGGATATGGTTGGAGAGTATAACCCTATAATGATCAACCATTAATGGTCAAGGTTGACCATCGATGGTTGCCTAGTGACCATCAATGGTTAGACATAAGAATTAAAAGGGAAAACATTAAAGGTCAAATCAGGTTTTATTTCTTCATTTATAAATTGACCTATGGCATTTTCATTTTGGCTTGTGTGAAATTAGTGATGGTTTGTCTAGTGTGAGTTGAGTGAGAGTTGTTTGAATAGTGTGGTGGAGGTGAACTTGTAGGCAAGAGCTAACATGAGGATGCATCAACATAGAGGTAGAGCATGAGGCCAAGTGGTGGTAGTTCCAAGGGATCCTCCATGCTGGAGGTCACAAAATGAGGTTAGTTATTTAATTGAATTTATTTGTTTTGTGATTTTGAATTATTTGGTTATGTTGGCAGGAGTTTGGAAATGAGGGGGGGGTTTGAGATTTTTTAATAATAGGGTAAAGTGGGGAGGGTATGTGCTGAAATTAAGGGTTAGGGATGAAGAGGTCATGTGTAGTTTATAATTTTAGTGATTGATGATGTTATTAGTGGGTTTAGGTAAAACATAGGTTTTTGAGATAGTCGACAATCTCTACATAGTGACCTTTTTCCATCACTATCACTCATCGCCAATCGATAGGCAACTAATGAATGGTTAGCATGTGGACCATTGGAATTTTACCACCAAAATTTTGGTGGTGGGGGGTTGATCACAATGGTTCCATAGGGAACCATCAGCAGTCAATACTCAATCAACAGTGGTTAGCATATTGGTACGATAAGGCGAGGAATGAGTTTAATCCAATAATTTCCACCAAAAGTTATAATTAGCTACTTATAGGGATGATGTCATAATTATATCAAGGATTTTATTTTAAATATATTTATATTATATATTTTTTTTATTATTACAGATGCATATGTGGCATTATCTGGTCAATAATGCCACACCTCCACCAATAATATTTATAATTAATTTTGTTAAAATTTCCTCCAACATATATGTGTGTGTGTGTGTGTGTGTGTGTGTGTGTGTGTGTGTGTGTGTGTGTGTGTGTGTGTGTGTGTGTGTGCGCGCGCGCACGTGTGTGTGTGTGTGTGTGTGTGTGTGTGTGTATAAAATTTACTAATAAACATATTTTAATATATCTTACATTAAGATAACTTTTTATATCCTCATTTCCATTTAGTGATAATCCATATCAAACTTTTTATTTGAATGGAATATATAACCAAAGATATTTTAATATATTGGTTATTTTACGCTACATGTATCTTGTCAAAATATAGACATTGCACGGTTGGCACCATATGGAGCATGATGGAGTGGAGCTGCATGTTTTAATAAATTCAAGGTTTATTGTAATAACCATGCATTTATAAAGACCAATGTGGTATTATAGCATTGGATTGTAACTTAGAATTATGTTTTGGAATTAAGATGCTAATGTAAAAAATAAATGGCATTGAGTTAATAACCAAATTGACACCAAATTTACGATCAATGGGTATGTGTTAGACTAGTATTGGTGATAACCTTCCATGTCAACCTCCATGCCAACCTCCACACCAAATTCTATGCCAACATCCACATGTGGGATTATAGAATTATACTAATAGAATATTGCATATCTAAAATGGAACCATTGAGAGAATTTAATTAAAACTATGGATAAACCAGCGAATGTGGAACTATTGAAAATAGACTAAAGGCAATGCCCACACAATATGAAAAAACCAAATTTCTTATCAATTCTAAGAAAATTTGAATACAGATAACACCAAGTAATGTAAGGAATTTAGAGAGGAAATACCATAAATCTAATGCCATGTTAAAACAAAACCCCAATTTGAGAAAATAGTTAGTGCCCAACCAATGTTGAAGAGGCATTGAGAAATATAAACTACATGTGTTCTTATAGAGGTAATAAGGATTTGTATAGAAGGATTTTGTAGACAAAGATATATCTAGATTGTAAAGGTAGTAGGATCTTTCATTGAATTAAGGAGGTTTATTTTGGTTTCATAGACATATTATCTAGTATGGAAGAATTGTATTGTACTGAGAGAGATTTGTAATTATTCTTGAAGATTTTTTAATAGATTATTACACTCATTGAATATACCCGAGGATGTAGCCATTTGGTGAACCCCATAAAAAAATCTTCTATGTCATTTTTTAATTTCTTCTTAATGATCCAAATTTCTTTCAATTTCCTTAATTAAATTATGAAATTTTTACTAAATAATTTTCAGATTTACTTAAAGGGAAATTGGAAATTAAATATTCAAATTCATTTCAATCCAAGTAGATTGTAAAAGTTTTTATAAACTTGTATTTTTAGATCAATTCAACATCAGATCCTATGGTCAAGGCCATTTAACACATTGCCCAACAATTACAATAGTCTTGTATGTTAACCAGGTGTAAATCAAGCTGTGGTGAAACAAAACATGTTGAGTTTGATCTTAAAATTAGTGCAAGATGTGCAAGCCAATAGATGGGTATGGGAGTAGATATATCTAAGGTAAAATTCTAATGTGCTTTCCTCAACATGAAAAACATGGTAAAGGAGATGTATGAGGAATGTAAAAAAAATAGCTAATGAAGATAAAGCTAAAATAGAAGAAATTCCTCTTTCACCTAATAAAGGATCCTCATCTGAAGAGGATAAAACTATCCCACACTTGAAGTTAGATGTTAAATTTGATTTTATAGTCTATAATGGTGAGCTGAGTGTAGAAAAATTGGATTACTAGGAGAATTAGATTGAGATATATTGTAGGATTTAGAATATTGACAGTGATGAAGCTAAAATTTAGTTGGCTATTCTTTTTATGAGTGATGTCACACTCATATGGTGGGAGAGTAAGATTCATAAGGATCTCAAAAAACATGGTAAGGTAATTTCCTCCTAGGATGATTTTATTTCTTAGCTAAGAAAACAATTTTATCCTTTAGGTTATAAATAATGAATTACTATGGATTTGCCAACTTTAAGGTATAATAATTGTTAAAGTGAGAAGTATTATACTCAGGAGTTTATAAATAAGGAATTAATGTTAGGCTTTCCTTTGTTTAGTCCATAAAAATTATTGAAATATATTGGAGGTTTGCATAGATATTTGAACATACTATTCTCATTTTTAGTCTTTCTAACCTTGATGAATTCTATGTGCAAGATATGCATATGGAATCCAAGAGTAAGATGACCAAGGAAGGATATGGGAATAAATCTCATGAGCCATTTGAAAACAAAGATAAAGGTAAATGAAAGGGTAAGGATAAGTCTACTTACACTATTGAGAAAGAGGAAGGAAAACTTTTCTATAATCATTGCAAGGAGAATCATGATAAGTATTGGAAACTCCATCCAAAACTCAAGCCAAAATGGCTATGGAATAAAAATGAAAATAAGGTTAATGCCATGATTCAATAGGACCTGGGATCAAATTTTGGTGATAAAACAAAGGTGATTTCCATGGGTATAAAAGGTTTAACTTGTTCCTCATCTAACACTAAACCTTATGTTATTGCTTCTTCCAATAAAACTAAATATAAACATAAGCTAATTTTATTTATAAAGAGGTTGTTAAAATTTTAGGACTCAAAACTAAGCTACATATAAAACCATGTCCTTTAGGAGGGGTGTATGATGATGCAAAATTGCAAGTCACAAAAACATGCACCTTAAGGTTTGCTATTACTTTTAAATTCATTGATGAAATAGATATAGATGTAGTCCATTTGGATATTTTTAGAATTTTTTTTAGAAGTCCTTACTTATATGATAGAAAGGCAATATTTTATAGATAAGAGAACAAATATGTGCTTGTAAAGGATGGGATTGAATACATAATAAGATCCCATAGTGTTAAAGTTAATTTGACTCTTGTTTTTATAGGACAAATGAAAATACTAGTAAAATAAAGCAAGATTTGTGTTCTCATGATTGTAAATGCCAAGGATAATGAAAAATCCAAAGCCTTAGAGGGTTGTGATCTTAAACATCAATTTGAGATAGAAAAAGATTATTTATAACTATAATGGTGTTTTTTAGGAGCCAAAAGGTTTACCCCCAAAGAGGGAAATTCAACATGACGTTCAATTATAAAAAGATGCCTCTCTCCCTAATATTGGAATGTATAGGTTCTCATTAGTAGAGAATGAATAAATAAAGAAGCAAGTGATTTAGTTACTTGAGAAAGGAGTCATTCAACCAAGTACCTCTCCATGTAGTTTGTCTATTTTATTGGTACTTAAAAAAGATGATATATGGCATATGTGCATGGACTTCTAAGATTTGATTAAAATCATGGTTAAAAAATGTTACCCTCTTCCTTGTATTGATGATTTATTAGATTAGTTGAAAAATGTAAAGTATTTTACTAAGTTAGATTTGAGAAGTGGTTATCACCAAATAAGAGTAAGTGATGATGATAGTTGGAAAACTACTTTTAAAACTAAACACATTTATGTGGGTTATGAGTGATGTGTTAAGACCATTTCTAGATGATTTTGTAGTTGTGTACTTAGATGATAGTTTAATCTTTAGTAACACATGATAAGATCATTTTAAAACATTAGGAAAGTTTTAAATACTTTGCAAAAGGAGAAACTATTTTTTAAGATGTCAACATGTGAATTTGTAAAAACAACTTTGGTTTAGTTAGGCTATGTTAAAGAGAAGGGTTAAATAAAAATAGTCCCTAAAAATGTTTTAGCCATAGTAAATAGTCCAAGGCCTAATAATGCAATAGAAGTTAGAAATTTTCATGGAGAATTTCAATTATAGAGAAAATTTATTGCTACCTTCTCTTATATTGCATCTCATTTACATGTTATAACAAGTGTAAATAAAATCTTTACATCCCTAGTTATTTCACTTCCTAATTTATGGCAATCTTTTTAAATATAAACTAATGCTAGTGGGTATACCATGGGGGCAATATTAATGCAAAATTGAAAACTAGTGTGTTTTCATTCAAAAACCTTTACAATTGCACTAAAAAATTATCCTATTTGTGATAAAGAGTTGTATGCTTTGGTGCAGAATGTCAAAAAGTGGAAACACTATTTTATAGGCAAAAAGACAATCATCCATACAAATCATCAACCTTTGTAATATCTTCAATTATAATCCAAGATAAAATAATAATGACATTTTTGATGGATTTAGTTTTTGTAGTAGTTCCATCTTTTTATATGGTATGAAAAGGGAACACATAATAGGGTTGTAGATATGATTTCTAGGCCTCTGATTATAGAATCTACTATTTTAATTTTGTTAATGAAAGCTATATGGAACAATATGCTAGAGATGTTGATTTGAAGGATGTCTATGAAGACTTGATAAATGGTAAATTAGTAGAAGCATTTAACTATAATTTGCATAATGAAATGTTATATCATATTGGAAAAATATGTATTCCATAGGATAAAAGAGTGCACATGATTAGTGAAGATCACACTTCTCTTAGAGGTCATTGTGGAATTGGTAAGACAGTT